>JAUESE010000080.1:11016121-11027035 GCA_032274725.1 Malacoctenus triangulatus
TATCTTTTTCATCAAAATGAACAATAAGATCAGTATTGTGTTTGACCTCCTGTCTTACTTCACTTTGAACCTCATACACCTGACCCAATTCAAAATGGTCCTCATCCAGTTTGTAATCAGGATCTGAATCTCCCTTGTTGGCTGTGGATTCAACAGCACTCTTCACATCAAAATGTGTGCTTGTGGTCAGGTTCACAGGCCCTGTTTCAGAATCAGCATCCAAGGTATCATCCAGCAAACTTTCACAGGAGTAGAAAGTCTGCGTCGTTTCCTCTGATCGTGTTGAATCGTCCTCCTCGCCCTCCTTCAATCTGAAGTCCTCCTCCTCTGATTCTGTGTTTACAACATCCCCTGAATCAGGATCATGTCCGACACCCTTACTTTTGAGAGTGTGAATCTCGTCTGATGCCTCCATTGCGTCCTCCACTGATTCATCAGGCACTTTAAAGTCGGTCTGTTTCTCTTCTCGAAGGCTTTCACTCTCATGTAACAAACTTTCCTGATCAGTCTGAGGGTTGTTTGTGATTAAAACATTCTGAGCCTCATGAAAATAACCCGGAGTACTATCTGAAATCACTGCTCTACTATCAAGCTCAGACACAAAATGATCAATCTCTCTTCCTTCATTTAATCCCTTATGCATCATCTCTGTTGGCAAAGCAAAAGTTACCGTTTGAGGCATTTCATCAACTTTAGTATTTCCTGAAACTTCCTCTTTGAATTCTTCAGAATGCTGATATTTTGAAAACTCGGTGTTTGTTGCATTCTCAAGCTCAGCTTGCCAGGACTGCATATTTTTGGATGCATCGGGAATCCAACTGTGAGGGAAGTCGTCACCTTGATGCACATCTTGTGTTAGTGTTTGTCCGAAAGCCTCATCGTATCCTTTATTGACAACATTTGTGGGTCCAGAGAAGTTGAAACGCTCACTGTGTTTCTCCTTTGCAGGAAACTCCTCCTTCAGTGGTGAAATCGTCACTTCCCTCAAATTGTATTCAACTTCAACATTTTCTGCGGGCCGGCTCTCACCTGTAGTCAACTTTGGTGTGCTAGATTCACTGACAAGATGGTGACTGTGTAAGTGTCTCAGCTCTGAATCATTTTCACTTTTGGGTGAAAGCTGACCTGCCACGTCCCTGGCATTTAAAGGCTGATTGTTGATTAACTCTTCTCCAAACGTCTCAACACCATGTAGATTTTCTTTAATTTCTTCCAACGCTCCCGGTGTGTTCTCATTTTTTGGACTTGAAACTTCCATTAGCTGCTGTGGAGAGACTGTTGGAGAGTGGATCTCTAACTCAGAGCTGTGATCTGTTGTAGCAGCTACAGAGATGTCGTGCTCGTGAACTTGACGTGCTTCCTCTTGGTGTTCAAGCTGCTTCGTTGGTGACATTCGTGCTGCTTCTTGGGTTTTACTACCCCAAGCGATTGCCTCAACTTCCTCTCTCGGGTCGAGGCACGCTTCGGAATCCCTCACATGCTGTCTTCCTTTAAGTTTTCGACTTGAGCCCAACTTTCTTCTAATCGCCGGGGCTTCAGGTGAGGCTGGCCGTCTGATTTCGAGTTTTGAATCATCAGGATCTGACAGGGTACTTTTTGATTCAGTACTTTCTTCTGCTACACGCTGTTGAGCCACAGAAGTACCGTCCGTTACGTGGAACTCCGTAACCTCAGCTGTTTCATGTCTGCTTTTAGCCGTTCGGCGTGATCCGAGACGCTTTTTCTTAGTACTTTGACCAGACATAATTATCTTCTCTCCTAAAGAGAAAATTTCATCACAAGGAAGCCTCAAACTAGTGACAACAAAAAGTATTCTTACACACTTGCACAAAAAATGTAGTAGGCAACATATATCCTCTAACAACACTGTTAAAGTGAAAACAGCACAAATATTAAAAAATACTATACGCTATAATTTTAGCTCAGGGTTTTAAAGCTTTCTATAAAATTGTCAGAATGCCAGATGGACTTACCTCCAGAATCAGTCCACTACATGTCGTCCTACAAAGGCGAATTGATTCTGTCAACTCATCGTCTCTGCTCTAAAGTAGCGACAGCTCGTGTGGGCGTGTGCGCTCCTAAAGAGCAGCCATGTCTCAAAGCTTCCTGTGCGGGCACAAACGCTCGCAGGCTTTATCACGGCAACATACATGACTTCCTGAATTAGGAAACGTGTTGATAATAACTTCACAAAAAAAACTCTTGGCCTCTACGAAAGGATGATATAGACAAAACAATACAAACACAAACGTCACCTTGGAAAAACATTTATTGAACATATTATCAAACTGCACCGGTACAGACTGTCAGCTCAGAGGCAAGCAACGTGGAGCGAAGGCATTATTTGGAAAAAAGTCACCTACTGTAGATAAACTGCAGAGCTACAAATGATTTTTTGGAGATAACCAAACACCAGTATTTACAACACGAGCACACTCTGCTTCCTGTCACTGCTACAAACGGTATGAACTGCATCACAGTGACTCACTGACAGAAATTTGACTTAACCGAGAATAAAAATGCAGCGAAAAAACCGAACCATCAGATGGATGATCACTTCAACAGTTAAAAAAATTGTTCATGTAGAATCGAACCCAGCAATCGTTTCAAAAAACATGCAGGAGACAGAAATCACTTTGTCAACAATCACAACATAAAAATAAAAGAGAAAAAAAAATTAAAAAAGGCAAATAGTTGCCATGAGAACTGACAAAAACGAGAAAAAAACCCACGAGTCCATCTTGTTCTTTTTCAGACTCATATTTCACACTCAGCCCCCCTCCCCTTTAGACTACCTCGAGCTAGCAAACAAAAACCCCCAAAAAAGTAATTTTCGACTTTAAAAAAAATTGGAGTTGTTGCAACAACAGCACAATCCTGTCGACGAAGGAGTCCAACATCTTCATTTCCTCTCAGTGGACCTGGAACGACTGGAACAAATTAACGGGGAAAAAAAAGATTACCAAAGTGTCACAGGATGAGGAAGCACCGTCCCAAACAGTCCAAATGCTCTCTGATGCTTTTGATCTTGCTGAGGCTGCACAAACTACTTTTGTGGGGCCTAAAAGTTTGGGTTTATTTTGGCCAATGGAGCTCAGTGTGTTCAACAAGTTACAGCAACTCAAAGTCCACATTTCTTTCAACACTTCAAGTGAAAAATCACAAGCATGAAATTTTATGCCCTTAGAATAACTTGAGAAAAAAGCACACAGGAGTAGTATTAGAGGAGCGTCATGTTGAATGAGGCTAAACATTCAGATCCTTCTATTCACTGGAACAAACAGGCCAAACCCCAGACAACAGGAAGTGATTTTAATACTTATCCACCGAAAGGAGGAAGTTTTTACTCTTAGCCTCCATTTTTTTCTGATGGCTGTTGCAGCCAATAAAAATATTGAGTGTTTTCTGTAAAGAGCGCTACAACATGACATATGTTTACCTTTGTGATCGTGAAAAGGATCTTGAGCGTTTAGACTTCTTGTCTCTCGACAGGGATCGATACCTGCGTCTATCTCTTGAAAGTGACCTTGAGAAGACAGAATAGCAGCAGAGTGAACACACAAAGCTTGTGAACACAATGTGAAGCCAAAATAAAAAAGGCAGAGGGGCTGATTGTTTACCTGCTGCGACTGCGGCTGAGGCTCCTCCTCCTTGGCGATCTGTTGTATGAAGGTAAATAAATAAAAATAACAAAAAAAAAAAAAAACATTTAGGAGAGGTCATCTTTAGTTTTTTTCTATCTCCAATAAAGCCTCTGGCAGTTTTACTTTTTTAGATCCCTGAAGTACATGTGAGGAAACATGACTACACGTTCTTCCTCCGATGAGAATCATCTGCACCCGTGAGATGCATCAGTGTGTGATGTTCAATGACCACAAGTCATGGACTCAGCTATGCAGAAAATGCACCAAAAACCAGAGTTCGACATTAAGACTTGCCTGAGAAACACTTTTATAAGCACGGCATAACTCTACAAAAAATAAATTTTTTTTTTTTTTTCATGATTCATAATGGGGGGAAAAAACCTGGCAAGTTTGTAATGTTCAGCATAAAAATTGTTTCCCACAGTGACATAAATCACATTTGAGCTCCAGAACTTAAATTAACGTGCAAGGACTGAAAAACAAAAGCCTACAAACAATCAAATTCAGTCGACAAACACAATAACACACTTTCTTCCAGACATCGCTCAAGGCAGCTTAATGTCGAGCCATGATATAATGCACTCAGCATCATAAAAACACTCATGATAAATTTGCAAATCAAAATGACAGTCAAGTTCTTTGACTCTTAGATTAGATGCAGATCGGCAATGAATTTGCTCTGAATGACCAAATTACTGAGGGAAAACTGCCAGATTTGAGAGCTAAATTAAAACACAAACTACAAAGAGCAGGATAAAAGAAACTTACTATTTTGGGGGATTTGACAAGAAAGAAATGACGCAAGGAAGCCAGACTGATGGTGAGGGAGGTCGAATTGCAGAGAGGATTTGCCACATGATGCAAATGTTGGAGATATGAAGTTGCTCGGTGGCTGGTTGGAGGGGGTAGCTGTCGATTTTCCCTGCTTTATTTTGGGGGATGGGGGGATGTAAGCCAAGGGCTGTTCCCGCTGACACAGTAGATGTGCAGAGAATAGAGCGAGTAAAGACGCTGATTGGTTGATAATGTGAAGCGGACCGCTGTCGGTTGGGTAAAAGTTGGCGGAAGAACAGGAGGATGCTGGGAACCGCATGCTCAGGAACCAAAAGGTTGGTGGAACCTGACGACTGGCGGTGCGCCCGGGTCATGTGACAACACCAGCCAAGCTGATTGGGGCTCGCTGGTCAGCAGTCACATGATGCTGAAAGAGGACTAGTTGACTGACTCAGATGGTGAGAAGCAGGATGGTGACTCTGCAACGGGGTTCAGTTTTATTAATAAATGATAACTGAACTCAGAAAGAAAAACAAAATATACACCTGAAGAAAGATTCCTAGAAGTATGTCAAAAAATGTTCAAAGAAGAGCTAGCTGTGCCTCTTATGATCTCCCCGTACTGTAAGGTCACTGCAGTGAAGCTTTGCGTTTGTCAAATGTATATTAAACTGTCACTGGACTGAATGTCAAACTTACAATTAATAGAAATCTCTCATAAAGATAAAATATTGGAGAGTTTCATAAAGATGGAAGCATAGGCCATATTGACAAAAACATCCTAATGAGTCATTCGACAACCTATTTAGCATTTAAATGTTTTTTTATTCCTGTGAGAATTCCAATGTCCTCCACAGAACAAATCAAATCACTCAAATATTTGTTGATTCCTGTTTAACATTATGAAATGTCAAAACACTAAAAGTCAAAAACAAAATTGTTCTGCAACTTTAAAACCTGTATTATATTTTATCTACTTTCAGTCCGTTCCTAAGTTTGGCAAAGCTGTCATGTTTACAGTGTGTGGGGGAAACATATCTGCACTATATGTCTTGCTGTTAAACACTACAATGAAACTGAAATACAAAACATTAACCGTATTCTCAAGCAGAAAAAACATACCTGCGGCGGACGGCAGGACTGCGGCGCCGAGGATCATCCCGGCTGCGTCTTCCCCAAGATGAAGGAGGAGGACCGCGGCTTCTGGAGCGCTTTTCCCCCGTGGATAACTCCACACGCACTCGACAGCCACACATGTTCCTACACAAACGTCAGAAGGAGTTAATCACAGCCAATCCTTCAAAGTGATCACCACCGTCGTGCTGAGGATCACCTACCTGCCATCCAGCTCTCTCACAGCATCAGAAGCGTCTCTGGGATCCTCAAACTCAACGAAGGCGAAGCCGGGGGGATTCCTGGCAACCCAAACGCTCCGTAAAGGCCCGTAGTAGCCGAAAGCTCTCTCTAGCTCTGTCTTGTTTCCATTGTTGCCCAGATTTCCAACATAAACTTTGCAGTCCAGAGGACAGTCTCGGTTAAAAGCAGGGTCTGCAAAAACAAATGTAAAGAAGTTAGAAAAAAAACTACGGCTTCGTTTATGAGAGATTTACATTGACAGTGTTCTGTGAAAAGTACTTTCACAATGGATTTTTCAGTGATCATTCAAATTTGTTCATTTACATGCACTTTGGATTTGAATAGCCAACAATTGGTGAAAAAAAATCATTTGTCGCACTTCTTTAATGCAACACAAATACAGGAGGGACAACAAGACGAACTAAAGTGTTGTTCAAAACAGTTTTTTCTTAGCTGGCTTTTCGAAGAGGAACTTTTAAACTGGCCACCCCATTTTAAAAGGAGGTAAACTAAGCTCAGTGTACAAGCTGGTTTTGATCAACAGCTCGGCTGACAGATGGCAGATAAAGACATTGCCATTGTGGTTTCAAATATGGTGTGACGAAGGAAGTAGATGAAACCCAGAGAATAACTACTTACAGGACAAGCTTGACTTAAGAGCAAAACATCTGCATCAGTCATCAACATGAGCAAGATGGTACGAGTAATATTTTTTAATGTTTCTAAATGTTATTCTTTGTCTAAAAAACATCCGAGCATGTCACTTCAAACCTACGCTATTTGAATTAAAAGTGAATGGAATCAGTCCACCATCTTTCCAATAATTTTTAAGGAGTTGACTATAAAGACATCACAGAGCTGATCAGGACGAGTCGGCCGTTTTCTTTGGTTTTAATCATTATGGAGCACTGTGAAGGTGTGGTCGTCTTCTCAGCGCTGCAGATTACCAGATGCTGAAATCAGTTAGTCTAATAAAGCGACTATTCAACATGCAAGGGTGTGTGTGAGGCCTCGTTCGGCCTTTCATTTCACGTGAACAGGTTGAAAGTAAATTGAAGCTGAATCACTCCAGCAAACCAAATCCTGAAGTTTTCAGTGCAAGGAAAAGCCAGTCCGCTGTGAAATCATACCTCCCATTCCAGAGGTCGTCTCGAAACAAGTCCAACGAGCCTGCAAGAACAGTGTACAAGAAAGGTGTGAAAATTTGTAAAACATCTAAGTTCTGTTTAAAAAAAAAAAAGCCTTGATGCAGTTTAAACCCTTTATTTGATTTTACTTTCATTGTAAGTAATTTTCAAACTTCATAACTTTCCATACATTTGTTTTATAAAGGCACCCGAGTGCATGACACATAGTGAACTCCAGCTTTCTTTCAGCCGCTTTCAAACACTCTGCTGCAAATATTTAACCAGTTATCGGATGAATACGACATTGTTTGGCATAAAGGTTTATTTTTAAAAAAAAACAGAGTGAGCAGTTTATTGTCTTATTCCTAAATTAGAGCGAATTAAATTAAGAATAAAATGGATATAATTCGGGAAAAAGTTGAAATTCCAAACTACAAAAAAAATAGCCAAGAAGTAGCCGTTACGTTGTTGGCTAGCTGTGAATCACAACTGGTTTGTCGAGTTAACTCAATGAATAGAAACTGTGGATTACTGCCGTCTTTGAAAGAGATGTTTGAGAAACATAGTTTCGCAATTAATTATTAAACGAGCGCTTGCAAACGAACGCATGGTAAACTGGAAAGCACTTTAAAATCGTGGCGGTCTTGAATGTGAGAGCTCGCTGCACATTTGAACGCAACTCGGAGTGGTTCGATTTATTGATCGTTCACGTCCACCGAGTAACGTTACGTTTGGTTACGACGCCCCTCGCTCGCCGAATATACAGATTTTGTCTGATTACAGCATGATTTAATTACTTAAAGCTTTCCCAACCACCCCGGAAAAATAACACGCGTATCTTTACTCCTGAAGACGAACCGCGAGACACAGGTTAGCATGCTTAAAATGACTCAACATAGCATTCGCCGGCTAAGGAGCAAATACACCAAATTCGCCGGCTAGTTCACAAATTAAAACCAAATTAGGCACGTAAAAAAGACCACCATGCGGTTGTATGTGTTCGATAATGTAACTCACCGTATATTTATGCCTAAAAGTTCAGACAAATGCTGCCAGCAGACTTTACAGCAGGAGGCCGAGCCTGTTAGCCTGTTAGCAACGAGGAAGCAGTGTCACAATAGTTCAAGTCGACGGGCTGCTCTTCTTCTTCTGTGTTTTGGCGTTAAATGTATACACCGCCACCTATTGTACAGAAGCGGTATGGTCACCACAACCCTGTCAGCACACCGCCGCCTTCATAAAAAAATCTAACTCAGGCGAGTCTCACAGCCTGCTTGGTGTCTGTGTATGTCTGACGCCAACTGCCCGATCACACAATTGCACTTTTGAAGTGCTTTATCTCGTGACTGAAGAGTCAAACCTTCCAGGAATAACGTGCAGCATGATATGAGGAATAGGAGCACATGTTATTTTTCTTATCACTCACAGTGTTCCTAGTATTTTTAGGTATTTTTGATCAGTTACTGGATTTGGAGGATCATTCATTTACTATGCCCACTTTAGCATGGGAGCTAAAAACTATTGCAGCTGGCACTGAGAGATTGTCAGGGTACATTATGGTCACGTCTCACATTACAGCAGTAAGCGTCATGGTTCATTTTCAATTTTACACTGCACATATTTCTTAAAGCATTGTTGTATTGTTTGAATATCATCCATTACTCCCATTAAATACATAGCATTTTGGATTATTTTGAATGAAAAAACATTTCTGAAACAATAAAGGTTTTTCATTGTAATTAGGAGAAATTATATGAATTCAAACACTCTGTGATTGTGGTCTTTCTAATCCTAATCTAATCCTCACGAGCTACAGTAACTTTGCAGCTGACCTCACCCCTTCCCTACTCAAAGTCACTTTAATTTTAATCTATTCCAATTTGATCTGCACAGAACTTTAAAAAAGCTAAACTAAGCCAACAACAAGCAAATCAGTCTGAGCTAACTGAGCTGAACTATTGTGCAGTGACAAATTCACAATGAGAATTTTTCACAACACATGTTCAAGCTGTAACAATGTCTGTATGTTTGGTATGGAGACACATACTGGGTGTTATTTATGTGCACAACACGCCCTCATACATGTTTTTATTCTCCTCACATTTCATTTTGAAACCCTGTCTGTGCTCTTGGGTTGAATTATCGAAACAAATCCAATCCAACCTGTCACCTTCTGAAGGGTGTGTGAGTTTTGACTGAGATGTTTTACACAATACTGAATTTTACCCATGAGCTGATTTTGTTTTCCATCATGCTTTATTTTGACTTTCCAACAGAGCGGGGGGGTCAGTGCTGCTACAGGTCTTTAAACCCCCTTTGAAGGTTAAATAAAACAGAAATGGAAACAAAGCCATGCATGAAACAAAAAGGTAAAATTGTTAGAATATTGTCAATGGTGTCATATGAAAGCAAACTTAAAAACCCATGTTTTTTTTCCAATTTTCTACTTGTATGTGTATAATTGTTTGAAGGCCATCTTCTGGGCGAGATCGGAGTTGGAAGTTGCTGATGAGAAGTGATTTTTCTCTTTTAAATAATTATATGCATGTTTTTTGGACTTCATGATAAGAACAGGAAGACTTGTTTCCTTCAATATCTCCCAGGTGTTTCTTATCAAAAGAACCCAAGGTTGTTCCTTTCGGCCTTGTAGTTTTGCAGCTCTTATATATAGTGGAGTTCATTTTTCGTGCAGAACTGTCAGAAATAGCCTCGGGTTTTGATGGATGGAGCAACTATTGATGCTAGAACCAGGAGTACACTTTGACCAATGCCAGTTTGTGTACAACCACCTGACATTTCCTGTATGTTTTCACTTGTGTATCATTTTAAGCTTACAGCTCTTTCCTGTTGCACTGTCCTTTCGCAACCAAGTTACTTTTTCTCCTTGTGAAAGAAGCAAAGTGGGGTTATTTCCCTCACTAAACAAAATGAACTTGCCTCATTTCAGAAAAACTGAAATGCGACGGTAGATGTACAGCTATCACCATCAGTGGAGGATTAGTAATGAAGCACTATTCTTTTAGTAAAATTTCATTTAATTTGAAGTAGATGTACTGTGTTGTGTGAAAGTACCACCTATTTTTTTTTCTCAAAAACCACTTACAGTATTAGTAACTTTCAACACCATAGTTTCTGTCAAAAGCATTTAATTCAACTTACATATTGAAAAGTAGGATCAAAACAGCCAACACACTTGAAAAAAATATGTAGTCAGCAAAATACAAGAAGAAACTACAGATTTTTGCAGTAGTGTGTGTACTCATGCTCATTACTTCATTACTTCCAACCCCCTCGTTCGGAATTGTGGACCTGTATGAAAAGTGTTTGCAGATTGTGAACCTGTAAGAGTTCACCGCCGGCTTCAAACCTTTGTGCATCGAATGCAACAACTGCACATAAATCATTAAACTTCCAGACAAGAAGAAATACAAACCTCCTTCATTCATCTCGGCGTCATAAAGATAAACTGCAGAAACACAGCTGCATGTCATGCATGCGGTGGTTACAGAGTAACATAAGTAAATCAACAGACAGAGTTCTTGCTCAACAGGAGAAAACACCACAATTGACCCCTTTGAAAAGTGTGCAGGTGGGCGGGCCGACACTTCCAGTAAAGAGACACTTTCAAGAAGCGGAGCTGAATGCGGCGCAGCAGCGCGTCACAGTGGTTGTGCTCTGACCATGAGCCCAACCGCTCGCTCCTCACGTCGCAAAAAGAAAGAAAGAAAAAAAAAGGCAGGACAAAAATGTGTGTTGGCTGTTTATTTGTTTCTCGTTGGATGCAGGATTCAGCACACAGTTTGTTTTCACAATAAAATGTGTTAATTGTTGTGTCACGTCAGAAAAATATAAACAGCACTCGACCGCACAGCAGTCGAGCACAGACGAGTGGATGGTGCAGCTCGACCCCACCTAATGTCCTCTGACCCGAGCAGAACGGATAACACACGTTTCAGTGCTTTGGTGTGTGAAGCAGCTTGATCCTGGAACCAGTACCGTTACCATGGTGCTGGT
>JAUESE010000080.1:11129150-11139163 GCA_032274725.1 Malacoctenus triangulatus
TCTTTCTTTCTTTCTTTCTTTCTTTCTTTCTTTCTTTCTTTCTTTCTTTCTTTCTTTCTTTCTTTCTTTCTTTAAATATCTAATCTATGTTGTAGTTGGAGGCTGATTTTGGCTGCATGTTTGGCACCTCTGTGATATATTGTTGATTTGATATATTTCTAAATATATATCTAGCATATCTAATACATAATTGATTTCCAGCAGTGAAAAGAGTGATCCTCGGCGACATCACATTCGGACCAGCAAGTACCTCTTCCAGGCGCTCTGTTGGAGAGAAAAATGCATTAATTTTTCATTTCCTCTGCGATCACGTCATCTAAACTGATGTGTTAAAGTCTCAGCGAGCCAGCGTTAGCAGCTATTTATGTCATTTCAGACATTTGAGACACATGTGAGGTGGAGTGTTACAGTGTTGAAAGGTTCCAGGGTTGTTATGCTGAATACCAGCGCTTAGAGATTGTCGGTTGTCCGGTCGGCTTCTTTGTCAGATCTAAGCACAAAGAGCTGCAGCAAGTAAATTGCAGTCAAAAATATACAGCGATAATTCTGTGTTGTCGTCTCTCATCCAACCAGGTAGCAACATCGAAAGAGGAAATTAACCACGGAGAGAAAATAAAGCAGATAGGTGCAGGAGTTTGAGCAGCTCAAGTGTTGATTATCCAGTGGAAAGTTGAGATTTGGAGTTTTGGCAATCTAACTTTACCTAATTAAAATGCTTCACACGCTGCTACGCCCACGAGAGAGAAACCTTCTTCTCACGTTGTGCATTTCAACACACACACACTCCAGTCACACACTCTCACTCACACAGCCTCTCTAAATATAAACCAGCTGCTTTGACTCCTCCAGGTCTCATCTCGCTCCGCTCCAGCCCCGCCTGACCCATCTCCGTTCCGAACACAAATCTGCACCCCCTGGACGCTTTTTGTTGTCCGCCGCTAATGTCCCAGAATCCACCTGAGAATCCGTCATCAGCCGGGCTGCTAACTACCCGCCTGGTCCCGCGCTGTCACCTTCAACCTGCTGTCAGTTTGGCTCCCGGTGACAGCAGGCGGTGTCACCTTCAATCAGCTCCGGTGCTGCCGGCTCTCAAAAAACACAGCGAGGAAAACTTCCCTTTTTGGACCACTCTGACTTGGTATGAGATGACCTGTCCACCTGTATCACGGCCTGCGGGCCGTTAGCAGCGGTGACCTTTGAGGAGTTGTGGTTGCTGAGTGAGATGGGGACACCGCGGCGCTCCCTGGGTGGCGTCACGGTGCTGCTGCTTCACACCGACGCTGCCCTTCGCTCTCCGGCGCTCCTCCACAGACACAACCGTCTCTGCTGCTCGCTCCTGTCAGGCCTGAGATAGCAGCGTGCCAAGAAGACCAGCCCCACCCCCCCCCCACTCCACATTACATGCCTCACAGTTTTCCATGTGAGCCATTTTGCACATGAGCTGCAGTCTGAACGCGCCCACGATGGCCAGTGTTATCTGCCGCCGCCTCGTCTGGTCTTAGTGACGACGGATTCTGCAGCGCTCAGAACTCGGCCTGGCGTCGGGATTTTAGACCCGACGTGTTTCGCAGGTCGTTTTTTTTTGCGGGATGAGGCGGCGGGCGGATGAGCCGGTGAAACTGCAGCGTCAGACAGTGACCAGCCAGGCTGCCTGGATTCTCAGGCGTGCCACTGACGGTTCTTTTGGGACCGCGCGAGTCAGATGTCGCTTGCACCGCAGTCCAACCGTGCCCACGGCTCTGTAGTGTTTTGACAGGCAGCGCAGGACTGCCGGCAGGAGGAGGAGGAGGAGGAGGAGAGGGGGAGAAGCTGCTCGAGCACAGCTCAGGCAAGAAAGCAATCAGTATCAGTCACAGTTATGGCTGTGGATAATTCCGTTTTTTTGCTAGTGGACATAACAGTGGGGGGAAAAAAAAGAGAGAAGAAACACTGGCCTGTGATATTTCCTGCCATGGGAGTCCCTGTGTGGCAGATCCGTACTGAGTACCGCTGTGTTTCCAGTGCAGACATTCTGCTGCAGCTGGTGGCAACGTCTGATTATGTGCTCTACTAAACAGGAACTCTGGGTTATGTAGTTAGGTGGCTGCTCAGTGGCCAGCGTTGGTAGCACAGTAGACATGAAGGTTTTACACTGTTGTCCTCAAACATCCATCCTTGGTTGGTGAGATGTTTCCACAACAAAAGGAGGTTATTTTATTGATCACACGTCTCATTTAGCCATAAATCCTTCCGAGGTGCTGCTGTAACCGCGCGTGTCTTTTTCCTCCCGTGTTCGACAGCTGAATCTGTGTCAGTCTTTTTTTCCCTTTGTGTGTTACTTACTACACCCCTCCCCTCCTATTCACGGCAGCTGCTGCACTGTGACTTCAGCTCGTTCTCTCTTAAAAAGGATTGCTGGAAGGGGCAGAGAATCAATATGATGAAGCCTGAAAGACAAGGCCTGTTAATGTAGTAGGAGTGGGTGAAATACCATAAGGCACGGAGAGGTCAGGCCTGGCACGTGTCCCATCAGCGAGAGACCGGAGGAGTTTTTTTCGGCACGGTATCGCAAATAGAATCGGGCGCTCGGCTGGAGAGACGGCGCGGCCGTATGGAGATCATTTTCTTGGAATTGATAAAAATCAACATTTAAATATGCTGCGCTGCCCTTTTACTGCACATCGAGATGGAGTCGCCCAACGTTTTTGGGGGTGTCTTGCCTCCCTCACCTCACCTTTTCAGTCGTCACGTGACTCGTAAAATTCATTTGGAGCAATGTGACTGAAATGTAAATGAGATACTTTGTCTGTTGCTGCAGTGAATTTCAAGCCTCCATATATTTGATAGACTTTATTGCAGAGTTTCACCATTCGCAACTTTTTACATTCAGATTTGTCTTCCACGACAGAACAGAGACCACTAAAAAATGAGCACGAACACAGTGGCGCTGTCGCTCAACCTCGTATTTTAAAACGCATGTAAAACCCAAGGACTTTACACCTTAACAACACCAGAGAGTGACAAATTCCATTTTTATTTTTCACCGTAAACCCGTGCTGCAGCGCCACACGGACAGGTTTGTGACTCCCCAGGTGAAGTCGTGCTGCAGCTATGTCTCAATTATGCTCCGGAGCTCATAGTGGAAATGGTGCTGACTAGCGAGTCACAACATCACATCTGACAAGAATGAGACGTTTTGGCTGAGAGAGCGGCCGAAGGAGTGAACCAGAGAGCACGAAATAGACATCAGGCATCTCCACTATTTCCTCGTGTCAGCTAATATAAAACTCTCATTCATTATTGATGTAAGAGAGCCACGAATGTCTCTGCTTTTCATTACTCTGGGGCAAAATTTAAGCTTGCGTGTCAGTCTGTGGTTTTTTTTTTTCTTCATTTTTTTTACACGCCTCGAGCTAACCTTGTCGAATATAGGTGGTTTTCAGATATTTGATAGAAATGACATTTCCACCGGTTCTACCGAAACCGTCGTAAGTGGCACGTTCAAGTCAAAGCTTTTCGCCTTCGATATTCCCTTTTGACTGTCCTCTCGACATGACTGCTTTTGAATATACATTTAAACTCCGCTGATTCAAATCGAGATGAAAGGGAAACGCTCCAAACAGTTGGCACGTGTGAGATTCAGGCCAGCGGTCCATTCATGCTCGCTCAGATGGCGAATGTTCCTTCTGATAATAATCTATTCGTGTGCGACGCCACACTGTGCCTCCCTCACTGCAGCCAGTTACAAACTGAAGCCCTGATTAGCTCTTTTATGCCCCACTGTACCATTTGTCATCATTTTCAATCTGCATTTTCGGCTGCAGGGTCACATTTGCTTCAAACTGCAGCGACTGCTGCTGTCAGTTCAGCTGAGCCTAAATGTCCGTCACGCGGTTTGAGCCAGTCGTCTTCAGTCTCGCCAATCAACTGAAACACAAATGCTCATACTCTCACAAGCCAGACCCCCGAAAGTTGTTCATATAAAAGGACAATGCTTTTTTTTTTTTTTTTTTTTTACTTTTTTGATGGCTTTAATTTTTTTAGCGAGTTGTAATGACTAAATAAATTACAAAATTTCATGATTAAGTTTTTGCAGCTTGTCAAGTGGATGAAAATGAGGTTTTCAGCCAGTTTTCAGCCCTATTTTATTGCTCAAACAGGATCATATTTCCACAGTGCACGACAGATCTCCGTCTGTACGTCCAGTGGTCCTGATCAGAGACCCCTTTTTTCCATTCTTGAATGTCACAAGCCAACAGAAGGATAAAAAGTAAAAGCGGAGCCTGACTTTGGTCATCTGTTGTTCGTATTACTGGAGCTGGACTGACCAAGGGGGTACCGCGCGCTGCTTGTGTTATGACAGACGAAAAACCGCTAATTCAAAGCCCTGAAAGGCAAACTGTAATTAGACCAGTGCACACAAACACGTTGTGCTGCATTTAGCTCTCAAGATCAAACACAGTGTCCTGCCTGTGTTAGCGAGAAACACAAACAGTGACTCACTGAGGGTCCATCAGGTTTTTTCGAGGCTGTCGGGTATTCCAATATTATTTTTATGTATTAATGAAGTAAAAATGTATGACTAACAATGACATTATTTTCCCGTCCAATCAGTTTGTGTTTCTGTCAGTGTTTTAAGATGAAATCAGTAGAAAAAAAAGTATCAACAGGAGAGTAACAAAAAAGAATAATATGAGATCGATTGACAGAATCTTTATGTTGGATTTTTTTGATAACTATGAAGGATATTTACTAAGAGGAAAAGGAGAACTTTCAATAATTAACCAGAATATAAATAAGTGATTTATGCTCCAGAATCTTTTGCAGGGCTGCAGGGAGGAAATCAGGCGATACACTGAGGAAACCATTGAGTTACTCATGTGTGCACTAATTACTTTTGTGATGAAAGGCTAATTCCTCCCGTCTAATTTTAGACTTTTCTTCATTTTGTTCTCAGGCCAGCAGCTGCAGCAAAATGTGTGAATGAGATAACGGAGACGTCGCCCCTCCTCGCCGTCACGCCGTTATTTATTCATGACAGTTGACAGAGCTCCAGTAGACGAAACTCCATCCAGGGCCGCGTTTTTATCGCAATATTTCACGAGGTCACAAAGTCACGTCCTCAAAGCTTTTTGCCTCTTTAGGACTGGTCAAGGCGTCGGTCCTCCTCTTTTTTCATTTTAGTTTGACTCGAGTCCAACTTCAAGTGTGGCGTCGCAGTTATTGGGGAAAAGGAAACTCCACTGAAGACAGAAAGTCTGAGGGTGACATCAGCTACAAGCATTTTATGAATCTAGAAGCAGCAGTTGAAAATGAATTGAATCCTCTGATCACGGATCATACATAAAGTCAAATGTCCTGAAAAGGCTTAAATTATCCTGATATACTCGTACCACCAACAGGCTAAGAAGGTTTCATGCAAAGGTGTTTGTTGCATTCGCAGCACCAAATGTGATCTACCAGCTGATCAAATATGCATGTTCACTCAGAGCAGTCCTGCTGCCCATTGTTTTTATCTCAGTTCGTCACGAAACAATCAAATGAAAAGGTTCCTTCCGGTTTTGTGGGCATTTTTCGGTCCAAAAACAAACAGGCCACTGTAGGAATAGAGCTGTATTTTCCTGTTCATGTGGGCTTTCTGTCTGGACTCTTCTTAAATATCGTGGGAAAGTCGAGAGAACTGATTCCACAAGAAGACTGGGAATCCAGATCCAACACAATTCTTCACGTGTTGTGAAGTGAGTCTGTTGTGGCTTAAAAACAAACAAGTTGGTGGCCTGGCTGCATTGCGACGGATTTATCTAACATATTTCAACAAGATGCAGTGTCTCCAAGGGCGATTAACATTTCAAATTTGTTCTCTTCCACGTAAAACAATTCCAAATCCATTTCTGTGTTTGATTGCTTGCAGTCTCCTCCGTCACGGCTGTAGCAGGTGCAGTGCTGCGTGTCTTTGTGTGTCACTGCCACCGACTGTTAATTGGCTGGAAATCACAATGTCGGTGCCAGGGTGTGTCCCGACTCGTGCATCGCCTGCGTGTGCACTCATTGAGTCCACACGCATGTTGCCAGAGCTCATCAAACTAAACCAGGAGCTGGATTTTTGTCATTTTATATTGATTCTTTGAAAAAAATAACACAAACACAAAAAAAACAGCAAAAAAAAAGCATAAAGGATTCTTCAGACGTTTTTCCTCTTGACATTGAAGTAGATTTATGACTCTGTCTCCCGACATGGGATCTTCTGTAATGCATAACGAATCTCAAGATGCCTGATTACTTCAATGATGCTCGACGGGAAAGTGACTTTGGACACTGACCTCTGTAGCATGAATGCAACTGGATTTTTTTCTCAGTTTGATTTGATTGACCTTCTCCTCTGTGTTTATCAATAGCTGGACAACCTGGATGAGCAGGCTGCACAGATCAGACGAGAGCTGGATGGTCGTCTTCAGATGGCAGACCAGATTGCGAGGGTGAGTCAGACTCCGCGGGGGGAGATTCTTGTTAGTATGCTTTGTTATATGGTTAATATGTCATGAATATGGTGCAACTTGTATTAACACCACGGTGTGAAAAAAGAATGAATAAAACATGCTTCTTCAATTGATTTTGTGCATTTACGAATGTCACTATTTCACACAACGCACATGCTGAATCTTCTCTGTTCTCGTCGCCAGGGTGGAAAGTTTCCCAAATTTGTGTCTAAAGAGATGGAGGCCATGTACATCGAGGAACTCAAGTCGTCGGTGAATCAGCTTATGGCGAATCTGGAGAGCATGCCGGTGTCAAAGGGCGGAGAGTTCAAGCTGCAGAAGCTGAAACGAGGACACAACACCTCCATCATCGACATGGGACAGGAGGACGAGAACACGCTGTCCAAGTCTGATGTGGTCCTGTCCTTCACTCTGGAGGTACGCTGCTCGGAAACCGAGTCATGACTTCAAAGTGACATGAATAACTGGCAGATATCCAAAGATCTTGGGGAATAGAGTCACAGTTATTTGTTTGGTTTAAGGTTGAAGAGTACATAAAAATCCAAACGGACGACACTGAAATGATAAACCATCTGTGGGGACCAAACCGTCTGTTGTTTGGTGGTGACGATCGCCATGGCGCAGGCTGAATCCTCCAGAAACATCCTCCATGTTAACATGTGATGGAACGGGACACAACATCCTCACTAGGCTGGAATTTGTTGCGAGGACATGAATTTCCTGTAGTTTTTTCACTTCAGACAAATAACCTAGACATCATTCTTTCACGTTGTGTGCAACGACATCTGTGTGAAGTAGAAACTTGCATATCAGAACTGTTGTCTGCTCGTCTCCTCCAGACTAAGTATAGAAACAGACAGCAGACCTGTTAGGGGGGGTTGAACAGACGCGATGCGAAGAACAGACTCACGCACGCACGCACGCACGCACGCACACACACACACACACACACACACACACACAAACCTTTTACCTGCGTCTTCTTAACGGGAAATGTGAGTCATCTTGTTATCAGCTTGTCTGAGATGAGCTATCACCAGAGAACTGGGAGCCATCGCACCTCACTCCTCATGATGCCGTGCTATTTCAGATTTGGGAAGTACATAATGTGCAGCGAATAAGATGACCCTGTTTTTTGTTTTTTTTAGCTGTTTGTTCACACACAAGTGGGCACACCACCACCACCCTACCTGAATGCTGGCTTTCTTCTCAAAATAGCAAAATCTGGTATTTTTGTTGGATGACACTTCCGTGGGTATTTAGAGCGTTGTTTCCAGTGGTTGGGGTGGGGAAGCTGTCAGAGTTTCCTCAGCAACAAGCAGGCAGCATCACAGGAAAATCTGTGCTGTATCATGTGCAGTGTGTCCCTCAATTTCTTTTGGTGACAAAAAACATTACGATGACAATATGTTGCTATGCAGATTCTCTCTGTACTCTCTGTTTTACGATAAAACATACAGCAAATGCAGAAGATGATGATTGAGCAGTCACATAAAAGAAAACAATTGTTTGTTTCATCATGAAATATGCTCGAGCATACAGCATCCATCAAAGGTTTCTACTTCACATTAACAGAAAAATCATATGAAAATCTAAAAATACATTGAGTAAAGTGAATGTGTGAGACTGTGAGACCTGTGTCTCCATGTTAGGCTGGATTGGTTACTTGTAAAAGAACAGTGATACCATATTAAAACATGCTGGTACTTTAAAGATATCAGTGGATCAGGCAGGAGATACTTTCATCCTGAACCCGTTTCTCTTTTGTTCTCACACATCACATTTCCTACTTGGTTTAATCAGTTTAACAATAACATTTGTGATACGATAGTTACCTCTGGCAGCATTTTGTGCGATCTTGTGATCATCAAGTTATTGAATATTGGATCCAGACTTGAAGTGGTGGGTGATGCCTACAAGCTGTCTGAGTGAAGTTTTACTGTACAAGAAGATGAGCTGAATTTTAAGGGCTCCACAGTCTACGACCACAGCAGCATTGACTGTGTTGTAAACACTCACTGTGTCTGTCCAAAAATAACTATCACATAGAACGGATTTTCTGCCTGTTTGTCTGCCTGTTGACCTTTTTTGCTCTCTCACCTCCTTGTGGAGATGACTCACGTCTTGTCTGCAACATTCACCGAGGTATCTGTGCTTCCCAGGTGGTGATCATGGAAGTGCAGGGGCTGAAGTCTCTGGCTCCGAACAGGATCGTTTACTGCACCATGGAGGTAGAGGGAGGCGAGAAGCTCCAGACCGACCAGGCAGAGGCATCCAAGCCAACGTAAGGCCCTGCGTATGCACGTATCCACGTGCACACGTTACTTTATCACATGCGCATCCCCGACTAAAAACTGCATTGTTCGTTGCTGGCACTTTTTAAGCTCGCGGAGTTCATTAGGAGTGAACACAAAGCTCTCCTAAATCCTTTCAAGGGAGATAAACCTTAATGAAATGTTTGGAGTTGATTGCAATGATCAACCGTAAGCTGCTTGCCTTTGCTGAGCCAACAGCAGCGTTGCATCTGTATGATAAATGTATGCATGAACAGGAGAAAACACAGCAGCACTGATTTCGAAAGGTCGCCCCGAATAAATACTTTGAATACAAAAATTCATTACAGCGTTTCCTTTAGCCGCTGAACTGGGCCGTATCTCAGAGCATCTTTGCTGCGGGGAGACATTTCCAGTGCTCCTGCTGGTGCTGCTGCATGCCAAAAGGCACTTTGCATGCAAATGACTGCATTTAAGGCGAACGAGGCGGCGCACTTGAGCAAAACTTCTATCAATAATTCTATCAATTATTTGGTCCAACAGAATCCAATTTAGTCTTATTGTTTTTTTTTTTTTTTTGAAGACCCAGCTGTCATTGTGAAACTGAACTTTTGGAGTGCCGCCGAAACAAAAAGAAATGTGTGGTGTCGTGTGTGTAGCAGTAAATCTCTGAACCTGTGGGAAAACACAGACCTTTAATCTCTGTGCGCTGTGAAAGCAGCTTGAGTCAGTGATGATTCACAGCTGAACCCCGAAACATTCTTTGACTTGGTGATTTCTGACTCACCTCGACCAGGGTGTGAACTTTCTGTGTGTCACCCAACAGTTACTCAAACACCAAATAGTTCCTGATGGCTTGAGAATATCCTGATTTCCTGCAGGTCCCTGCCCTCCTACGCCAGTCAATTAAACGCTGCTCATGACCAAGAGTGTGTCCCTGTGAAGACAGACATACCGTCGGCTAAATATACCTAACCTCCTCCTCCTCCGTTTAATTAAAACTGTTTCAGAGTGTGAAATACACGAGAAATGACTATGAAACATTCATGCAAATATGAGCTATTTTCAGGCCCAAATGTCTTCCTCTGATCTGCCTAATTCAAGAGCCATTTTATGAAGAGAATGTGAGAGAGATGGAAGGACATGAATGAGAGAGGGGATTAGAGGAGAACAAGGCAAGGGTAATGCGTGTGTGCGTGTGTGTGTGTGTGTGTGTGTGTGTGTGTGTGTGTGTGTGTGTGTGTGTGTGTGTGTGTGTGTGTGT
>JAUESE010000080.1:11141295-11154946 GCA_032274725.1 Malacoctenus triangulatus
GAATCTCAACCCCAAAAAGTCTTAACTTGAAAAGATAACCCAGTTATTTTGACAGACTGAAACTGAAGACAAAAAGAAAAAGAAAAAAGAAAGAACTTGTGGATTTGTTTTTGGGCCGTGAAAGTTAAAGCTGATTTGAAAAAGTGAGAGGCTTTTCTCTGAGATTTGACCCTGGAACCGCTGGCTCTCTTTGAGCCTGCTCCTTTCTTTTCTGTGCTCCGACTTGCACCGTGTTTCGCTCTTCTTTTCTATAAAGACACAAAGGCCAGCTGGACTGGAGAAGCTCTTCTCTCTCTCACAGTGTGAAAGAGATTTTGAATCTTTTCCATGGCTTGTTGCTGGAGAAACGAAACTTAACATTCATTTATTTCCATGTCTTAATAATAGATATCCCTTGCATTGTTTGTTTTTTAAGCATGTTCATTTATTCTGTTTAGGGAGGACTTTAGATTGATTTTTTCACATTCCAAAAATGCAACACAAGCTTAGCTTTGCATGTAATTGATGTAAAAACAAAAGCGATGAACCTGCCAACAGAAGTTAATTTAGGCCAGTTCGTAGCACCTGACTGCTGCTCGCTGTCGCAGACTCGCGAAATAATGCCTTCACTGACGACGGAGGGTGTTTTGTTATATAAAACTCTGTCTTGGTGCAGCTTTGAAGATGTCTGGTGTATAAATAGCAGGGATACGTTTTAACAAGTGACAGCGAGACAGAGGAATAAAGTGCTTATGTGCTATCTTCAGTGGTTTTATCCCGTCTGTGACATCGTGGGATTCTGTGTGACTCTGCAGTATTTCCCCTTTAAGAAGGACTTCCAGTCGCTGTACCGTCATCGCACTTCAGTGATGAACAGATAGACTGATGTGTGGGCCTGTTTGCTTGCCCATAGAAAATAAACTGTCTCTGCTCTCTTATATATTTCCATCCAAGAGCCTCAAGCAGCAGTTTTAAAGCTGCTTTGATGTAAAAATACAGAAGAAAAAAAATCATTCATTTGATTGCTGCATAGTTTGTCTTTGTGAACCTCTTTACTCATCTTTTAATGTGATTTCCGAGTGGAATGTTGCAAAGGAAGTGAAGTCGTGTTTCCCAGACTGGCCTTTCTGCTGGCTGGAAGTGGCAGCTGCTGGAAATGAAGTCATGGCGCTGGGACGCCGGCTCATCGTGCTGTCATGGAAGCTAACCTCTGGAGTGTGCTTTGTTGTGTCTTTCAGCTGGGGGACCCAGGGGGACTTCACCACCACACACCCTCTCCCTGCTGTCAAGGTGAAGCTGTTTACAGAGAGTACAGGAGTGCTGGCGCTGGAGGACAAAGAACTGGGAAGGGTAACGCTCCTGTTTATTCAGTGTTCTTACCGACGCACACCACTCGTGACAGCTCGGAGACCCCTCTAATGAGGGCTCACAGCCCAGCCAAGACTTCACACAGACCACGTCGAGATGACACACTTATAAATATAAACAACTGGTGAACACATTACTGTGTCAAAAGTGTCAGGTATTAGTGCAGTTGAACTTCTGAGTAACTGATGGACACTGATTATAACAACATGCACCTCTGCTGTATTTTCACCTCACCACCAGCATTTGTCTTTGTACTATATTGTCATTGGTGGGTTTTGGTACGTTTATTTCGAATACCACTATTCCAGGACCGTTTATGATACATTGAAAATCCCCCCAAATTACAGAAACTACAGAAAAAATGCTCTCCGCTCATATAAAAGTGACTGGATACACCCCAAGGACATTCGTATTGTGACCGACAAGATTCATCATCTTGCCACACGACTCATTCAAAAACACATTGTGATGTTGAGTAAGTGCCAGATGCCAAAAGTGGAAGTTATTTTGGAAGCACTCAGTCATCGCATATTTTTAAAAAATCACACAGCCATAAAATCAAACTTTTCATGGCACCGTGAATATAATTCTAGGAGTAAGCAGGTAAAACGTTGGACAAGCTGTCAAAACGGGCAAATCTTTGGCATACATGAAAGCTCAACGCATCGGATTTGTACGATGGCAAGTGGAAAGAGTCTGCAGCACATTTCCTTGACTGTGTGTGTGTGTGCATGCGTGCGTCCGTGCATGTGCGTGCACACGTGGGCGTGTGCCTAATTATTCTGGCACTTTCACATTGTGCTCAAGTGTATTTGAGTCAAATTCACCTGAATTATACTGCTGCACGTGTTATCAGACCAAAGTAGGCTGATAAAAAAAAAAAAGGAAGTAAGTAAATCTCTCCTCGCCTCTGACAGCATATCTCTCCTCTTTGAACATTATTCAAATCTCTCGTGTCACTGACTTAAATGTAGACTGAGCGGAAACATGAATCAGTTCTTTACTTGCCCACGTTCTGTGGTGTAAATGTGATGGATGGTTAAGGACGGTGGTGCTGCTGGTTTGCAGCGGCGTTTCAGACGTCCCTGTAGTGGCAGTGACCTTGGCTGTGACAAGGCTTCTTTGATCTCCCACTGCAGCAGAGTTGGCAGGAAAAGCAGGCTTCCTCAAAGCTCTTTAACTCAGCAAAGAGAGATTAGGCCTCCTCTTTGGGGAGGCAGCGCACAGAACTGTTCTGATTCTCCGCCGTGACTCACTTTAATTATTCCACTCGCGAAACAAACACATCGTCACTAGTTCTTTCGCCGAGTGGCGCCGCTGAATGTTGCACAAGACGACATCAACGATTTACCACCTGGATATCGGCGCTAATAATCCCCGACATGCATCCGCGCTGCGGTGTTTTTTTTTTTTTTCCCTTATCTGTCCCTCGAGCGCAGGTTGTCCTCCATCCGACTCCCAACAGCCCCAAACAGTCGGAGCTCCATAAGATGACCGTGACCAAGGCTTGTCCCGATCAAGATCTCAAGATCAAACTGGCCATACGCATGGACAAACCTCAGAACATGAAACACTGCGGGTAAGAGGTCCACTGTCAAGTGCGATATGAAGTGGTGTTCTCACATGCTTTTCATTTTTCATGTCTCTCCTATAGAACTCCAACCCTCTCAGCTTCTTGGCCTCATTTCTAGCCAGTAACCGTGGAAAAATACTGTGAAGTGCACGACTCCCCCTGGTGGACGTCAGGGTGTAGTTCAGCTTCAGTTATTAGAAGGCGCCAACTTGTTTGAGGCTGCTTCAATCACCTTTGGTTTATGTAACCACGGCAAAAAAAAAAAAACAAAATAGAAGTACTTTTAACGTTTCTTGCGCACGTCATAATGCTGAAGATGATACACTGTTCTGAGCCACATGCACTCAGCAGTCCGTGCTGACATAAATGACCCATGCGCTGCTTGTTTTCTCCATGTTTCGTCAGGTATCTGTGGGCTTTCGGCAAGAATGTGTGGAAGC
Organism: Malacoctenus triangulatus; assembly: GCA_032274725.1. Classification (NCBI taxonomy): domain Eukaryota; kingdom Metazoa; phylum Chordata; class Actinopteri; order Blenniiformes; family Labrisomidae; genus Malacoctenus; species Malacoctenus triangulatus. The sequence goes on from JAUESE010000080.1 coordinate 11,144,656, forward strand.
GCTGGAAGAAGCGTTTCTTTGTCCTCGTGCAGGTGGGCTGCTATTAAAGTACAGATTCAAAGAGCAGCAGCAGTGGCCTCTCTCCGTCGAGGTCACCGCTGTTAATGTTTTCAGCACATTTTGCCGGCTTTAAAAGATTAATTAGAACCCATTGACTCCCGTATTAAGCACATCTCCGGGACACAAAGTATGCGTGCGTGCTCTCTGTGCCTTCGCGTGGATGGCGTCGACCAAATGCAGAGAAGGATCAAATTTAATTAAATGTGTTGACAGGATTTAAAAAACCATTGGCTGTTACTTTAAATTTCATTAGTGAAAGACTCCACAGAATTCAATAACTCATTACGTGGCTCCTCTGTGTGACTGTGAAACCTTTGTTTCGCAGGTGAGTCAGTATACGTTTGCAATGTGCAGCTACAGAGAGAAAAAGTCAGAACCGCAGGAGCTTCTCCAGCTGGACGGTTATACTGTGGACTACAGTGACCCCCAGCCAGGTAAGATGAGACCCCCCAATGCCAAGATTCACACCGGAACATTTATGAGGAATTGTAATTGTCAAGTACCCACAATTCTTTCACTCCCCCCGTGTTTCAAGCATGTTCTGTTACTGAAATATATTTTCATTTATGAGCTTGATATTTCAAATTTTTGAAATTTGAGAGGAAAACATGCCAGAAATTGTAAAGACAGCTGTTCATTTCACGATATACATACTAACATTTACCAACATATTGATTGGACTCCCATACTGCACTCTGTACATTCCCTGGGGTGCAGGAGTATTCACTCAACCTGCCACCTTGACAACAACAAGCTTGTGCAGCTCTCTGGCGAAGCACCTGGCTCCAACCTGCCCCCCCCTTTTAAGAAAATAGTCTTTTTTTTAAAAAAAAAATAATATTGTCGTAGAAAAATTCCCTTTTGTTTGCATTATAATACAAAATTTTCTTTGTTTTCTGCATTGTGGAGATATTGTCGATAACCTTGGGGTGTAGCCGGATGACGAAAATGGCTTTTTCACTTTTGCTGTGAACAGCTGATGGCACCTCGCTTGCATTATTGCCAGAGAACAATGAAGCGAAGTTGCAGATTAAATGCGCAAACACAATAAGTCTCACAACGCGTAATCTTTACCTTTTTGGTTGTGTCAGGGTTGGACGGTGGCAGGGCGTTCTTCAATGCAGTGAAGGAAGGCGACACTGTGATCTTTGCCAGCGACGACGAGCAGGACCGCATCCTGTGGGTCCAGGCCATGTATCGCGCCACCGGCCAGTCCCACAAGCCCGTCCCGCCCACTCAGGTCCAGAAACTAAACTCCAAAGGGGGTGCCTCGGCCCAAATGGACGCTCCCATTTCTCAGTTCTGTAAGTAGCCCGAAACACAACATGCTCACTTAACAAAAAAAAAAAAAAGAAAAGAAAAAGAAAAAAAAAAAGCAATTTTCCATCCACAAAGCAGTGAAAGCTCTAACCCATAATTGTCTCACGCCATGCGCTCCACACTGCAGTCACAAAATGTGCTGGTAGAACTAACACACAAGCACGCACACACATGCATCAATCTCTCACAGATCCCTCCAGCATCTGATGGACTTCCACTCATTGTCACCACTCCCACAGTGTTTAAAGGTGCAATTCCATGCTATTCCATCAGTCTGTTCACCAGGAACAATCGACCGTGAAAAGCCCTTATCGTGCAGAAGCAGAATACGGCGCTCAAAGTTTGGATAAAAATTAAATAGGTCACCACACATAAGATTTGAACATTCAAGCCTGCTGGGGTTGAATCCAGACTGACAGTGCCAGGGTGTGCTGCTCTTGTCCTGTTTTAATCCAATTGTAGCTCCAGAGTGCCGCTGTAAAAAGCAGCTGTGGTTCTGAGATAGTTCCTCAGATGCTTCTCTTGTCACTGAGCGACGGCCAAGCCAGGCGGGTCCAAAGTTTTAACCAATCTGTCACTGTACTTGCACCTCTAAGCAGTCCACAGGTCAGGTAGCAAAGTGAAGGTAAGACTGTCTACAGTAGTGTGGCATCTGTACCAACTTTTGTTGTAACCGTCTCTTGTGTCCCCCCTCATTTAAGAAGGGAAAAAAAAATTACAATCTGTCTTTATTTAAGTTGACTTTAACCTAATCTCCCAGTCTTTCTCTTTGAATTTGAGCACAAATCTAAATTAATCATTGACCTCATCAGTGTAACGTAGACCTTTCCCTATTACCTGAAACTAATGTCGCATACTGCTTGACAACTCACAATAATAGATCCTGCTATTCAGAACAAAACATGATTTTTTGTGTGCATCTTTTGTCACCAAACGCTAAAATTTACCCATTTTTTAGCTGTAATACATAAGATTTTTACTTTTTTCTCAGCAACAATAAAACATGAAATTGGCAACAAATTGTAGCATTAAAAAACTGACACCTAGACTCGCATAAATTAAACAAAACCAACAAAAGCCCAATTTTTAATCCACTCTTTGTTGAACATATCAGAAGACATGAATTGGGTCAGTTACTCAGAATCCTATCACATGAAACTCTATGTTGTTTCTCCATTGGTTTCTTTGTCCAGTATGTGATCGTTCTTGTGGTTAGTTGACTCCTCTGATGCCAGCTGTTGCCATTCAAAGCCTCCTCACAGTGGCACAGACCTCCTCCCCCCCCCTCCCTGAAACATTGTGGCACACCACGCGTACATGTTTCACCCCCTGGTGGTCTTGAATGGCACTGGGACCATAACATACACAGCCCCTCCTGACTCTGCTGCAGTGAGCACTTAGAAAAAACCAAGAGTCGTGTGAAGGTTCTGAACAAGCTGCAAACACGCGGATTTATTCTCCCTCCCAGTCTGCCAGTTTAATTAAAAAGTGGCGAAATGCTCCTCGTGCACTGCAGCCGTCACTGTAAAAACAGGGAGGGATTTGTTTCTATGGCAATCGTACCACTTTATAACTGTGACCTAATCTGTGAAAATATTATGCTGATCAGAATCTACAGAAAAGACTTAAAGAGGCACTCCAGCTTTTTTTTTTTTTTTTTTGTTTACTTCAGACAGATGACAAAGCAGGTTCAGAGTCCACAACACAGATCAGGCTCAGGTGGTTCAGTCACGACCTTGACTTTTTGTCATTGTGGTTGTCGGTTTGCGTCCCACAAAAAAACTCTGCACACTCAATTAGACTCACAGACTTCTAGTGACAAACGTCTTTTGACTTGATTAATATTCTCATGGACAACAGAGAACATTTCACCAAGACCGTTAGGTTAAGAAAAAAGGAACCACCACACCACAAAGTCAATAGAGATTCACCAGTACAATATATTTTTGGATGAACATTATTGGAGTGTTTCTTTAAAGCATGCCTCAATTTGATCATAAAATGTGTGACAGTTATTACTACGAGTAAAAAGTATGTTCATTGTTTCAACCATCAAGGTTTTTTCAGGACCTTCATCGTCTCTTCTATAAAGAGAAATTCAGATTTAAGGCATAAAACAGTTGGGGGCTTTCTCATCATGTCGGGATCCAGTCTGTCTATCGCGACGTCCCTTTTTTTCTAGTGAGTCTGGCGTTTGATCTCCAGGTCGACACAGGGAGAGTACTTAACGTGTAGCTATCAACTCCTTAAGTACTCGTCCTTTCACAGAGTAAATACAAAGAACTGCAGTGGAGTGATGAGGACCGTAAACTCTGTCTTCCTCCCTCTGTTTCTCGCTCTCTCTCTCTCACTCCCTCCCTCTCTATCTCTCTTTCTCTCTGTCTGTTCTAATATGGCTAAGCATCTGTTGTTCACATATCCTCACATGTACTCACACACCACCGCCCACAAACTATCATGTTGGTATAGGTTGTTGTTTTTGAGTTGTGTTTTCTTCTTCATGCTTTGCCTGGACCCTTCTTGAGTAATGCAGCTGCTAGGTCAGGGTCTCTCGTGATTGCTCTCCTCCAGCCTTGTTGCTAGTCTTTATGTTATTCTGGTTTGTCCCTTCTTACCCTGCTGTCTTCTAGCTGGACTCAAGGGTAAGTGCTTCCCTGTAGCCGGCACAGCTCAGATAATCCCCGCTGATTATCTGACAAATGCAACGTTCTCTCTCTCTCTCTCTCTCTCTCTCTCTCTCTCTCTCTCTCTCTCTCTCTCTCTGTCTCTCCTTCTTCTTTCCCTTTTTCTCCTTTTTTTCACGTCTCGCTTCATGTCTTAGATATTAGTTGATACTTTTTTTTGGTTTTTAATTACCTCGACTTGAGGATCAGAGTATACGCATCCATTCGTGCCAGTATAGGATGCATGTATTTTATTCTAAGAACTTATTATTTGGCTCCGTAATGGTTAAAGTTTATATTACAGCTGTTTCTGCATAATTGCCTTCTCTCTTTTACTCTTATTGGTGACTGGACTCCTCAGAGTAAAGCAAAATGAGGCCAAAATTTGACAAGCTGAATTTAAAAAATAAAAATTAAAAAATGAAAAGAGTCGTGAATGTGTTGCACAATAGGGAAAGACTAAAGCAATATAGCTTACAGTATAACTCCTATGGGCTGAAAAACAGATTATTTTGCAGCGGTCAGATGAAAGTTTAAAAGTATTCCTCATCATATCTTCAAAGACAGAATAATTGGTGAACGATTGATTGCAAAGGCAGTTGGTGGCTCAGTCTTCTCTTGAAATACATTGAGTGTGTTTGTTGACCATGCTTTACTTCAGAGGGCTCAATTGCTTTTAATTCTTTTTCTTTGAGCTTCCCTTGACGAGAGTTGGCAAATATGTACGCGGAGTATTCTGAATGCCAAAAGACAAGGAGTAGCTACTGCCGCCCCTTCTTACGATAAAATACTCCGGACCCCCCCTCTCCCCCATCCCCCCCTAGTAGATGGGCCTGTAGATAGAGGCTAGACCGGTAGTACTACACCTCCAGATAAGGAGAGATACCTCATTTTGATTTCTTTTGACTGCCCTTGTTTGCCTGAATAGGAGAACACCTGTGTCATGTGTCCATACTTTTGTAGCGATACGGGAGTTTTCATTCATTTCCCCCATCTCCCAGAGAATGATACAGTTCTGCCTCTGTCGGCTTCATGCTATCTACCCATGTACTTGCACCAAATTGTATTGCTACCCTATTAGATTTCTCCAGTAGTGGTATGCCTGTTAGTGTGCTCTGTAGAGATCATGAATACACTGCAACACATTCAAGTATTGTCAACTTGCAAATGCGTAGAGAAGAGAAAAAAAAAAGGAATGCCAACAAAAAAAAAAAGACATGATGCAAATTTGAAAATGGGTCTGCAGATGTGCATGACAGTTAGAAGCTTAATGAAAAGTCACACTGTTCTCCAGCATGTGATAATTTCTAAATGTATGCAAACAAGAAAAAAGAACGTGCATATCCACATTGGTGATTTTATTTCTGGTTGAAGTCTTTACAAGCAAGCTATCCTAAGTGATGGTAATGTTCCTGCAGCATCAAATGTATCTTGGACTCAAACTGCATTTCCTCATTTATTCATGACCAAAGGAAGACAGTCTTCTCACTGTGTCTCGTAGTCCAACCCCAGGCACCTTCTGTTCACTCTTTGGATGTTTTTTTGTTTCCTCTCTACACGATTTTAGGTCTCCTTAACGACACGACTTTCTTTGTAATGTGCCTCAGAGTGAAACGTGTTTTTGTTTTCATCAGTTTCCACCAACACTTCGTCCTACGACTGTTGTTTTTCTCACACTGAAAGTTTTGTCTTAAAAAAACCCACCAAATCCACTTCCATCTTATCACCGTCTGTCTCATCTAACACTCGGCTCACCTGTGACGCCATTCACTATCCTCTCTCAGTGTTTCTTCGACCTCATGTGCCAACATGTGTCCCTTTTTTTTCTTGTTTTATTATGATACCTGTTTTGTCCCTCTGAATCTCTTTCTTTCATCGTTTCCACTTTTAAGTGTCGTCTCACAGGTTTTTCTTCTCAGATTGCAGTTAAAGCTACAACGCAACTGTCTGTAGATTTCTTTTTATCAGCAGAGTTTAGTTCATGTCCAGCACCCACATCGCTCCCCCGTCCTCTTCCCCTCTCACTAACCTGGAGGTTGACAGATGTCACTTGTGCTCTACTCAGTATCGCGGTCCTGCCCTCCCACGATCAGGCCGCCACGGCCCACCCCCACGCCCCCCCCCCACCCCCCCCCCCCCTCAAATCATTCTCACTCATGTCAGTGTCTCCTGGACATGACACCTGTCACTCACACAGAGGACACGACTGCGCCTCGTATCTACTTTTCATCATCTTTGTCCCCATCCTTTTGTCATTTTCTGTTCGATAGCTATAACATTGATTACAGAGTAAAAGCGATCCGTTCTGTAGTGGACATTATAGGTTGTGGTTTAGAGAGTGGTTTCATTTTTTTCCCCCACGCAGTTTGATAGTATCAATGTTTTTTTTTTTTTGAATATTCAAACATTTATATTGCTCTAACACTGAGGGTTATGGCAAAAGTTATGAAGCAAAGCAAACTTTAAAAACTTCCATATTTGATTAGATATCAAAAAAAAAGTTTCAGGTCAACTTTCTCAGTTTTTTTTTAATGAGCACTTGATACTTGATTTCCAAATTACTCGTTTGCCACATTTGTGTCTTTTTGTACTAGCACACGTCAGGACCTGAGTGACAACAGTCGCGAATGGCAGAATCTATTGACTACATAAAGAAGAATGCATCTAATTTCATCTAACAGCACTTTTTTCTCTAACAGAACATTTTGGACTTTAATTCCTCAGCAGAACATGAGGAAATGTGACACACTGAGATGCATGCATGCACATACAGTCGAAGCACCCGTCCCTCTGAGCTTAGCTTCAGATGAATAGAATTTCATCTAACAATGCCAAAAAAATAAAAAAGATTTAAACAAAAAAAAAAAAGCTCTTTACGCTGTTTGTCTCAATGCAAGTTGACAATGTAAGCTGTAAGTGTTTATAATTTGCCCTTAGACGTAGCCAAAAAATCCCTGGTGTTTCTTGTGTTGTAACGAAGACTCGCTGACTGCCCGTGCCTCACTGATGTCCTCTCCTCTGAACCGTGTGCTTTTCCCTGTGCCGTTGGCTGGATAGACGCTGACAGAGCTCAGAAACATGGCATGGATGAGTTTATCTCCGCTAACCCCTGTAGCTTTGACCACGCCTCCCTTTTTGAGATGGTGCAGCGGCTCACGTTGGACCACAGGCTCAATGACACCTTCTGCTGCTTGGTGAGTACCTCCGAGTACCTTTAAGTCAATCTTAATGATATCGGCCTCGTGGGGTGTGAATCTCGCACCGTACACCTGATGGTCCCCTTGGGAACGTTGGTCTCTGCGTAGTTAACCTTTAACCACGGTTCCATGGGTTCCCACAATGCAGAGCCCGGGGAGCAGTTGGGGGTTTTAGGGCCTTTCTCAAGGGGCTTGAACCAGTGAACCTTCAGCTTCAAATCTGCTCCCCGAACCACTTGGCCACCATTGACACACATAACCATGTGAAATATTTGGAGGATTTGAGTGGTATCACTTAAGCACACCATGGTAAAATACACAAGTAACAGCGGTGTACTGTTCACAATTGAGTCTAACATTTGACATGCTTTTGTGCGACCGACAATTGCACATTGAGTAAACAAGTTTCCATTGGTGTGTTTTTTTTGTTGTGCTGTGCAGGGATGGTTCAGCCCGGGTCAGGTGTTTGTCTTGGATGAGTACTGTGCGAGGAATGGAGTTCGAGGTTGTCACAGACATCTGTGTTACCTGCGTGACCTCCTGGAGAGGGGAGAGACCGGTGCCATTATTGACCCCACTCTTCTTCACTACAGCTTCGCTTTCTGTGCCTCCCATGTCCATGGGAACAGGTGTGGCCTCATCTCTTCTTTACTCATATTGGTGTGTTGTAAAAAGCCGTCACTGATCATGTATTCAAAGAATAATATCCTTTCATGCAACATATAATTATTATCATCAATGTAGGAAGCAAGAACTAGAACAAGAGAATACAAGGAGTGAAACACTCGCTTTGTGTTGTTTGATTTGTTTAATTTTTGTCATGTTTTTGTAATTTTTGTTGCTTTTGTCTTATGTTAGTTTTTATTCTTTTTTGTGTTGTTATTGTGTTTTAGTTTTGCTTTTTTTATGTCATGTGATCATGTTAAATCAGCTGCATATTTCCTTGTTTTCTACCATTTTTTTCTTTGTTTTTCTTTCCTCTCTGTCCTTTGTTGCCATAGTCTCTTACTGTCCATATTATTCATCCTCCCATGCGTCCATTAAAGTCAGAGAGGGCAGCAATTACTGGGGGCCGCTGGGCTATGAGGCCCTAATACCCCCAAAGGCCTCCCAAAGCCCCGAACCTCGCACTGCCTCAAAACGATCACGCATATTCAAGTTTAGAAAGACAAAGGAGTCCAAAATACCACTCTTTCGAGGTCAAAAAAGGTGAGACACTGTAAGTTTTGAATGTGTAACATGAAAGCGAGCGTCAGAAAACTAAAACATCACACACAATTAGCAGGATCTGAAAGCTGTCAGCCGGTGTTATTGTATTTTTTGTTCTCGTTGGATTTCTAATGAGAGGTCACATCAGTTGAACCTCTGCAGAGTTTCAGTCAGATTAAAGCGCCTGGATGTGATTCCCACAGGCCAGACGGGTTGAGCACAGTGAAAGTGGACGAGAAGGAGCGCTTTGAAGACATCAAAGAGCGGTTGCGCGTGTTGTTGGAAAACCAGATTGTAAATTTCAGGTAAATTTCAGCGTTACAACACAACACAAGTCACAAAACTAAAGCTGTTGGGATTTGAGCCTGTGTTTACATTCTTGGCTCTGTCCTCTTTGTTTAGATACTGCTTCCCCTTCGGTCGTCCAGAAGGAGCACTGAAGGCCACTTTATCTTTGCTGGAGAGGGTTTGTGCTGAATTACTCTCTTTTTCTTTGTGTCTCTTTCTCCACTGACTGAGTTTTGTGCACATGCACCACCTACAGGTCTGTCGACTGAACTGCCAGATCTGAAGGTGGTGTTTAATGAATGCAGCATTTCTGTGTGGACAGAAGCTTCTGAGGCGATGAAGTTATTGAGCCTATGATATTCTGCTTCTTGATGTGACCTGCAGGTCCTGATGAAGGACATTGTGACTCCAGTCCCACCTGAGGAAGTTAAAGGAGTCATCCGCAAATGTTTGGAGCAGGCGGCTCAGCTCAACTACCAGCGGATTACGGAATATGCTAAAATTGAAGGTAACCACAACAACACAATGCAGTGTGACACTGTGACCGCGTTGGTCAATATGCTAATGATAGACTACAACGTAACGTCTTCTAAAAATGTCTGCAGTTTAGTCATCTGCCGAGTTTTTCGTTGAATGAAAGCAGAAGAGAAACTTAACATTACTTGTGTCTTTTCCTTACCTCCCAAAATGATATTGTACGTGTCACTGTTTTTCTATCTATTCACACGTGGTGGTAAAATCCACTTGGTATATGGTTTATCTGTGTCCATATCCCAAATGACTTGTGGCATCCCAGATTATGTGTGAGGGCTTGTCGGTCACTCTCTGTCTCTCAGTCCAATAACTTTCTCCTTTGTTTCAGGCCTGCTTTAGCTCTGTGCTGTTCTGTAGGTCAAGTTGGCTTTTGTGTAGAGGTGTGTGAGTAAAAATGCATTCAAATCCAAAGCCCTGAAATCTGTTGATGTGCTGATCTCTCACTGTGCCTTGACTATACCGAGCTGTGTAGTGTATCCCGGCCTCTGATATTCTCACGACTGGACTGTGAGTTCAGCTCAAACTCGACGTCCTCTCTGACTCGCAGCTCCCAGTCGAAGCACACTCTCCCACTCCCACTATCCGACTGTAGCTCTTACCTCTCTGAATCCTCCAGCTGAGTCTGCCCACCCCTCTTCACACCTCCCTCCTCTCCCCAACCCCCCCCCCGACCCACCTTGAAATACCAGCAGCTCTCCTGTCCCCCTTGTCTCTTGCTCTTGCTGAAGACCACTATCTCTCCTGTCCTCTCCTGTCTCCCGCTCAGCTTTTTTTTTCCTTCCTCTCTCACAGTCTCTGCCACAGAAACCTCTCTCTGTTTGACTCCTTTACTGTGTGATTATGTGTCTCCAAACCAGAGGAATGCTGGGATTGGACATTTACAAACCAGCATCACCAACTTGCATGTGCTTTAAAGACATAACAACATTACCTTTTCTTTGTGGGCATGGATTACATACGAAAAAAACAACCAAAACAACACACAAAGACATTTTATAATGTCGCCTTTACTCCTGCTGC
>JAUESE010000080.1:11208987-11229437 GCA_032274725.1 Malacoctenus triangulatus
AAGGTCTCTCTCAAAAAAAAGTCTGAATTGTATATTACTACCCCATATGATCATTTTCTCCAAATATCAGATTTTTCCTGCAACTACAACTTAATTTGAGCCTGAGAGGGTTAATTTCAAACCATTGGCAGTTTAACAATGACCAGCGTTGGCACTCTGATCCCTGATATCGCATGTTCTCTCAGCAAGACGCTTCACCTCAAGCTGCTCTATTGCTTTCAACTATTTTCTCCAGTTTTACATCTCCAATGAACCACGATTTGATTTCACAGTCTGTCGATGGGTGCAAAACAAAGAGCAAATAGTTTAAAAATCTGTCTCGGTAAATGGAGTTTTATTCATATAGCTCCATTTACCAACTTCTGTAGCCTCACATGACCTAATAGGTCCACCCATTCACACACACAGACACTCGTAGACACAAGAGGCGAGAGCCGCCATTCTAGGAGGTTGTACACCATCGAATGCATCAAATGGGAGATCTGTGTGTTGTCCAAGGACACCGCCACACACATAGGCAGGTAGGGGGAGGGGGGGGGGGGGGGCTGTACTGCCAACCTTGGGAACTGGAAACCACCTGCTCGAGAAAGTCAGACTGTCTATAGGTCTAATATTGGCTATACGGATTCGAGGCTGTGCTTGGATAAAATGGAAACTACCAGACAACAATTTATCGTGACATCTGCTGTTTGCGCTTATTTTTTGGATACAGCGTGTGAAATGGAAGTTTGTTTGGTAACAGACTGTAGTGAGTCGCCACGCTGTGCGGAGAGATAGCTTTGCAAACAGCAGCAGCGAGGCGTGAGCGCAACAGCAGCGCGGCGGCTACGGGGATCCGTGGCTCGCAGTCTGTCTCCGCGCTGCGAGTATTTGAACAGTTACACACTTTTTGTATTGCAGCCCCTGTGTTTGAGCACAATCAGTAAGAAATTAAATATTGGATACGACATCAAAGTCTTAAGTACAGCTTTGATTTGAGTGAGTTTACATCAGCATTGGGGAAAAAAAGAAAAAAAAACTACACACATCAAACTTTAAGCGGTGTCCAAAGTGCAAAGAGTCAAAAAGTTCTGCATAGTTTTTGATGCAATGATTACAAAGTTTCACACAATATTTTTCTGGCAAAGAATTTACTTTCGACCTAACTTTTCTAGTTATAAGATGGGTTAACTGCATTGTAGCGCTGAAATCACAGACTTCAAATGAGAAAAAAAAAACTAATTCCTTTGTTGATCCAATATGAATTTCACTGGGCTGCTGTTGTACGAGAATCTCTTTCAATAAAAGTTAAAAGTACACAAAGAAAGAAATGTGCACAGACACTCGTGTGAGATAGCAAGATATAGAACCAGCATTTCCTAATGCAACAAAGCCAAAAATTAGAAATAATGACTATAATATCTCAGTGTCTCTCTGCAGAAGGTTAGCTGATGGCTGAGTGCTTTTCAGACCTACTTCAGTCACACCGACTTGACAAAGTCGCACAAAACAGCTCTGCCCTTTTTTTTTCTTCCAAATGCCAAATATTTCCAACTTTAAATTTCTGTGTGTGACCTGGCATCCAGGTAATCCCAAATATTACCAGGCCTTCACAGGAGAGAGAACCTAATGCTCCTTTTCAATTAGCATCCACTGAGCTGTACTCGGCTCCACTCTCCACAGTTTTTGAAGTGACAATGTTGGTAAACGGACACTGTAATCTTTTTTTTTTAGGACAAACTCGGCCGCGGGTTCTAAGTGAACTGAAGTTCGGGGAGTGAGTCAGCGGAGCGGTCTCGGCACCTCATTTGCACAATCCAACCTGCCATTTTTCTAAGACCCACGACATCCTCCGTGCATTTTTATTACCTCGGTTGATGAGGTGAAACGAGGACACGTAAACCAACAGGGCGGCAGAGTGAGCGCAGGGTAAACTGTGGCTTTGGCCTCTGTGACACAGAAGGAAGACCGAGCACGCGTAGCATCGCTCCAGTGTCCTCCATCGTTGCCGTGTGTAACATACGTCACGGTAGTTTAAAGTCACATTGGCCGAGTGGAGGTGAGTCGGTGCTATTGGAAAAGCGCCATAAGTCAATCCTAAAGATTGGTCCAACAATGCCAGAATGCATCCCGAGGACCAACACGAGTGACGGTGCCTCCTATATCTGTTAGGCCTACTGTTTACTGTTTGGACTAAAGCTCGGCTATACTGTTTAGCTCGACATTTAATAATATTCCCAGCGTCCTACTTAAGAGACAAGACTGGACAAAACAGTGTTGGGATGCAGGGACCAATCCTGCCGTGCTCAACATTAATTCAGGTCAGTCAGATGAGAATAACAGTGTGGAACTGAATGCTGAATGTGGATAATATGCGCACCTTCGAGGCCATTAATAGGCCTTCGGGGAGCACGGGAGGGACTCTGCCCATTGATTAGAAAAGGTAAAGCCGAGCCAATGTGTGTGTGCGCCCGCTTAAAAAACCCTCACACTGTAAACTGCTGCTCAGCGGATTGTGTATGGTGGTGCTAATTGCAGTAAGCAATAGGGTTGTCAGGACCCAGCGGAGGCATTTAGGTCCGCGCACACACACGGTTCATCACTGTCTGAAAGTAGACCTACATTATGAACACCTGTGTCCCCATTCCAGCCTGGCTGTGCCTGAGAACTGACCCTCGCTGGAGGAGCACCACGCTTAACGCTCGCACGCATTGATCACCTGCCGTCAATTGCGAAATAATTAATCGCCGATAGAAATTAGACTCGCAGAAATAAACAGACGCTTTCGGAGCTCGGCGTTTGTAAATCTCAGAGGCGTTTTAACACTTAAAAGAAAAAAAAACAAAAAGCAAAAACAGGAGAATTCTTGCCCATTAAGAGCTTATGTGTTTAGATCTTAAGGGGACGATTTGTTGTGTCTGACTAAGCAATCTGCCGCAGACTACATAAAAAACAATCAGCCACCAGGTGAGAAGAAGATATCCTATTACAGCGTGAGAGCAAAAGATCATTCTAAACATATATATATACATCATTTGCTGACCTCAAAAAACTACATCTTTACCTCTTTCAACAATACAAGTACAATTCATAGTAATGTTGCTCTCCGCCCACCACATGCTAATGCTGCCTTTTTTCCGTCACACTGTCAGCTTTCCTTTTTCAGTGTCTATTTATTCACTCATTCACTCCCTCTTTGGGTTTGTAAACCATTTCTAAGCACCCTTTATGTAGACACGTTCACTTTATATGCCGGTGAAAAAAGGTAGTTCCTATCAATACGACCGGCACCCGTGTTACAAAAAAACACTTTCTTGGAGAGCAGCGAAAAATCTTTAAATAGCAATCACATAGGAAGCGTGAGGGACACACTCCGGTGAAGGATCAGCGTGTTTGAATGACTGTCAAGTTATAAAAATCTATCTCACACATGTATCCATGACAGGTCTGTGTTTGATTTAGACTTATATGGTTGGGATATTTTACTCGATGATGTAAAACGAATGGGGGTCGAACAGTGTTTCGCCCTCCCGTCTTGCAGGTATAACACACCTGGACGTCATTCTGTGTGTAGTTCGCATGTTTGTCGGTGAATCCATACGCTTAAATTGCGGCGCCGAATATGCTCCGAGGTGTGAATGTGCGCTGATTGTCTTTCCCTCTCTCTCTGCTGTGTGATTGTCTGGCGACCTGTTCAGGGGTCTCCTCTCTCCTCTCAGCCATCAACGGCTGGGAACGCTTCCAGAAACCCCCCCGACCCACAGTGGGAGAATGTGATATAAAAGATGATTAAATCGTTCGAATAAATCAGTGATTATCAGACAGAGGAATTTTCAAACATTTACAGAGCTTCTAAAAAGACGATTACTGACAAGTGCTTACTTGAGTTTTGAGAGGATGTCAGGACTTTGAACGTGACACGGAGTCGGCAGCATCGCTGCGTTTTTCTGCTCGTGTTCTGCTAAACATTCTCACCCAACTTGTATATTTATCAGTCTATCATATCCTTGAGGTCACACAAAGTTTAGCATGCTAAATAAATACACGAGGAGAGTGACCTTGGAGTCAAGCGACTGCGGTGTAGCTTGCCTCCTTAAGCTGAACGTCGGCTTTGAACGCTCGCTGATTGTTGGTGTGAAAAAAGGCATAAAAGTGGAGTTCAATGTGCAGAATGCCGTTGGAGTGAAACATCCAAGCATCATCACATTTTTGATCATCAGTTTATTTCGCTGTAGCGATTTAAGAAAAAAGCAAAAAACAATCGACTTTTTTGTTCTGCGGGGAAAACAGCAAAAGCGAACCTCACAAATGTGATACTCGCTGAACAGCTGAGGCTTCCGACAGTCATTTTTGCCAATAAAGAGCTCGATGGTGACAGCGCATGTTCGGATCAGCCCGGTGCTTGTGAGGTACTGATGGATTTCTTCAGGACGTGTTTGGACATTTTGTCCCTGTTGATACATTACCTCAAAGAAGACAGCCATGGCGGCGATGATGCGTCTCTCCTTGATGGCGGCACTGAGGCTGTCAAAGTCATCGGAATTGTAAAGGTAGATCTGCATCTAGGATATGAAACAAAGCATAAACAGCTTGAGGAGCGGACAAGGAGAGCGAACTGTTCCGCCATCAATCACTTGGACACTGTGCTGAGGAGCTGATGAAAAGCTGTTTTGAGGGGCATAAAGAAGGGTGTATTTATCACTCCCATAAATCTCCCATAATCTGTGTCATTCCTTTTTGTGCGCTGCCACTCCTGGAGGATGCCGGAGAAATACAGCATCCCGTTCCTGAGGGCGAGCGTCCTCACGCGAACAGTCACGATGACGAGGAGGAGGAGGAGGGAGAACCAGAGAAATGCTCTCATTTTCTTTCCACCCCTGTGCGAACATCTAACAGAATCATGTGCTTCTAATCATTGCCCCCAATTACCTTAAATCACCCACAACACTGCCTCTGATTTCACAACAAAGCCAAGGATGTGTGGGTATAATGTGGAAAAAAAAAGGAGCCCAGCCTATACCTGTCATGTCTGGCTTTCTACTAAAATAAGATTCTCATTTCTTTCATTTCAAAGGCAGACGTATTACGGTCGCGTTGATCAAAATCAGCAAATGAGTCTAAAAGCAGCAATTGGAGCTGTCCATCATCGCACTGTCAAGCCTCTTTAAATTGAATAATCCTTTCATGTCACTGAACCGAGTTAATTGGCAATAAGGAAAAGGTCCTAGATGTTGATTTAATTAAAGGGTGTGCTCGCCTTTTTTCTCCCTCAAAGGGAAATTACGAGAACCCACCAGGCCCAATTTGGAGGGCTGACAACAAACGCAAAAAGTCAAAGTAAATAGGCATATAAATAAGAATAAATCCTCCGATGTGAACCGCAAGCCGCGGCCAGGTAGAGAATGACTCAATCCAGATAATTCAAGTTAATCAGTTTCCTTCAGAGTTCTTTTACTGCAGCCTTTAATGGAACTAATTTGTTGTCTGAGAACTCAGCAAGAAAGAGGGCCGGCCATTCATCACCCTTCAGATGTTATTAACTACATTACCCAATTAAGCTGCCCCCCTTAGGCTTCATTTACTCACTGCGATGGGCTCATGCGACCCGCTCTTGTTAACAGCACACTTTGGAGGACATGATTTTCAATTATCAGGCACTTTTACAGCGGTTTATGAAAAATAGGCAATTTGGGTTGCTTGATTTTGTTTACCGTTTGTTTCTGAAGATGTGACGCAGAACCCACTTTTTAGAGTAAATTTCATCCCCCCCCCCCCCCCGCCCTGTCATTGCGGGAAGTTGTTGATATAAAAGACGACAGGCAGGTGGTCTGACCAATCTGCAGGCTGTCTGTGAGGCAAAGTGAAGCTCTGGTTACATTTCTTGAGCCTTGGTTAAGTCGAAATTTCAGCGTATACCAGGCATATTTTTTTTTCCCTCCCCATTCTCTGGCACAAAGTGAGAGCGAACACAAAAGCGCGGAAAGCTGCTCTGCATTCCCAAGTTCCACTTAAGCACAAACAGGTGAAAAACAAAGTCATGTTTGGCATGATTTCCCAAGACAGCGAGCTATCGAGGCAAGACGAGAAGACTACAAGAAATAAGTTCTGTGAGCAGAGATTTTATCACAGCACAAATGTATTTCTCCTCTTCTTTACAACAACTGTGCCACCACACTAGTTTTTCTTCCCCCTTCTTTCCACAGGTAAATATCTCTCCGTTTCCAAACTAAAATTACACTCCATCATTTCACCTGAGCACTTAAAAAAAGTGCAAAAGCCCTCATTTCATCCCAAGAATTAAGTGGCCCCATTTTTACAGCGGGTGTCGGTGAACGAACGCGTCAAAGATTGACGACAAAACATCATATTTTAACCACACAATGGTACAGCAGACACACAGAGCATGAATGTCCTTCTGACAGAACACATACAAACACGCAGCAACATTCTTCCAACAGCCCCTGTCATGGTTTGCTCCCATAATCAACACTAAATGTGTTATAAGAGGAGCTTGTTTGGATTCAGAATAGTGGTTTATGTGCATTTTTTACACAGAAACTCTGAATAAATTGCCTGTACAGTCTCCTGACCCCACACAGGCCTTCACTTCAGCCAATAAAGTCTAAAACACAGGGTCAACACTTATTTATTACACTAGCAGTGTCACAGTTCATGTTACAGGCCTGTTTACCATCCAGATATATAAAGCCCGGTGTCGTGTCTTGTCCCAAGGCTTCTTATGAAAACACGTCTGCTACATCGCGACCATGTAATAACATTGCTGTTAAGAGGCACACAGCATCAATACAGATTGTTCTGCTGGCTAAAGGCCGAAGCGGCCGGTTCAGCGGCCCTGAGAGCTCGACACGCTGCAATGTTTCAGCCTAAACACGGAGGAAGAAAACATCTTCACTGATGCTCGCTGCTGGATTCAGGGACTAATACATACAGATACTCTGAACTTACCACTATTCTCACCGTCATTGTCGTGATGTCCCTTGTGTGTTCTGCGTGTTCTC
Source organism: Malacoctenus triangulatus (assembly GCA_032274725.1). Classification (NCBI taxonomy): domain Eukaryota; kingdom Metazoa; phylum Chordata; class Actinopteri; order Blenniiformes; family Labrisomidae; genus Malacoctenus; species Malacoctenus triangulatus. The sequence goes on from JAUESE010000080.1 coordinate 11,215,986, forward strand.
AATATCTGTGGCTACATGAACCACGTGCTTGTCAACAACATGCACATGGAGGGAGCTCTTTAAGTTCTGTGTTGGTATTTTCCTGCACAGTGCTCTCTGTTGATCGTCAGCACGCAGTTGGTTTTTTTTTTCTTCTGTTGAGTAGATTTTTGTTCATTTTATCATAATTCCAGTGCGTTTTCACGCTTGCTCTGCAGCGTTTAGTTTTTTTGGAGTACTTAAATGATTCGCAGGCGTTATCTTAAGGTGCAGCGATTTGAGCTCCCAAGCTGGATTGGAGTGGAGTCTTGTGAGGATCAGCTTCGACTCATTTACTTTGTTCTTTCAACACAACTTTTGGTTACACAAACCTTTCCCCGATGCAGGTAAAGCTTCTATCATTTAGAGTGTGGATTCAGTCTCACACTTCATCCGTCTCCGGTACTCTGTGAACGCGTACCCTTCCAAGGTGTGATTTGTAATCCATGTATAATTAATCTAACCTTGGTGACACCCTAATAAATTAGTAGAAAAGATCTCCCTATGGTGCCCTGGGGGAGGGGGGGGAAAAAAATCCAGTTCCATTTTTCATTGGGCTGTTTGAGCGAACAGGTGGTCCATCTATCGATTCCCCCACTTCACTCCCATGAAAGAGACCACGGCTAGATTAATGTCAAGCTTGGGAGCCACAGGCCGAGCAGCCCATTGGGCTTCGCTTTTCCTCACATAATCATGCAACAAAGCCAGATTGACTCCATCAGACAGGTCACTGAATTTCAATTTCATCGTTTTCAACACTTCACACATATGTACTATTACAGGATTGTGCGCATGTGCTTGTTTTTTTTTTCCGTTTGTTTGTTTTTTTTTGTTTCGAACATCGAGGCAGGTGGGTAAAAAAAAAAAAAAAAAATCCTCCCACTGTAAGAGCGAATGCTTCATGTAGGATGTTATATGCAACTCAGGGCTGAATGTGACTCATTCAGTGAGGAGAGATAATTAGGCAGCAGATTGGAAAATGGTCTCTGTTTAGCGGAGACAAATAAGCCCTGGAGCTCAGCCTCCAAGGTCGAGCTGCTCCAGTCTTAAAGAACAAAACATGTACACAAAAACAAAAGCCAACCTCTGCTTATGCAGTTCACCGGGTGCACCTTGCACAAACATTTACACACAACACGTCGAGCTTTTGCTGCTGACATTGTGTCAGACTTAATATAATCTCAAATACATCAAATTGTGCCAAGTCATAAATATGAAAAATGAAAATGGCACGTCTTACAGGATGGAGCAGTCAAATGGCTAAAGGCTATATCCTGCACAACCACATTCCCCTTCAACCATTCATCATCTGATTTCACTCTATTTTACCTTCTGGTTCGCAGTGTGAAATAATACATCATGTTTGATATATGTAGGCTGACTTATTGATAACACAGAATAATTTGTGAAAAGCCGGCCTCCCACTCTGTGCTGCACCGTGATGTGCATATATGGTTAACAGGAAGTCCTTTTTGATGATATGTGGGAGAAATTTTTAAGTACCTCCCTTGAGAAATGTCACTGCTAACTGCGACTTCCATACTGCCACCAGTGGCTTTTTTTGAGCCTGGTTTTCCCTCACATTTTATTATAGTATAGTAGCTCAATCACGTCTGAGCTGCATGTTTTTGGCATGTTCATTCACATAACAAATTACAGGAGGTCATGTTCGTCCAGGCCGGTGGCCTCTAACCTTTTACCAGTGGAGCTCACACGGATTCACTTTAAGAAAGGCTGAGCAAAAATATTTCAGTGAAGCCAAACACACCAAACTGGCAGTTTCCCAGGTTCTGCTCTTTACATTCCAGGAAGTGTTTTATCTTTTTTTTTTTCCTCACCAAGTGTTTTTTTTGTCTAATTTTGACAGTCACAAAACTCCAAAACCCTCAGTGACTTCAAACGCCCCAGGACTCCGTGTGGTTGAGGAATGGGGCAGTTTAGCATCGAAATAGTGAATCATTATTGAATACATGATGTCCACAAATTTGCATCCCCTGCATCTGAAAACAAAGTTCCAACATAGTGACACAAATATTTTCCTTTTTAAAGTGCTTCGCAAATAAACAGCCTAGCATTGGGAAATATTTCCGTCCACAGGAAACTACTGGAATAATGTAGTACATATGACCAGCCTGCAGGTGGTGCACATGCTTAAAACTAGCTTTTTTTTCCAAGAGTTTATGGCATGCGCATTAGGGGGGACATCTGGCTATATTGTGAATGTTTTCTGTTGAGATGCTTTATTCTCCATTCAGGCGAGGCGCAGCAGGAGGGATTGAAAACTTTTTCCGAAGCGTTTGGTCTCCAGGACGCCGTCTCATTGAGGAACACATCCCATCAAAACACTCACGCGGATCCTCTGAAACCTGTCCCGGTGTGGCCTTTGATGTCACATTTCTGAGGGTCCAAACTTTTCTGCCACCTGGTTTTAATTCCGCCGTCAGATGCAGCGCGAGGTATTCCGGTGTTACGGCTTTGTTCTGCTGTTTTAACATTTAACAGTATATAGGCTCCAGATCAGCATCAAACTGATGTATAATTCACACCTAGTTACATATGTGCAGTCATGTGTTGTTTTTTTTTATTCGCTGTTTTTCTGTGAATATAATTGTAGGTGCCCATGTGTTGTTATTTTGTTCTCAAATCACTGGCACAGTTTTTCCAGTGTTCATTTATTCAACATTGGCGCTACATGGCCCCCTGTGGCTCTGTACTATGTTCCTTATTCATGTAAAAAGAGCACATTAGACACATTAGCTTTTGAATCCAGCCCTTTGACAAAGAAGTCAATGCCTTGGTGTTGCGTGCACATGCTAAAGCTACACATCTATATTTCACATCTATAAATTATATAACCGGGGGGCATAATTTTCTTGTTCTCTCAGCTTTTTTTTCCCCCCCAACAGCTGTCCAAATTGGCCATTAAAGTGAATTCCATCATCTTATTTAGAGGCACACCATCAAAGGAGCCATATGCACAACAGCTTTATAATGGCTGTATATAATCTGCTGCCCTTTAACACTACGCTGAGCACAAAATGATGTGGCAAAAATAAATCTAATTACTCAGCCATTCAGCATCAAAAGCCGTGCCTGCAGAGAGAGCACTAAAGACGAGGGCCAAGAAACAAACATGGGAGGACTCTCGCTGTGCGTTTAGAGATAGAAGCACACTAACAGCCGTTCCCTGTTTCCATACACTGTTCAATTTAAACTAATTATTAACAATTTGACATTGAGAGGGGGGGTCAACCCGTTTTCTATAACTCTACAGGATGTAGAAAGCAGAGTACATCTGCAAATTCAATTTAGATAATGAATAGGAATAGCATCATAAATGAGGGGGGAAAAAGTGAAAGGCACTAATAACTCATTCTCTGCTCAGCGTACAAAGACGGCGCTTTCTGCTTTAATCCACGCGCCAGAATAAATAATACAGAGGGATTCCAGACTTCATACCCTTTATATCTGTGTAACAAGAGTTGAGGTGATGATTTTTGTTGCTTCCCTTTTATCGCTCACAGTCTGTTCCCCCCTTCTCTCTCTCTCTCTCCCTCCTTTCAGCCGGTCCGACGATGCAGCCTGAAAGCGTTTTGTGAGATCGTCCCTGCCTGAAAAGTTCCCACATCTTTCAAAATCCGCAGTCACGCTGGCTGACAAGCCTCCCCGTGCTATAAATCTGGCCGCCAATCACAATCCGAGACAGCCACGAATGACGTCACCTGGGTTATTTTGCTCGCTAATTTCTGAATACCCTTGTTTACTTGTAAATTGACCCTAATGTGTAAAAGCTGTGGGGTTCTCCTTTAAAAGTGGCTGCCAGACTCTAAATGCTCTGCAGATATTTGGCACTGCACACAAACACAACATTGGCTTGAAAATCTCCAGTAATGCACTCGAAAAACAATCAACTTTTGGAAAGGATGTGCTGTTGAGTCGTGCACATTTTATTGAGATACACAACACTGGGGGGAAAAAAATTCCTGTTTTGGCTTCATTTAATTTTTTTCAGGAGTTCCTCGGTTTGAATATTTCACAACTTTCTGATGTATAATTTAGAATCTTTCTAATTATAAAAAATAAGATATTTTTAATCATTTCGAGTACAAAAATACTCCTCTCATTATGGTTTTATACCTCTTCTTGCTCACTTCTTTCTGGGGTCAGGCAGAGTTTGTTTTGAGAGTGCGTCTTGAAGGCTAATTAGGATAAACAACCCTCTTTCTGACTGATTCCTGAGTGGCACAGACTCAGGCAGAACAGCTTGATAAGCTTCATGATGGATTGATGCCTGGCAAATTTTCTCCCATGCAAAATGTTGGCCGGGTGGGACGCGAGCAAGGAACATATGCAACGTCGAGGCTGGTTGTGTCATCACAAAGTTACTAATATCCAAATAGATCAAGCGGAGATGCAGTTCTTAGTTTTGTGCCATCTTTTTGTCTGATCATTATTTTAGAGCATGGAGAACTTCTCTATAGAGAAAGGATGAAGGTGTTCATCCAATTTATTCTTACTGCATCATTAAAGCAAAAAAAACAAAACAAAAAGAAACTAATTTTGTATATGTTAGACCCACCAGGGGACATGTGTAAATTACTCTTTTGGGAATGCAAAATATGCTGGCTAACAAAAGATTTTATATTGGCAGTCACCCTCACAAGGACAGCGATCATTTTGTCAAATCTACTACTTACTGGGCCTTAGGATTTTGGGACTAATTGCCGAAAGGTTCCTGTTGGTGACTGGATTTTGCAGCTATTTTATTTGCTGTTTCAAAAGAGCAGCCTGCCTTACTTGAACTCTCCTGCGAAGCGTGTGCGCACCTTTAATGCCTGTATCGCATTTTATGAGATCCTCCTGAAATATACAGTTAGAAGCTGCACCAAGCATCAAAATATTGAAAGAACTGAAATCTGAAATAAGGCGAATTCAGTTTCTGTGCTTGCGTGCTCTCAGATGTTCAAAATGCAGCGAAAACCCGAACCTAAACACGTCGATATGTTGGGAAAAAATTCTGCGCCACTGTTGAGCTGAATATGTATCATATGTGCAGGCATTCTTCAGCAAAACTGCATTTTACATGAAGTGCTCATGACCTTATTCAAAAGCTGTATCATTTTCCTGAATTAAACAGTTTATATTGCATACAAATTTAAACACTTCATCAACAATTCATCGCTGACCTTCAACACTTCAAAGTGCACATTCGTCAAGTCGTACAGTGGTAACAGGGCCGTTTTACCTCGACAGGAAACTTTCTGCCATTTATGCTGTGCTCGGAGCCCGCTGATCCATTACTCTGGCCCCAGTGAAACTCCATCTTCTCAGCCTTAAAGCGCCCTGGCAGTCCTGCGCCTCTTACAAAGTAGTCATCCTTCAGGAGGACAGCGACTGGAGACAAGGAAGGAAAAACGGGAGGGAATCAAACAAAGGGGGGAACCAATACAAAGGCAGCGCAAATGAGATTACTAATCAAAGAAGAATTGACTGAGGCGCAAGCCTGAAATGTGGCAGCTCATTATTTCTTTATGCATATTAGACGACCAAAAAAAATTAATCTGATTATCTCAGCTCACATCTGTTTTTTGAGGCAGTAACGCTTTGCTATCTTATCTCAAAATTAAACACATTCTTTAAACCTTTCTTCCCTACTTATTTATTAAATATTCCAGGTCTGGAGATTGTGTACTTTATTGTTTGAGTCAATAAAAAAACAAGCTGAATTCTGTCAGTGACACAAAGACTCTAAATGTGAACATGCTTCAGACGAATCTATCTAAAACGCCATCATCACTTTTTCTACAATCGTCGGTCTGAGTAACAACCTTGGACTGACTCTTGAAGGGGACCACTTGTGCTCGACTGCGGGGTTTTTTTCTTTTTCCCTGTCACATAAAACATTTCAATGCAGGATGTTCTCATTTAATGTTCCTGATGTCAAATTTGGAGACGAGGACAAGTTTCGGGGAATCGTTGATGGAGAACGAAGAAGTCAGCCTCCAGACCGACGTGAGTGCTCGGCATGGATCGCAGGATGCAATTCCCACAAGTGTCTTCATCAGCTCAACAGCTCAGATGCAGCCAACAAGGCAATTAAGCTGGTGTCAAATTACAAGCACTTGATGCTGCACGATGGTAAGTTAAGTGCTGCTGGAAGAAAAAAAGTGGCCTCCTGGAAATGGGCCAAACCGGAGGGAAAGACGGCAAACAGATGAGTGGGGGCTGAAATGGTTTGATTACAAAGAGAATGCAAACTGTAAATCACGACAAGCTGCAAAAGAAGATTTACTGACACAATCAGAGACTTCAGTGTGGTCTGTCGAACCAGGCGACTACAGTCGCATAGCTTTTACTGGTTTCGGAGCTGTAATTCAGCAGGTGATCCTCATTCCTTGTGATCAGACTTACATGGTTATTGAAGAAAAAGACAGCTTTGATCGAAATGTCATTAACCAGGAATAATGTCAGAAGTCCTTCATTCTCACGTCTTTGTTCCCTTTGATTTGATTTCCCTTTTCTCACAGTTTTTCAGCAAGCGCAGGGAAAAAAATAACTTAACGAGCAACTCGACACGCAACATGATTCGTGAGCTCAGGATCTTTGAGAATTAATTCAATCTGGTACTGGATCCTACAGTGAACCGCATTTGCCCGTTCACTCGAGGACAAAAAGTTCTTCGGTCTGTGCGGTTTGCCTAACCGACACGGTTTTATCAAATCAGGCTGATGACACATGAGGGAGTGGAGGAAGAAACTGCAACTACACCATCAGTCCGGTCTGACCGTTACTTCAACTTGGCCAACAAATACGCCTGAAAGAGCCGGGACCTCGGCGTCCACCAGGTTAAAGTAGTTTAGCCATATTTTCATTGTGGAGCGCTGTGAGTGTGTTTCACCTCACTGGTCAACGCCAATGTCCTTGGGCAAGACCCTAAACCCCGTGTTGTTCCCAAAGGTGTGTGAGAGCACTTTGCAGGTCAGCTGTCAATACTGGCGTGTTTGTGTGTGAATGATTGTACGAGCAAATGGTAAACAGACACTGAACGCGTCGAGAGCCTCGGGATGGATGAGCTCAAATGTCTGTTCACTTTTACTCATCGAATCGATATTGATATTCTAAAAAAATCAGCCAAGGCCGACACGATGGATGATATATTGCGCTTTCCTTCTGTGAACTCACGTGTGTCCCAAGGTTTGACATTTTTCTGCTGTGAAATTGAGGAGAGATACTTTTGTGGCACCGTTTGTAGTCCTGCTAGTTTTCACAGTGAGCGTGTTGCAAAACCAAAAACAGTAGTTTGTATTAACACCCACTCATTCATGCGTGCGTACAATACAAATTTAAAGCACTCACTAAAAGAAAGCGTTTTTAAACCGATTCTTCAACTGAACGCTCGATAGGAATGTCGAGAGAAATATCGTAAAGTTTCAAGCAAACTTTCGAGGCCCCTTAAATTTCTCGGCGCTCACTAATGTGTCTACCGTTATAATTTTTCAGTGAAAATTAGCTGATTTTACTTCCATGAGCTCCTCCTCTGAATATTGATGGCTCTGGTTTTTATCTCACATTCAAACTGAATTTAAATTTTTCAGAATTATAAAACGATTTTGCTTGTTCAGTGGAATGGCAGCTTTCCCCATGAGCCTGCCGTTTCTGCGAGGATTTTAAGTCGGGCTGTAGTTTTGTTCCCAGACGCATTTAATGTAGATTTTTTTTTTTTTGCTCCAATTATCCCTGAAATCCAGAAAAATACGATGATATAAAAACACAGCCCTGAGGAACATCTCATTCGAAACCTAAACAAGATATCCAATCAATTATCCCGATACCTTCATAGGAGAGGAAGTAAAGGCAAGATATTGGCATTTATTTCAAAGAGAGCTGGCAATATCAAAAGCTATAATCATGCAGAGAAGGTGCGGGTACTTTGCATATTTGCCATCTGCTGAAAAGTTTTTCCAAAATTCAAAATTGAATGAAAAAAAAAATAAATCAAAAGAAAAACAGTTGCCAGAAACCAGATTGGTAATGTTTTTACAGTTTATGTTAGCAAACACTGCGCACAGAGGAGCATTTCTACGTTTGAAAAGTGGGAGCCTGAGCTTCCACTCTGCCTCATGAGCTCCAGCCAAACTTCACATCCCATAGTGAACCATGTAATCCTCCCCCTCAAGTCAAAGACATTACTGCTCTTATTAGGTTTCCTTGTGCCAGCAGCAATTTGGATTCACCTTAAAGGCCTGTCTGCTTGGTGATGCACTCAGCCATCTTCTTTCAGGGTGGGTTTAAGCCATGTTCATTTTCCAAGGCCTCTGAAAAACAGCCTGGCGAGGCTGATTAATATCCCTCTGCTGTCCAGGCTGTGGCTCCATGCTACTGTATCTACCACCCTTCACCACGTCTACATTTGACATCATTAGCCAGATTAGACCTGGTGCTCTGTCGGCTGATCCCTCCCGTTACAGGGGGATTTAGTCAGCCTCCGAAATAAGGACGGCCCACTTTCAATCATATCACAAAGCAAACTGGGAGGAGGAGAGTGTGAACAAACAAGCCCAGATTGTCAGTAAACAGATAACAAGACGAACAAGTTGTTCAAAGAGAATGACTGAAAACAAAGGAGACTCGGCGAGCTCGGCGGCTGAAGGACAGGAGGAAGGAAAAACCCGAGAGCGAAGTTTGGAAGGGAAGAAAGGAAGGGGCCAGAAGATCTGAAGAGAGGAGAACCTCGCGTGATGAGGGATGAGCTGAGCCCCTGTCGTGAGGCAAGAAAGAATCTGCCAGCAGTACTAATGTGCCAGTGCTGCTTAAGCTGAAGGCCCACAGCGTGAAGAAGAAGACATGATGCGGGAGATTTCCAAGACTTGAAATCATCAGGTCAAAGTGAAAAAAAAAAAGAGGGGGGAGAAAAAGAACCTCCAGACATATTAACATAAATGCGCAACTCCTTCGCAAAACATTGAGGGAGAGAGATGGTAATAAATCCATGTTACTGCTGTTGTTGAAACAGTGTAATCCTGCGCGCAACACAAGAAAAGCCAAGAAACGGGGATGCTGGCTGGCCTTGGGAGTTTCATTAGAAATGCTGCCCTGGGTGTGTTTGAACCCTCCAACAGCAGAGCAGGAATTAGAGGCTAAGCCAAAAAGACCTTGAATCACAGCCTGTGAAAGAAGGGGAGCGAGTGTGAAAGTAAATCCTTGATCAATGCAAATGTCTCTGGGGCCGTCCGGTTCCCGATGAATTTGGTGGAGAGTTGTTTGAAATTTTCACAGAGAAATGTTTTGTTGAGGAATGCCGCTTGAATGGCAGCCAATCAGCCGGATCTCAAAGCGGGTCAAGGCACAAGGGGGTGTCATGAAATCAATCGCAATGAACTTTTAAGATCTATTCACTCACTTCTTAATTACAACATTGACTTTTAAATAGTGTGAAGGATGGTAAAAGGGCCTCTGTGGAGGAAATGAACAATTTGACTTCAGCACCCTCTAATGGAAGCCAATAATTTTAGGAAATTGCTTAACTTTTACATCTGCCGTGTCAAAATCACAATTACTCAACATTAATGTCAGATGTAACCAGAAATTATCAGCAGAAACTTCACATTAACAAAAATGAAAATGTGCGAGGAGTCACTCGGAGATGAACCTATACAATTACCTGATCCTGCAGCCAGCCGCCGCTTCTTTCATCCAGCATTTTACAGTCTGTCAGCTTTTTGTTTAGCTGTCTGTTGCGTTTCACTCTTTTGAAGTGTTTTCAGACCAAGTCAGGATGTGATTTTTTTTTTTGGTAAGTAAAGCTGAAGAAAAATCTCCCACAATTCACCATTAGGGCCAATAAAATGGGAACACAGACTCTGAAGATCGCTTGAACGTTCAGAAGCCATGAAATTGAATGTTCCTTCAATAGAAAGAAATGACCCGAAACAAGTCAAGACATTGAAAAGTTAAGAATGCGTCACTAAGGACTTTTTTTTCCAACACTTAGATTCAGATCCTGAAACAGAACAGTAACAGCTTTGAGAATCTATTCTGAGACCTAAAAATATGTCAAGGAATCAAGAAACTGGCATAACAATATTATCATTCAGTCGATAATTTGGGAGCAACTCTGGTCAAATTTTTCAAATAAAGTAAATGCAACTAAATTCAACTTGGAGCATCACCCACAAAGTTGCTGAAAATACATTCATCATCATATGATAACAGCAAATTTGCAACCTTTGAAAAAAGTGCAAAAGAGAACTGTGAAACAAAAGCTTCATCCTAGAATTATGGCCGACGGTGATCAAGCCACGGCGCTGTGAACGCCACAAGGTGACAGCCGATGACCTTGGACCGCTGTGACGTAACGTTTGAAGACTTGAATGCACGCGAGAAACACGACGCTGTCAATAGAGAGCGTGAAAAAAAAAGTTTGGATTTGTAAAAACACGAAACATCGAAGTACTGAAGTGGAAAAACAAGACGACGGGGAATTTGAAGGCCGAAGACTTGTTTGCATCCAGAAGTCTTTCGAAAACATTTATTTTTCCCCAGAAAAACAGGTTGGAGTCTCATCTTAGGGAAACAAAGCCAACAAACGCACCACTATTTATGAGGAAACGTCAATGAAATGCAGCCATGAAAAGTCTGAGGAATGTTTATTCACCGTTTGTCATCCTTTACTCAGCTTTTGTGAAAGGATATTGCTGCCATTAAAAAAAGCAAACCAATCTTTGCACCAAAGCGCAACATCTACCCAGCCGCCCTCTGTATTTCAGTATTCATTTTTCCATGTTTAATTTTCGTCTTTTTTATTAGATGCCAATATTTGCCTTATATTTCATTTTAAATATTTAATATTTTCAAAAGACTGTCAATAACCTGTCAGGCCCTGTCAAGAACACGACTGATAGCAACAATAAACCGAACAAAAAAGGCCCCCCGTTCAAGATGAACTCATATTTAATAACATTCACAATATAGTGGGCTGGGTTTTTTTCTGAATATTAAATTGGCCTCTTCTAAGTGGCCTTTGTGTTGTGAATATTTTGTGGTAATGCGGTTCCACTTCCCTCATTTTCACAGCGCTTTGCAATCCAAAATTCCCTCTGTACTCTATGTGCACAAAATTACAGCCGGCCGAGTTGGTTCCATCTTTGTAAATAAGCAGCCTGCAGCGTCACTGTGGCAGCGGCCTTGGTTGTCATGGAGGCTAACAACTCTCATTACGATCAAACGCAAAAGATGACACTACTCCCAGAGAGAAGCAGTGGCAAAAGCAGAGCGATCAATTAAGGTCAGGGTTTTTTTTTTCTCCACACCAATGGTCTGTGGGACAAACAAAAAAAAAAAAATGAAAAAGTTGGTGCCAATGGTTTGAATTAGCAGTTAATCGAGTGAGCTTTTGAAAACAATGAGATGGCAGAGAGCAGAAAGAGGGAGACGACTTAAAAGACCACAATCACAGGGAAATTGCGGCAACTACAGAGAAGAATTACCAGAATCAGGAAGGATTGCACTCGGCGAAACTGCGGCGCAGTCTTAAAAAGTACCATTTAACATACCTAAGATCAGACATAGTGCTGTCTGTACTCCTCACACTGTTACGCTGAGCCTAAATTTCAGAGTTAGTAAATCATATTTTTTGAAATACTTTGAAGTGTTTTTATTAGATCCTTGAGCTGCTTGTTTTTCTTACTGGTTTATAATTTCAGGGTCTTTTTTTCATCGTCTGAGTGCAGAGTCAATATTGTTGGCATTCGTAGTAGTCAGTAGTTGGAGAGAGTAGCACCAGGGGCAGTATTTGTTGTAGTAGTGAGGAATGAGTTTTCTAGTCAGTAACAAGAACTAGTAATAGGATTATGAGTGGAAGAGAGTAATTGGTATTAGTAGCAGCAAAAGTATTAGTGGTCAAAACAAGTAATTGTAAGATGTAGCAGTATAAGTTGTAACGAGAAGCAGTATTAGTAGTAGTTGTAGCAGCAGCACAAGCAGTTGCAGTGTTGAGTAGTTCTAAGTAGTATTAGCAATTGTAGGAATAGTAGAAATACACTGATGAAGCTCTAACAAGATTCAGTAATAATGGTCATATGGAGTGGCAGTGCTAACTGGCAGTCATTCAGAGAAAGAACAGCACCAGAGGTAGAAGTAGTAAAAGTAGTCATGGTAATTTTGGAAGTAGCAGAAGTAGAAGTTGTTGAATAGCACTTGATTGAATTTGAAGAGGCTCGAATTGGATCAATGAAGTTTAATGTGTATATACATTGCAGGTACACTACATAACAATGTCAATATTGTTTACGTTGTGAACAATTGAACTAACTGGACATTTAAAGCTGTTTACAGTTTCAGCGGCCACGTGGGATGTTTAGTTTTTCAGGTGGTTAATTCACTCGATTACGAGTGCTTCATCGGGGTGACACATAAATCCTGCAAATCCAATATTGGCACAATTCCTGATGATTTTTGCTCTGCTGGATGATTGCAGCACTGCCTGCAATCGACTGATATAACTCGAGGGAAAATGTATTAAAAGAGCAGTTATTTCAAGCTGCTTTGTACCATGTTTACCCGTCATCATATTGTTGTGTTGCACGCCATTTCTCTTTGTGGTATCACTTGAATATGACGCTGATGGAAAATCATTATCCTGCCAATGAGATAAATCTGGAGTTGGAGTTGTCATTGTTGTGTTTAGGGCTGTTGAAATGATTTTTGTGGTTTGAATATAATTGGAATATCATCAAATTTAATGCTGTTCGAATGCTGCATTTTCTGCTGGAAATGCTGTTGTACAAACACCTGAACTGTAGGTGGCCAGTGTGCAATAATCTCAGTCCGTCTTTCAGCAGAGAAAGGAGGAAAGTGTGGACGTTGAGGGAATCAAAATAAAATGTGGATTTTTTAAACGAAAGTACAGAAAATGGCATTTTGATGTGGTTCAATAATGAGACGTAACTTTTGCTCTGGATCAAGTCAGCTTTAAAACTGTGAAAATTGTTGATTGCTGAGTGAAAACTGACTGACTTGGTTGTGTCTGGATTGGTCTCCACTAAAAGAAAAACTTGGCCTTGCAAACCTGTCTTTCCAGTGTTCTTCATGGTCGTCTGGTTGGAGGACTCGACGGTGAACTTGTCCAGCACAAGTTCCTGGAACTCCTCCGAGATCAGAGCTTGGTTGTCTGCAATATCCACAGGTGATTGGTTCATCGCAGCACATTCTGGGAATAAGGCAGCCCAGCCCCGAGGTCCATGGCTCCCTGTAGAAACACAAGACATCACATGTAGGCTGATATCATCTTCACCCACACATACACACACACACACCGGCTCACAGAGGCATGGACACACCAATCCCACAGCAGTAACAACAACATGCTGTCAACCACAATGTAGAGAAAGGAGACATTTTTTGATACATCCTTTCAGCTCCAACGCCCTCTAAATC
>JAUESE010000080.1:11247224-11257562 GCA_032274725.1 Malacoctenus triangulatus
TGGCGGCGCTCCGGTGCATCACCGCATGGCAGTGTTATGGATGAGCTATAGGAGAGGTGTCGTTACGGTTTGCTGACGATGTTGTAACAATGGGATTGAAACAATGTTTTAACCCTTTAAGATCGCGAACGTTCTTCTGGTGGAGAAAAAAAAGTAGATTTGAATTTCCTTTTCTTTAAAGAAAAGGGAACTTTACCCTGCCTGATGGGACCACTATTAATAAATCAACTAAACATCATAAACTATTCACAAATAATTCAATTTATGTCATTTCATTTCATTTTTAAAAATGTATTAAACTTTTTTGGTTTGAATTTTCAACTATTCCTTTTTTCATCACATTTAATCTGAATATTTTTTAGTGAACACATTAAAAAAAAATGTAAGTTATCAGGGGAAAAAACGTTTTATTTCTCTCTCTGCACCCAACAGAGATAAATGAGTAAAAATCCCTTTTGCCCGTGTGGGAAATCAGTCACTCAGAGATTTTGTTTTTTTGTGACAAAAAATAATTAATTACGTGAAACAATAAAATCGGGATGGTTCAATCGCAAGAAGTAGAAAGATTCATTAGAAATTCATAGTCACTAACAATGTGCTCTACTAAATAGATAAAAAGGGTGTCCGCGGGTCACTGCACATGTTTAGCCGAATCAATAATGTAACTCTGGGTCTTCGAAGCTGCCCTGAGTTTAGTCTCAGGGTGGCTGCTGAAAGGTGACGGTCTCTTCAAACTTTCTGCTCCACAACACCAGAAAATGTCGCGTGTGTCATCATTTACTTTGCAGGGCTTCACTAAGACACAATGGTATTTATGTTGCGTTTCAATAACGGCCAGAATGACAAGACCAACATACAACATTTACAGCCTGAGATTAACATTTAGTTTTACAATCTTAATGTGTTTTTTTTAACAAACATTAAATTCTACAGCTGTGAACTGAGTGGTCACATCCAGGTTACGAATCCAGCAGTCAGTCCTGTGGATCTTTTTTTTTTTCCCTGCACAAGCAGAAGCTCAAACTTTGCTTTCCAACTTGCTCATGGTGCACTCTTCCGAAGCAATTTGCTTGACCTTTTGACATATCACTTTGGCAAGAGTTTGTACAGGAGAGAGGGCAAAAATGGCAGAGCCAGGCACAACAGTTGAGGGTGGAGATATCGACATTTGTCAGAATTTGTTGCTCAAAAGGACAAGAGTGTGACAGTAAATTGCAAACTGTGCAGGCTGCCGAGTCTTTTTCTTGCTGTCATATTTCTCCGTTTATTGCTCTCCGGGCTTCCTTTCCTCACAAGCTTTGCTCGTGCTTTCTTTTTAGCTTCTTTTTTTTTTCCCCAAAACCTACATTTAATGCTGCATCAGAGCGGCTTCCTGTGTGCACCGCGACCTAGGAGGTGCGTGGAGCACATCACTTTTCCGACACAGCATCGATTCTGAGAGGTCTTCGTGAGCGTCTGCATTTTAAATCGAACCAATCGAAAGCTGCTGATACCCGTCACTCAAAACTATCAACAGGATCAAATATCATCATGGATTTTGCAGAAGACAATAAGAAAATTGAATAAACCTTCGAGGCACACTTGACTGAGCGTAACGTTTAATTGATCACTGAAGGGGACGACATCGCTCTGAATGAGTCAAAACTTTAAAATTCCTCCCACTTAATATACAGCGTTCATCCATTCACAATTCATGCTTGCATTGTTGCCCAAATGGTTCTATGTTTATCCTTTTTTTTTTAAAAAAAACCCCTAAAGATTCGTGTGGAAAACTTGATAGAATCGCCTCCGATGCAGCCAGGCGATATTCTGGTCTGACAGAGCGACTGACATCATCATCGACCCGGGCCGCCGAAGAGGCTGAAAATTGCCAAACACAACCTGAAGTTCAGCAAAGCGGCCGCGTCATCGTTCTCGCATTAAGCAGCCGGTCATCAGATATGGAGGGCGGCGGGGTCAGTGGCCAATATCTGCCACAGGGGCCTCGTTCCGGGGACAGTATAGTGATAAACCATGACAGGCATAAGGAGGCTGCTGCTGTCTCCTGGGGGGGGGGGCACCTCAACCTCTCACTTAGTTGCCTGTCATGGCGTCAGGGTGACCCCGCAGCATAAGGTCAGGACTAAGCAGACCATTAGCCACAGTCGGCGGGTGAAGGTGAAAGATCTCCACCCACGAGGTGACACCCCGCCCCCCCTCCCCCTCGGGTGGATGACACCTTATCAGGAAGTTTATTTCAACAGCCTGTTTTATTTTGTTACTGCTGCAATTTTAAGAGCTTGGTCCGGCGGAGACATTTTCATGCAACAAAAAGTCTTCCTATTTGTGACATTTCCCATGATAACAAGGCTCGTCTATTTCACATTGAACGCCTGAAAAGTGGCTCCACAGCTTCAGGTAACACTGTGCTTCTCCCTCACTTACAGAATATGGAGATTCCTCCAGAATTTTAGGATGCTATAAAGTCTCTATATAAGACAGTTGATGTGTATTGAAGTGTGGGTAAAAAAAAAGAGAATTTTTCCCCAAAAAATACCAACAGCAGAATATGGGGTCACGGTGGGGTCACGCCATGTAAAATCTATCAATGTTGAAGAAAAAAAGCTTTTTCACACAAAACACCTCAAATTCGGCAAAATTAATTTCAGCAGATGTGATCACCTTTAGACGCTTTGTCAGAAAAAATTTAAAAGAAACAGATGATCGAGTGGAGCGGCAGCCATTCAGGCTCTTGGTACAGAATGACACCCCCCCCCCACCCCCCCCAAAACCCCTCCAGGCCGACCAGAACACAGTCTGTATGAGGTGTTGCTTTAAGCGTACAAGCTTAATCTGCACCCTGGTCAAAACAAGCCATTCATTGTCATTGACAAATCTTGAGAAGGAACCATGTGACTGCTTAACATTTGACATAAGTTCTGGAAAAAAAAGTTCCCAGGCCAAAGTTTGGATGCTGGTGAATGTATGGGAGAGGTCGCGGGGGTGTCTCCGTTTAATAGGTGCCTTCCTCTTTAACGCGTGAACTCCCCGAAGACATCAGCTAAAACCTGCAGAGTTCATCCTGATCCCACCATTAACGGGAGACATTTCGGTAACACGCCATGCCAGACAGCCGGGGGGCCGGCGGAGCCTCACCTCACCTGGCAGAGGTAAACTTCAGCTGTCGCCAAATAATTAGCGCGATTTGCACCTGTGACCTTTGACCTCCGCCGAACTGACGTGTTTATTTCCTCCCGCAGTTCGAAATTGGCTGCACGGCGGAGCCTCTATCTGCACAGCTAAATCCTCACGTCTGCAGCTTATTCACACAATTTCAGTCATCCTTTGGTTGGATTTTGAAAGCTTAAGAGTGGGAGCGCACACGTACGTGGGTACACGTGTCAGTCAGCAGGCGCAGGGAGGGAGGGGGGGAGAAAAAAAAAAACAAAAACCAGGAGGCAGCCGAGAGTAAAACAGCGCTGCGTTTCTTTTCAGCCTCGGGTACCCCGAAACCGCTAATTAGGCCACAAATCACAGGACTGCACATGACCGCGTCCCCACAAGAGCTGCGAAGCATCGCTCGCAGCCGTCTCAAATCGCGCCTTGATCCGGCGTGCGTCTCACCCTCCTCGCTGCTGCGCCGGAGTATCCACATGCAAACCACCCCCCCCTCTCCATCTCGGGGGTGGGATGTGTCCAGCATTAGGAAGGATAGATGAGGAGGGGAAAAGACCAGAGGAGGGGGGGCTCACATGGACACGCTGGTGAAACTCTGGTGAATTCATTTTGAAATTAAAGTTATTGCAATAAAGACTCTTAGTGAGCACGTGTAATACAAAATAACACAAAGATCAAATCATGATTCGTCTTCTGCTGCCTGTATTTTGTTGTACTTGTTTTCAGAGATTAACTCGTTCCTACACATCTGAATTCATATTCGATGGTGAAATACGGTGACAAGAATCTAAACAAAACTCAAAAAACACCACAATGTGTGGAGTGTGTTAAAACTTAAGAAACAAAGGCTGCTGTTTAAAACATTGAATGCATCACCACGAGTCACCAAAAATCAAGTCGATCTCAAATGCAACATCATCGTGCCAGATGACACAACAGTCTGAAGAAATGATCCCACCTGCTGACAAAATTAGTGCCGAAAGACTGTTCCTGAAAAAAAAAGGTTCACATGTTGTTTTGCAGTCTGTGATTTGAGGGTTACATTCACTCATAATAAATATAATTTTTCGAGCCAATTGAGTGAATTAAAACTGGAGAAGAGAAGTGAAACATTCGCAGCTGTTTTTGTAATTTGCTGTGTGTTTGTTGCAACAGGAAGTGATCACGCAGTTCCTCTGTACCGAATTCAAATTCAGTTAAATTTTTTTCTGTCAGCTGTCTTGAAAAATGGTTATATCTTGGGGTCAATACTTAAAATTACATTCAGAGGTTTTTGGGGAAAAAAAACAGTCTGAGAGGAAATAAAGCAGCTGATTGGTGAAAGTGTGCAAGCATACACACGGAGGACAAAGAAACACTTTGTCCTCTCGCTTCACTTTCTCTCTTTCCTGCTAAAGGCTAAAAATGGTCTGCAAAAGTGGAAGTAACAGATTAATGTCTCTATATTTTCAGAAAACCGGACACATTATCACAAAATTTTCTCCACATGTGCTCACTTCTTTTTTTTCGTCACTGCAATCAAAAGGTCCTTTTTTCTAAATCCTGCTTATTGCAGGAGACTATAATTTTGGGGCTCTCAGCCTAAATAAATGGATAATAACTGAGGACGTTTCGACGCTGCACGAAAGGTTCAGACTGCGGCAACGTTGGAGCGCAAAATAGAGCTTCTACCCCAATAATTTCATAATAGATCTACATTATTTATCAGCCCTCGCAGGTATATGAGCTCCCACCTAAATGAATCATGCGACTCAACAAGACAAAGGATGACAGGCCTGAGTGATCTTTCCTCTACCTGCTGCTGGGAGCATATGAAGCCCGGTCACCTCGAATCAACACGAATGTCCCCGAGTTGGAGGGGACGCGACAGTGACAGTTGTTGGGAAACGCGAGGGAGAAGCTTTGGATGTAAAACTGAGCAACGGTGCCCCATAAACAATATTAAATCATGCTCATGCAATCGCAAGGCTCCTGTTCCACACGTTTTGATTTAGAAACTGAACTGTATCACACACTCCACAGGCATCGCTATACAAGGAGAAGGGAAAAAAAGAAAAGAAACAAGCTACAGTAGAAAACCGGCTTGAACCACTCTGAGCTATCGCCCTCTCTACGCTCAGCACACCCCCTCAGCAGCTATTACTCTTGCAGCTGTTCTGCAAGCTAAGCAGGGACAACAATGGCTCCATGTTTACACAGCAAGTGTCCATATAATTTAGAATCCGGACAGGAATCAATAGTTAGCAGTGTAACTCGGTAAGCTGGAGATAGTAGGGCAGGATAAACGATCTAACGAGGCCGGGAAACCCACTGAACTACGAGCAGCGCGGTCGTAAACACCATCCGGCGCTCGCGTACAGTTACTTAGCGCCGCGAAACGTACAATTTTATGCTAAACGCACCTCACAGCATTTACACAAATCATCATCAATCAAGCATTGTTTTACAATTCGAGGGGAGCACAGCACAGCTTCCAAAACTGTGCCATTATGTCACGATTACAGCCTTGCCCCCTGCAGTTAACTCCTCACCTCTAGGGGGATGTGTACTCATTACGAAGTAAGTCATCATGATTATGAGTTTAAGAATTTGCTGAGCTGCTATCCAGCTCATTCCAGCTCATCAGCATAACCACATTAGAGAGGAAACCTGTGGGCTGGCAATCGCGCACACTTCCTGGATATTGCAATCCCAGCAGGCCCGTGCATGTCCACATCCATTACGTTGGACCTCAGCCACCAACTGAGCCTCATACGCCGCCAGAAGGTACACTAACGCCATGTGACACCTGAAATTTAATTAATTAGGTGCACACAACAGACCCGTCAGTCCAACACATCAATCTGCCCTAAACGGGGAAAAAAACGCAGGATATTTGGCGTCATCATGGTCGCTGTGCACTGGGGCTTTGCCTTTACGCGCCTCCGCGGTGAAAGGGCCGAAGCCGACAACGCCGTAACAACGTAAACTAAACAAACAATCAAGATCAACAAAAAACTCGTAGATATAATATTGCTTCGGGGTGTAAGAATCCCTAATTTATTTCCACCCTTAATATATTTGCCTCATTGAGAAAAAGGAAACAGATTGTCGGAGGCAGTGGGAAGTAAGATGATTTGGAGCTCAATTCTGCTAAATTGGTTGCTGCCAGTGTGATACATCATGGAGAATTAAGATGCCTCTCCCCCCAGCACAGAACTTCGGCAGCCATATTGGCACATCTGTCAAGGGCCCACCCTTGACAGAGACAAATGGACCAATTCTGGCACACGAAGGCTGATCCAAACTGCGAGCAATAACCAAGATGAATAATGAGTCAGCTTGGGCCCAAGCAAAATTCATTTTTAATAATTAGTGCTCCTGCACCCCTCATTTTCGGAGAAAATGAGTGCAGGTACATCTACAGGTTGATACAACACATCAGCAAGACAGCAGGGATATAGATGATGGTGAGTTAAACCTCCATCATCACGTAGAACGGCTGAGAGTATAAACGCAGGCTGGAAGACGGATGAATCCTTCTCTGTTCTCCCCGGAGGAGGAAATTAATCAAGTCCAGAGAGCACGCTGGATACGAGAGGCTCGTAAAGAAACGTTCCTGGATGAGCACAACAAAGTTCAGGAGGTCCTCCGCTTTTACAAATACTGTAAAAGAGCTCGCTTCCCGCAGTCAAAATGGGGGAGAAGCGGCGGAGTGAAAAACAAACCGCGGCAGCTGATGGCTGCAGCTCGCAGCGTTTGAGCTCCCAGGCAGAGGCAGCGCAGACGCCGAGGCTGCCAGTCGGAGGAGCGAACGCCGGTGCGACTGCTGCTCCACCAGACACTCGACATGTGTCATCTGGTAATGATGTTTGTCAAGATGCTGCCGTTGTGCATACGTTAAAAAAAGAACATGTAGGTGTTTCCGTGCTCGTCACACCGTGTCACATTCGAGTCCAGGAGAGTCTTCAGAAAGTGGACCGAGCCTTTCTATATCCAGCTCTCTTTGAGTTTCCATCATAAGTGGCTGAAGGTGTTAGAACTTGGTTTCGTCTTGTTTTTTCTTAATACTTTGCCAATGATATAGATATATTTTTAGCTACCCCAAAAAACAACAGAATAAGCATTCAGGGAAAAAAGAACAATAAAGGCAGGCAGGTCGACCATAAGAGGGTGCTCTCACGGAGGAGAGTAGTTTTGACTCATATAATTAGAATGGATCAAAAAATTGTGAAAAAAAAGATTCATTCTGGGACCATTTAATAGTCTCTTGATTTTGAACAACACTATTTTGGGAGAGTGAATTTCAGCAGTCGAGCTTTTTTTTGATTATGATGTTCTGAAAGGGTTGAAAAACTCGAAATCCAAAATTCAAAAGATTTTGGAAAGTCCTGAGTGCATTTTTTAAGCACTTGTAAGAACCTTCACACCCTCAAATTTCTATAACCAGTATGACTGTGACCAAGACCACCACCACTGTGTCGCACATCGGAGTACATGCCCAACACTAATAAATGACAAGATTCGACTCGTGTACTCGAAGTGTTTTTTTTAATTTGAAACGAAGGGCTTTTTTTTGTGAGCTGCAGCACGAATGCGGTAACTTTGACTGCTTGACAGAAAAGTGTGACCATCTGTTAAGCTTCCCTCTTCACTTTTGTGATAATAAAAAAAAAAACGAGAGCACACTTCAGGCTCATTCCTCGTGGACGACATGTTTTCACTGACCCATAACACGTCTGTGTTGCGTACTGCGCCTGCACGCCTCTGTGAGGGGACTGTTGATAAGTTTGTTTGATGCTGGACAGAATTTCCCACGAGTTTCGCCCGCGCGTTGATCACGCAAGGTTTTAATGATGATTTTTTTTCCAGACGAAGCGGCCGTGCAACTCTTCCCGAAATGTTGCCGCGGTTCATAATTGGGCTGGTAATCATTTCATCCCCTAAATCAAGGTAATGTGCGCGAGGTGATCAAGGTAATCAGTGTGCAAGAGTGACTGCAGGGTCTTCACCCACGTAATTAAGTTTACGTAATGACCGCTAATACAGATTCTTGTCAGGTTATTGTGAAAACATCAAAAAGCTGCTGCTGCTGTTGTTGCTCGACACCACCCATATTGTGTTGTCATTGAACTTACTGACATTTGGGGACAAAATTCCACAGCAGTTGCAAATAGAAATTTAAGTACTTCAATAATGCAGAAATTCGATTATAACGATTCTACGCAGTAATTTGGACAACAATAACTGTGTATCCGTATTACGAAACATGACAAATCCCCACATTGTTGTGTCACGATTACAATCAGGATGAAACGTCGTTTGCAATGTGCAATGAGACAAATTTCATTTGTTAAAGCATGATGAGATCCCTAAAATCCTTGGAAAAGATTAGCTCATCTTCGCTCATGAGCTAGTATTTCTTATCGCAGGAAAAATGTGTTTTTATCTTCATCCCCGAGGACTGTGTCCCTGGATCTCAGTATAGAACGCCCCACATTTCACCCTCAATGTTCCCCAACCCCACCCCACCCCACCCCACCGCCACCACCCTGCTCTCCTCCTCCTCCTCCTCCTCCTCCTCCTCCTCACTCAGTAAAGCTGTATATTAAAGGAGCTTTGCTTCAAACTCAAGTGCTTCCCATACACGCGGGTCTACTGGGAGCAATCCTCCTTTCGATTCAATGCCTCCTGGAGGCAGAGCTCCTTCGGCTGGGCGCCATGACAACATGGCATTGCTCTTTTCCCTACAGCTTTTGTAGGGAGACACTGGAGACAAAGTGCACGAGCACCCGGCCACTTTAAGGTAACATGAGTCAAGGGGGGCTACAACAATACAGCGAGAACAATCGGAGAGAGAAAATCAACCCGGAGACTCGGAATAAATCACAGCGCATACAGAACGCAGACGCAAAACTAATTTCACAAATGAAGAAAATTTAGGGCCGATATGTTTCTTGTGAACGCTACATGTTACTTGCCAGCTGGAAAGGGAATATGATAAATCTGAAGTGGCAGCGACATAAAGATAGAAAGCTAAAGAAAATATAGTGTAGTTGTAGGATTGAGGGTTAATTCAAGGCCAAAACAAACAGCTCTGGCAATCAAGAACAGTGAGTTACCTAATCTTGTTTTGTATCCTCCTCTAAAGTACTAATTAAGTTGGATCAACATAGCAGTTGATTGAAAACGACACTTCCTTCACTTCATTATGTGAGACATGAGTGGAGGGATTGCTAATGATCGCGGGCACCCTTGCAGGAGCGGAATAAGACAGTCGTGCTGAGGGGGGGAAACTTAATCCACACCTATCAGACCATCGCAGGCTCCTCCACCGGCTCATCACGGTGGCTTCCAACCAAACAGCCAGAACGGCTGCATGAGAAGCAGGCAGCGGGAGCCCGGCTCATACGAAGCGCCGAGCCATTAGCAAGTTATTAACGTGAAAAATCGCCGAGATGCAGAGCCGTAAGCTATATTATTAATTCCTGAAGGTAGACTACTATATCATCTTAAGGATTAGAGCTACAGTAGCATATGCTCTTTGCTGCATTTTTAATTTCCACAATTTTGCACGGCTATCCGTCTCCTCCAAACCAACATCACAAATGCTTGAGTGATCAAAGCGGAAGCATAAATCTACCATTACGAATGACTCCACATCTGCTTCAAATGTCACGCAAGTTAATTCAAGGACTTGACAAAATGTTATAATGCAGCGAAAATGAAAATCGACTATTATCTCCGTGTTGTTAATCTATATTTTTCGACACCTCGTGCTGTTTTTTTTTCCCCCCTTCGGTTTGCTTTTCCTTTCTCGCTTTTCATTCTACACACTGTTCGAGGGAATCAAGCGTAATTCGTCTGCAAACGCACGTTAAGGTGCTCCAACTGTTGTGCTGTAATTAAACTCGAACAATAAATCAACAGGAGACCAATCACAGGCAAAACTACAGCACATTATTGGCCAGAAACGTACAACTCCTGATAAAGGAAGCCGGAGAAACTAACAGAGATGATGTGAAAACCTGCAGAGATATAAAAAGGGGGGAAAAAATGATGCATAGCCCTGCTCCTGTGGGAGTCTTACCGTGAGTATGATATCATCCCTCTTATGAAAAATGCCTCTACTTGCACACACACACACACACACACACACACACACACACACACACACACACACACACACACACACACACACAC
>JAUESE010000080.1:11257662-11270566 GCA_032274725.1 Malacoctenus triangulatus
CACACACACACACACACACACACACACACACACACACACACACACACACACACACACACACACACACACAGACACACGGTATGCCTTAAATAACTTTTAATCAAATTTCAGGGTGTGGGTTTCGAGGCTACTTGCATTAAGGTTCATAATCAAAGCACACACGTAGGTGACATGTCATGGACCAATAGGAGTTCTCCTGGCAGTGGGCACCTCATTCCTCAACCCACTGGATGAACGTGGGTTAAAAAAAAAGGAAACATGAGTTCATCCGGTTTGATTATGCGGGATAAAAATGAATATATATTCTGATACTGGTGGTAATAATAACACCGGGTGCATCACACCAAACATTATGTCCTTCGCCTGGCGTCGGCAATCATGTGTTACAACATGTTACTGGAATGAATCCACCTCTGACTGATGAAACATTACCTTTCATCATTACTGTCATTTCAGGACCGCTCTGTACTCGTTCTAATCGGAGTGCTTGGAAAACAGGGAAGTCTCGTGCACTAAAGCGTCCTCTCTGTTTGACCTCCACCGCTCGTGCCTTTTTAACTGGTTGTTTCCAGTGCAGCTCTGTTCTCTGATCTCCCGTTTGAGAGCACCAACCAATCGTCGCCCCGGAAAGTCACTCGATCCTCCCGACAGCGACATAAACGATGTCCAATCGGAGCCAACGTTTACAAATGACCGTTAACTTACCTTCACAGTCTATTGGGGGCTTTTCCTGGAGCAACTGCTCAGGCGGTTCGACCGGGGTTTCGGGGGGTTTCATTAGGCAAATGTATCTGCGACCAGGATCCTTCGATCACACCGACTCAGGATGGGTTCCCATCGAGCAGAGTCGAACTGAAAGCGGGGCGAGTAAAGACTAAAGGCCACGACAGTGATATCATCGGATGATCATGGCTCTGTCACATGATCGAGAGCTGGCATTTTTAGGACACGTCTG
This sequence comes from Malacoctenus triangulatus, assembly GCA_032274725.1. Taxonomy (NCBI): domain Eukaryota; kingdom Metazoa; phylum Chordata; class Actinopteri; order Blenniiformes; family Labrisomidae; genus Malacoctenus; species Malacoctenus triangulatus. The sequence continues at coordinate 11,258,618 of JAUESE010000080.1, forward strand.
TAATCCATTAAAAGGATGTCGGAAGGTTTTCGGATTACTTTGTTTTTTTTAATAACAGCCCCACCCGAACTGAAGAGCGACGCAGTCACTCTGAAAAACTGAAGCGTCGATTATAAGCCGAGAGAACTAACTATGACTAGAACACACAATCAATCAACACAAACATGAAAATTCACAACGACTTGAGGCTGCTGATTTACTTAATTAAATTTCAAGAAGTGAGTCAAAAATCCAAAGAATTAAATCATTTCCGATGACAAAGCTGTCAATACAACCAATCAATCGAACCCTTCCACAAATAAAAGAAGTTCGGGACGCAGGAAAGTTTCCATCATGCGACTCATTGTCTTTTGTTTTGCTCTAGTTCCCGTCACTGGTTGTTCCAGATTCTTCAAACAGCTCTCCCCCTGAGTCGTCTGTTCACCGGTAGTTCTCCCAGCGAGGGGTGTGGAATGCGTCTCCAACACAGAGCTCCTCTATATGTTGTGCACTTGTGGGTCTCGCTCATAGATCTGACGCCTGTTTTGCACCACTAGCGTCGAGCTTCGGGCGAACCCGAGTGTGCGCGTTTCTTTTCCACTCACTTGCACAGAGCAAATGCCCTTAATAACCATTTAGCTGCAAAGGCACGCTTGTCGGTCCCCTATTCACAGCCTTAGCCACTAATTACCTTCCTAAAGTAATGGACATTTCAGTGTTCCTTCAATGCTTCCCTTTTTCTCAGTACAATCAGCCAACCGCCTGCGCTGGTAGGAACTGGTCGTCTGCAAAGAGTCACAGAAAAAAAAAAATACCAACCCGTGTGAGGCGGTTCCCCAACTCCATGTCTCTTTCTTTCTTTGTTCACCTTGTTAATACAAAAATAAGGAAGAAGCCATTAGGAGATCATGCTCTTCAGTTACCCGCTTTTTCTTGCAACTCTCTACAAGCAGAGCGCATCAACAAAAAGCCCAACTTTTTCCCTGGACAGTTACAGAACACAAGTATTATAAAACAGCCCGCGGCTCTGTTTGCATAGAGACGCATACCAGGCTGTCAAGTTAAAAAACATATGGTCCAAAAACTTAATTGACCGAAGGAAGGAGCCAAGTCTAACCCCAGCCTTATGTCTTAATTAGGAAAATGAGAAACAACTCAACATGAATATTCAGACAAACCGGGGCCCCGGCGGAGTCTGGACGCCGGTTTGGCCGTGGTACTAAGAGGCGATGATTAAATCAGCAATCAGCAGCTAAAATCAAGAATCTGCACCTAATGACAGGAACAATGCAGAGAGCACAAATGAAGATGGATAGATTTACAATGCTGTTCAAGCTTCCTGCAGTGTTTTAACACAGAGGTGGGCCCCCTCAAATAAATCAAATACCACCATTACTAAGACCCTTAAAAAAAAACATGTTAACCTTTAGGGAACAAGAGCCACTCCGCACAGCAAATGTCATACGGGGAATGAAACTATTGTTTAAAGGCTCCGAATTAAACAGGCTGAATGAGAAGCTGTGTGATGTTCTTTGCAATTTACCACCACAACTACACCCTGCTAAGGCCGCCTTTATCATCATGGCGACTGATCCGACTGACATTTCACTTTGGCCACGGACAAACGCGGACTTGGGCCAAAAATTGAGTAATAACCTAATGCGACGCCATTGAAATGGCCTTCGTGACACAACACAGGAAGGGTTTAATCTCAATGGCACATAGGACATGCACAAGCAAGCGGGTGGCAGAAGTCTGATATTCATTGGAGGCCTCTCTTTTTATTTTGGTAAGCTTCTTTTCTGAAAATGAAGCCAGATTTGTAGTTGTTAGAATTCCCAATAATAGGCTCCACATACCTCGAACATAGTGGGGGGAAAGAAAAAAAAAAAAAAAGCAATCATGCTTGGGTAGTCAAAGCAGACATTCTTTCACTGCCTCCACTACACAACTGGGGGAGACGAAGACCACTACCAGGGGTGACATGAATACCAAACAAACATGAGTCCAAAGTAAGCACGGTTCGGGGTGTGTTTTTTTTTTTTCTTCGCTGTTATTTGCACAATTTTCTTGCCTAAAACCATAAGATTCTGGGCTCACAGCTGCAGCGCCACAGACAAAATATTCCATCAGTATAATAATTTTCAGAGCTGCGAAGCACTCCACTACCAGAGGGACCAAGTTAGTTATTTGCAAGGTGATGTTTTTGGACCTTGGAACCTGTAAATACAATTCTGCTCAGTGCTCTTTCCTTCCTGAGCTCTTCCAGTGAGGTGCCCTCGATCAAAGCACATAACCCCTATTTCCCATCGGAGCCGCTTGATGGCCAACAGGGGGCTGTGTATGCACCGGGGTGTGGACGTGCACGGCTGAACGGGAGGCCGCGCTCTCAAAGACCATACGCACGGCTGAAGACCGGGCCAGCAACAACCGCAAGCCTGCTCGAGCAGCCCGCTCGCACTCCTCCTGGAATGGACTTTGGCGGATATTTTCAAAACAAGCCCCCGAGAAAACACCGTGCGGTTGGAAAAAACCTGATGTTCTAATGAAAAGAGACGACAGAGCCGGGTGGTGAATGAAATCTATTACCACAAAGTGCTCAGCGGGCGCTCTCGAAGTGCCACAGACAAGCCAAATAATTATTATTAATCTGACAGGTGAGCGGGGTGCTTTAATTTCAGAGGATACTTCTCCAATTTTTCTGAACAACACAAAACACAACAAAACATCATGATAGTGTTAAAGTTACAATGCGAGCGGCTGGAAATGATTTCTTCCTGCCACACCAAAATAAACTGTGCTGCTGAATTTATTTATTCTCCGAGACTTTCAGCTCTCTAATGCTTATAGCTCAACTGCTGCCACTTAAAGGCTCCCGCCCAAACACACATATGCAAATACATATTATGCAGAGAACATTTACACGCATAAAAAGTGCACATAATGAATCATCCATTAGAGCACACATCAGGCTGCTCACTCCAGCCTCCATATGCATCCATCTCTCCAATTTGTTAAGGGAGATAGCTGAGAAATTTAGAGGAGGAGGCAAACCTAAATTCCCAGAAGCACTTACTTTGACATTAAAAGCATGCATATTATCAATAATGTAGGCCAGAATCAAAACAACCAATCACTTCTCGCACGGCTAAGCCCACTGTATGTCTGATCCAAACTTTCCTCAGTGCAGACAGAGGGCTCCCGAGGACACGCGCCAACCGCATCACGCTAAATGTGGCACAGCAGAGGACATAATCACCTCCTGCGCTGCGTCTGATTTACTTTGTAATTTAACGTATTAAACTGCATATTCATGACATGATCCCTATGTATTTTGCAAGCCCGATCTGCGCTGAAAAACAAACATTTAAGTAAGAGTGATTTCATTATTTGTGGCAGATCACAATAGGCTACAACATAATCTGAACATTAACTCACTTTGCTCGAGATCGATGTTTTTTCTTTCCCCATCGCATTAGTTTAATTACAGTTATTAGGAGCAATAAAAACACACTGCACAGGTATGCTGTTGTATGAATACTAAATGAGTTACTGCAGTAGGGAGGGAATAAGCGTTACCGGCGAAGCACTAGACAGAAGCACAAAAAGATGAGGGCGAGGCGGGCCGAGAGGTGAGCCGACTCCGTCCTCTACTTAGTGCTGTGACCGGCGCACAAATGAGAGCTCACCTGAATAGGACCAGTAGGGGTCACCAGCTGTCCTCCGCTCCCTCATTACACCTGCGTTTCCATGATGGCCACCTCCTGCGTGGTGGGGCTGGCCACCCGATCCAACTGTGGAGACAAGAGATAGAGGTCAGAACATCCACCGGGAGGGGAGAAGCTTTTCTTCAATGAGAAAATGTGTTGGATTCAGCAAATCTGTGCGAGAAAAAAACAAGAAACTAAGCTGAAGACAAACATCGGGGTTCGATTCCGTTGCGCACGTTCGGAATTTGGAGTTTGGAGGTTCTCCTGGGTTTTTCTGGAGGCACTGCAACTTCCCCCGACATTTCAATGACATGTTTGTGGATTAGGTGAACTCTAAATTCTCCGTTGAAGCAAATGCATCAACGGCTTACAATCAGCTTACAATCCCAACTCGGCTAAACTTAATGTCCCTTATCTGCTTTGACACTGAAGATGATCAGATTACTAAATACTAAATGCAAACACGACATGCACGAGAAGCAATGAACCAGCAATCAAATTATTCAAATTGTTAACTTGAAGATTCAAAATAATTCAAAGCAGTAACTGATACCATCTTGAATTTGAAAGAAAGAAAAAAAAAACGTTTATATTTTTGTTCCATTGACATTTTTACCTTTTTTGTTTACCTGGCTGGTTATTTATCCTATTTCAATGTAAGAATTAGCGAATATAAAAAAGTTGGTTCGATCGTAAAATTTTAGGAAACTCAATTTCTACGACTTTGTTCTGCCGAGTGGATCAGCAGGGTGTTAAAGGGTTAACACAGACTGGTACCATCAACTTGGATGATGGAAGAACCATCAGAGAACAAACTGTGACTCTTCCAAAGCCAACGTTTGTATGCAGTCGATTGCAGGTTCGAGCTCAAGCGGCTCAATACTTCAGCCGAGAAGAAAGCTTCAGTCGAAGCCCCTCGAATGCCTCGCTGGAGCTGCAGCATCCCTCAGCTGGGGCCCCTTCAGGTGACAACGGCTGAAACATACTTAACAAGGTAGTTTTGCTGCGTGTCTTTGGGTCTCTGGTCTGCCTGCCAAAGCGCTCTGATTAATCGCAGCCTCCCGAACTTGGGAGCCTCTCAGCCCGTAAAAGTGAACACAGACTCCGCGGCGACAACGGCAACTATGTGATTGGAGGGAGGAAGAAAAAAAAACAAAAAACAAAAAAAACAGAGTCAATGCTTTTAAGCCCGGGAGCCGTCATTTGACACAAGGCGTTAATGGGTGGTAATGATCACCACCATCGGGGATCTGGGCAAAACAAGAGGAGCTTCTCCCGCTGCCTAAAAGACGCTTCCTGCTCTCTTACAGTCATCATTTATCATCTCCTTTTACAGCGGGAGGTGGACTGCGAGATGAAAAGAAAGAAGAAAAACACAAGCGGGGATGTCAATACGTTTACAACACGTGTGATTGTACAGCTTCTTCGCAGCTTCCTTGCGAAGCCTCTTATAGTAAACGTCGAATTAGACAAACCCAAAGAGCCTGCGTCACCGCCACTGTCGACACTCAGTCCCGCGTCCTTTAGGCACAAATGTCTCCTAAACTTCATTGAGAAAAAATTGCCCAAAAGGAATCAAACATTGTCAACAGCGAATTACAGCGAACGCTTGAGGCACAAATAGTCCTTAAGCGTACACACTCCCCGGAGCATGTAGCCTCAGAATTACAACAATCCAACTCATTGGGGAAAATGTGCCGCGCAACGGATGCAGCCGGTGCCAGTGGAGAAGAAAATGTCTCGTGGAAGCCATTGTCAATCATGTGCGCAGGCAAAATAGGAGTGTTTTGTGTTGCTTTAAGCAGTCAAAGCCCGCTGTGGCATTCAAAACCTGGAGATTGGCTAATGCCGGTTCCCTGTTGCTAGAAGGATGCGAACAATTGGGCGAGCAGATTGTTTCTGAGTGAAGTGAGCAGCAGGAAAAAACTAAAACAAAAACCAGCGATGACAATCTGCACCACTGAAAATGGAAGCACAAATCACTCGCACTTCCTGCAATGGAGCGTCGGACTCTATTTAGATAATCTTGTGTCGTATCGCGGCTCTTTTTCGACAAACGGTTCCACATTGTGCGCGCTATTGTCCTCCCCTCTTTAAAGCTCTTCACACGGTTTCCTTTACAAACATGCAGCCTGGCACAACAGTTAGTGTCACTTCAAAATTGCACTAAAACTACCAGAGCAGTATATTCAAGCGTTTCTTAGTTTCAGTTCCCTCGCACGGAAAAAACGCGAGCAAAAGAGCCGAGAGCGCTGTGAGTCGGATCATTTAATGGGTGTGGAGTTTTTCACTCGTGTTTGCTTTAAGGTTTAGAATTCACTTCAAGAGCGCATACGTGACAGGATATACCAGCTGTTTGTACTCGCAAACGCTCAACAATGTAACCATGACGACCACTGTATAGCATACTTGTTAGTGGTCTCACGAGGTTAAAGGTTGCATGGGAACAATAGCAGGAGTCCCTGGACTCCTCAAGCCAAACGGCCTATAGAAAATGAGGCGTCGCCGGTCTGACCGGCACCTCGCACATCCACCGCGAGTGCACACACACACACACACACACACACACACACACACACACACACACACACACATATATAAAAAATATAAATATATATCTCCAGCCACTTAAGACGCGCCCCACTCTTGCTATTAGTTGCATCATTACTGAGGATTAATTAAACTAAGCACAACATCAAGCCAAGTACTTTCTTGCACTCAAAGTCTGTGCATTGCTGCCTCCAAAAAAAAAAAAGAAGAAGCGCTCTTCACTACAGCGCGGCCCACTCACGCACTGTTTTCCAAATCAAATTCATTGCTTAGAGGGAGGTCACAGAGGCGGCATGAGCGGAGTCACAAACGGCTGCTTTGTTATTATCAGATGTGCCGATTTCTAATGGTGAGACACGGGTTAACGCGGCGCGCCAGGCGAGGCGGGAGGGGAGGGAGGGGCGTCTCGGTAGAGACTTGGAGCATATTTGAAGGCAGGTTGTGAAACAGGAGGGCTGCACTGTCTTTGATCAGAGAGCATAGGAGACAGCACCATGTCAACAGTTTACACACATCCATGTCAGCCGTCCCCCGTGGGCAAAGGATTAAAGCCACGGCATCTCTGATAGAGCCGAGCAGACAACACAGCCAGAGCCGGGCCTGGAGGAGACTGGAGGAGCGCCGCGCCGCGCTGCACTCAAACGACATACATAAATGCGAGATGTGAAAGAACACAGGTGAATAATGTAGGTTAACAGGTAGGAGACCCTACTTGCACTCCAGTCTGCCCTAGATTTGTTTTTTTTCTTTCAAATCTTAGTATTATTTTTTGGGGGAATCTCATAGAAAATAAAAGACTTTAAAAACACCTACGGAGAGACACTTTGTACACCATATCGAGCTGCAGAATCATTTTCATTGCCCCAAGGGCAGTTAAATCATCTACACCGCCATTAAGCTCGACTATTTGTTCCATAATATCACACTCAACAACAAGCCAAGAACCCCTGAGAGCCCTTGAAAAACAGCCGCCCTAACAACGACCACAGGAGCATTTAACTTGCATTAGTCATTGGGGGACGGAGGAAAATATCAATCTAATCACCGGTGTTAGCGTCAGGTATGTGAGGGATAGCCGGGCTGGCACATCCATGTCACCAGGAGGATTATTTGGAGACGGATTAAGCTATCAAACGCAGGCCGAGCCACGATGTCCGTGTGATTTTTTGGGATAAACCGTGTGACAGAGTGCCGTTGTATTTAATGAGGCGGACAACATAAAAATGCAAAACAGAGAGGCGCACGCGCTCGACCACAACTGCGTTTGTACTTGGGATGAAATGAGTCACTTTTATGGCAAAAATACCGAGTCATTAGCTTGAAATTTCATAATTACGGTTAAAATTATGTGTGATTTCTTCTTTTTTTTTTTTTTTTTTATTCAAATTGTCACTTTGAATCCTGTCCAGTATCAACCCAAGTGCCTCTGCTGCACACGTCCTGGGGGAGAGCGCAGCACTGATTGGCTGCGGGTCAGTAAACACATGGTGGGACGCACGGCTCAGACGGTTTTATTGTCTTCTGTGGAGGCTGAATGGGAGAGCAGCAGGTTTGTTTAGCGTGGGGAAACGTGATTAAAGATGGAGCTAATTTGGGCAAAAATAAGAAGGAAACTCTCCAACCCAAAGTTGTGGTGTTTTTGCAGCAGTTTCCTGTTTATGGCTTCAACCATAAAAAAAAGGTTTGGGTTTAAATGTGAAACTGTCATGTTGTTGTTTACTGTCTGAGACCCAGGCTTTGACTTCATCTTGTTATCACTGAAAACTGACAGTCGTCAGCAGCACTTCTGTCATGTATTCACTGAGTGAAGTGTTTCTGCTTGATTCAATTGCTAAAAGAAAAATGTAGCTGTAATAGTTAAAAACAGATGATGCAAGTATTTCAGTTTTTGTTTTTACCAAAAACAGAAATCTTTTTTTTTTTTCCAATAACCACAAAAACTCTGTTGATAACCGTGATGACAGTACATCTGTACTCTGATACTCTCATCAATCCAGAGACAATTATCTTTACCTTCATCTGTTGTGCAATAAAATGGAGTCCTATCGCAGACCTGCAGTGTTTCTCCTTCATTCAGCTTGTAAGTGCATCATATTACAAATGGAGCATGTTTTAGGTGGGCTGAAAATAGAAAAAAATGAACCACGGAAATAAAACACTGCCTCTTAAAATAGAGAACCTGGGCCCTTTTTTTTCCCCGATATCTGCTTTTTCTCATATCAGCCGATATAAAAAGAATAAATTGGAGATCAGTGTGGCTTGTACACGAGCAGCCATCTGGTGATCCATTATTTGTACCAATCCTCTGAGGCAGCGTTTGGCTTTAAAGGATAAAGCTGTCGATATTCTATATTTTTGTTATTATCAGTAAATCCATTAAAAATCCCGAGCCCAGCATTGCATCAGTCAGTATATCAGTAGCAAAGATTTTCTCGACTACGATCAGAATTTAATTTTAATCGAGGCAACGAATAGCATTTTATCTGAAATGATGAATAACCTCTTTCAGCTGAGCACCATTGAGGGTTTTAAGCAAACATTGCTCTTTGACAGTAATTTTGAGTATTTGTTAGGATCTATTTGCAGTCCTGAATTTGGTCCAATGATAAATATTTATGACATAGGAGCTTAAAATTACCTAGCGTGGCAATTTTCAGCACCTGTGTGGTAGTCTGGGAGCTGAATGTGTCACGGAGAGCAATCAGTGTGACTCACAAAGGTGTTCCTCTGAAATAAATTCCTTTTTATTTTGATTACTCAAAACAATAGTGATTTTAATTAAACATAGTGAGCTTTTAGCTTTCACTGAACATTCTGCCAGTCATCACACAAAACACAAACCTCTCTCTGTTCTTTTTTGGACCAGTGACAATGTTCAAATACATCCATTCACTCTTAATGCATTTTGGCCATTTGATTTTATCCAGGCAATACTTAGAAAATAAGGAATGAAAAAGCTGAAAACTTGAGACTGAAATATCAAAGTCAAAAGAAGGAGTGCAAGTAATTGTACGTCCACATATTCAAACTTAAACCCAATGGACTGTGTCTTATTGTAGTTAATGTTGGATTTTGGATGGTAACAGTCACAAAAAAGACTATTTCTGAAGAAATGTTAATTTGCGAAACACTGCAACGAAACCTTGAACTAGCTCAAGAACCAATGAAAGTTGGAAATTCAATGGGAATCTATTTGAACAAGTGATCAATTGAGGGGCTGCTGTAATCTTAATGTAACTTTGTCTCTTCCGTAACATCAAACTGGGAAAATCACACAATACTGGTGGTCCTTTTTAGAGCTCGGACCTGTCTCCCTACAAGGTGCAATCACTTGATTCAACCTTGATAATAGGGAAGATTGACTTCCCTCTCTTCACAGCATATTTGAGAGTGTCAGCCCTTTGCCGGCTAACCAGGAGCTCAAACACACAAAATGTGAAAATACCTCTTGGCAATTCGAACGTCCCCCAAGAGTTTGCGGCTTTATTTAACAACGCGCTTCGCATCGCCTTCATTAGGCAGACGAAGGCGATGCGGCAAACTGTGTGTTTTGAATAAAGTGGACACTTTCCAGCGAACGGCTCCGTATCGCCACTCTCTTCACATTCTCCTCCAGCATTGTCCTGCTTTACATTCACGCGGCTACATGGACAGACGGTTTGACAGTGGATGCTGTTGGGAGGGAAAAGTACAGCTCATTGACTCCCCCCCCCCCCCCCATCCCTGTTTCCTCTGCTCGTCCCTGTAATTAGAGGGAAAGTGAATGCATATCATTAAATTTTACTAATTAGACAAACTAGAGTCTAAACAGCTTTTACATTATTCTGTCTGAATTCCTACGACGCGCAAGTGAGCTGAGCTTTCGCAGGCAACACGAGTGCATAAAGGGCAGGCTCTCCATGCAAAATTGCTATGTAGGGGGAAAGCGCACATACGAGGGAGGAGAGACAGCTGCAGTCTGTACCAACTCATCTCCAATGTATACAGTCAAACGCAAGGACATCTGCTCGGTTTGCAGTTCGCCAACACATCCAGATGATTAAAACCTAAATATCAAATGAGCTCGCTTCATTCTAAAAGCACAAAAACCTCACGGAGCGTGGAGCCCACTGCTCCGTTATTACAAGCCACAGCGGTTAAAAAAAAAAATAGAGGAGCTTGGAGTCCGTCCATGAAGCAGAGGAGCGAGTAGTAAGTGGAGCTTGATCTTGTGAGTGCATGTTTTTTTTTTTTCTGCGCGTTTTCCCCTGGAAGTGGGCAATGTGGCTAGATTTCCCCGGAAGTGTTCCAGTCACACCGAGGACCTTCGAGAACACGAGAATTGCCAAGATCAGCCATAGATACGGCGCAGAGGGAGCCGGGGCGCCGCAGGGTGGAAAAACATCAAACCCAGAAATAATAAAACAACCACTCAAATCCCAATGCAGATATTTAGACCTACACAGCTAAAAGCAAACGAGCAGCTTCAGCAAAGAGGACACGTGCATCCTTGGGCCATCGCAATGTAGCCATAATACAGTGAAATTAAGCCCATTAGTCTGGTGTTAAATCAGTTCCTCGACTGAATCTTCCCTTCAAATTTCCCTCGACGCTTTGCCTTAATTTTTACTTCTTTTTTTTTATTCTCCCCCTCTCTCTCATAACATGTATGAGGCCAACTGTGTACACGATCTGTCAGGGTCTGTATTCATCATGTTAATTGACAGGAGGTGCTGCAGCGCCTCCTGAGCTAAGACGCTTTTTGTCAATGCCACGCCAGGTGCTGAAAGCCTAAAATACAACTTCATAGTAAGACGCACAGACAAGCAGCCATAGCGAGGTGACAGAAACTCAGAAACTTTAGGAAGAAAAAAAAAAAGTCCAGAATCACTGCCTCCAAAAAAAAAAAAAAAAAAAGAAACAGAGAAATTAAAAACTTTTCCCCGATTGTGAGTGTTGCAGCCTTGGACCGCCTCCCAAACAGAAACAGTTTGTGTTTCTTTTAGGAACTTAAGCAACAAAAGCGAGAGTGGAATCGGTGGAAGGGCAAAGGAGGCACAATCGGCTCTCTCATTATGCCACATTTACTCTGCAATCGTCTTCTTTTTTTTTTCTCTCTCTCCCTGTAAATTTATCTGCTGAGAACTGGATAAGGCCATCTCATTATAATCAAATCCACATGTGTCACCAGCTCTCAACCCACTCACAGTTCAAGCCTCCCATCCCAGCAGCTTTCCTCCTCTGGATGAAAAAAAAAAAAAAACACAAAAAAAGGTATATTTGGAGGATCCATACAGCCTGTGCTGTATGGTATTACGTAAGTCAGGGGTGAGGAGGCTCGAGCAGTGCAACGTGTCGTGTGTTACAGTCTTCTTCAACCTTTTACCACAAAGAATAAGTACGAAACACAGCACATCAAATGTCAGACTTTGATAGAGCATGTGGGCGAAAAGGTTTAGAAGAAAGCCTCCAGTGTATTCAGTCTTCCTTGAATAGAAAAAAACAAAACAAAACACACATCCTGGCATTTATTCCCTATTCATAAGATGCCGGTAGGAGCCATTGTTCTATTGTCAACCGGCTCTTTTATGAATTAAAATGGCATGACTTCCTGTTGGGGAGTCAATGTTTAACATAGCAACTTACAGACAGGCCGAGGGTGTGTGTGTGTGTGTGTGTGTGTGTGTGTGTGTGTGTGTGTGTGTGTGTGTGTGTGTGTGTGTGTGTGTGT
>JAUESE010000080.1:11311885-11333522 GCA_032274725.1 Malacoctenus triangulatus
TACTTGTAAACAAACAGAGGTTTATATATATATATATATATATATATATATATATATATATATATATATATCAAGTAAAATGACAAACAATGGTGATTGCTTAAGCTGTTTTTCTTTCAGAAAACTACCATAAATATTAATGAGAAACACACATGTACCCTTAGCATTTATGTGCCGAGGTAATCCCTCTATAATCTTTTCAGTTCTGTCACAGTCTACCAGTTCCTTTGTACCTGCAGTGGCAGATTTGTTTTAGTATTTATTCGTTATATGCTAATAATGTATTGTATTTCCCCCCTGCATTTGATTATGCACACTGGAAACATTCCCAGGCTCATTAGCTGGTTGAGATAAATCTTCCCAGCCATGCTGTGGTATTAATGTGATTCTCAATGGCTTTATCTCACATCAAAAGCTGAGGAATTGGCCTGATGATAAAAGGTTCCACCGAAGAAACTCTTTCTATTGACTTTTAAAAAGATAAGTGTCTCTCTGGAAAATTAAACATGATTATTAAACATTGATTAACGCATCATTCAAACCAACAACGGAGCCGAGGTGAAGGTTTGTTGGTTTCTGTCTACCAACTGAATATATAACAAAAAATGTGACTGCGCTTGAAATTCCTTCAGATAAAAAGGAGCAAGATTAAATATTAAACTTTTGTAATGTGTTCTTGAATGAACAAAGGTGACCTTAGTGTATATTTGCACAACGGTCCAGTGTTATTTGCTGTTATATTGTGTATCCACATCTATCACTGAGGAACAAAGCGTTTTACAGCTGATCATTGGCCTGAAATCTAAATGAAGTGTGATTATTAAATGAAATAATGAAATCCGATGCGGATCAAACGGACGTTTCATTCCTTGTGTCACATTTTTATCTTTCTGCAAAATCATTTCCATGTGTCAAATCGTCGAGCACTTTTCTTCTTCCTTTACTTCATTTCCTATTATCTGACTGCAGAAGAAATCCTCCAGCTGTTCCTCTTTATCCAAATACAACCTGAGGCAACATTTGCACATGTCTCTCCAAAGGTGAGATGTGTGTCTGTGCTTCAGTGCTCAGAGCTGAATTCAACATGATTTTGTGTTCGCGGCTCTTGACAGAAAATGGCATCATGCAAAACGCACCCGTGTCACACCCAGCTCAGTGGAGAAGAGTGCACACGTATCACTCCAAGTCTTAATGGGTTCAGATGCAGTGAGCAGGCCCATTTCTGTGTCGTGGCTCAAATAACTGACAGGGGCACTTTGATTTATCGGTCTGTTCATTTGTGCTGCAGATAATCGCTGACTGTAGTGCATCAGTGGAAACAGTAGCATAACAGCTGTCTTATATTTAGACCTTTAGCCAGCTCATTTAGCAGCTCACGACGCCCACAGCAGAATTAGCTCCACCAGCATCATCTGCATTTCTGAAATGTTTTCACATCCTGGAGTAGAGGCACATATTCTCTCTCAGCTAGTTCTGTATCCAAGCAGAGGGACGGGATCGCTAATCTTATCTGCTGTCTACAAATCCTCAACGATCTTTGGGCTGCAGATCATGGAGATGTGGAGGGGAAATAAAACCCCAAAGAATGCTGTTTTCTATTGCAAAGATTAGAAATGTGTTTTAATGACGTGGCAAGAATGAGAACAGAAGTTTGTGGTGGTCAGGAAGAAATCATGCTCATGTGTAAAACCTCCCGGAAAGTATGTTTTCCTTTCCTGCTTTGAAAAGCTTCTCTCAGCTGAAAATGATTCATTATTAAACAACCCTTTTTTGTGTATTAGCCACGCCCACATTAATTTTCTGACCAATCACACAATAGGGCTGCAGTAAAAGAAAAAAACAAAAAACGAGAGATATCAGTCTTTCAACGCATCCCAGGGCAAAAAGACTTTTCTCTCCTGAGTATGTGCAGACTCATTGTCACACATTCCACAACAACAGAAGATATTTGTTTGTTTTCTCAAGGTCATAAAAACAAGTACAAAGAAAGTGCTGGTCCAGACATTCAAGACTCCAACATGAAGTCACGAACTCATGGGAGAAAACTGTACCTCACTTCAACCAAATGCTCCTCAAAGCCTTGTGTGTTGGGAGGCAAGTATTAGCCACACCCACTTTTAATTTCAGACCAATCACACGATTGTTTGGCAATTCCACACAAGTAAAAAGTTCCACGGTGACAATACGTCGAGAAAAAACTTCAAAAATTGCAGGATGAAATGACCTCGCTGTCTTCCCGCAGCCGTGGAGCAGAAAACACATTTCTGTGTTCCTGCACAGAATAAACCTTCATTCCCTTCACTCATTGCACTTGTGACACAGGTGCTACTAATAATATTAATTGCTGCAACAACTCCTATAAAAGAGGCGCCGTTAATCCACCTGTGATTTATTTGATGTGACAGGTCTGGTGTCCAAAAAAAGCTTCATGAATCCGATTCATTTGGCAAAGTCCTGTGATGCTGGCAAGCCTTTCAGCATTCATGTTAGCAGATTTATTCTGGAAATAAAATGACAAGTAAATTACAAGACTGACAGTTTTGTGACAGAAAAGCAAATAAAGAACGATAATGGTCATCAAGCAAACACGTCCGTCAAAAACCACGAGGAGAAAAAAACAGTATCTCGTATTGCTCGCAGTGTTTTACTGTCTTTGAAGTAGGGACGGCGTTTATGACAAAAAAAAAGTTTCCTGGCTGGGTATCGACGTTTACATAAAACACACAGATAATGTTTTCATCTTTAGGACAATGATCCTTCTCTGTGCAGTTTTCCAACAAATGCTGTTGATGGGAAGTAAAAACAGAACAAACACTGTCATTTGCATTGTGCTTAGTGCAAACAGAGCTCCCACTTAAAGTAAGGACGCTTTTCCATTCCAGCCTACGCAGCTTCACTTGGCCTGACTCAACAGTGTTTTTGAGCATTTCCATGAGGTATGGTGTCCGTCACCAGATGCTTTTGGCAGATGTGCCGAACGAGCCAAGTTGAGGTGACATCAACAGCTTGCAGGTCACTGATTGCCTGGAGGTTGTTGCCTGTAGACCAGTGGTGACGCCGCTTGATTCCCGAAAGCAAGTTTGGCACGTTCAAAGCCCAAAAAAACCTCCCCGTGTGCTTTTCTGATCTGTGCTGAAGGTAAACCAACACTGGGGCTGAGGGAGCTGCAGCTCGACCACAATGTCTGGATTCTGGAGCTGATCTTAGTCATGCTGTGTACTGTAGGTACTCATGGTAAAGCCTTACATGCCAGATTTAAGCCAGGTGTCTTCATCAACTGGAATTACTGCTTTCACTGAGGAAGAGTAATGGCTCGACTGTACTTTGAGTCTCTCCCTGGGATAATCAAGCTCTTTAATGCGTCGTAAACACAACATGAAAACAAAACCCAAATTCTTTCCGTCATGACCAAAGGTCCATGATCACAGGTGACAGTCGGAACTGATGAGGAAACATAAGCGTTTCCTTTGCTTCTTCACCACCACAGTGTGCCGCTTGCTCGAAACAACAACTGATCTCACTGTACCAGCTCACACTATTTGTGACCCAAAGATGCTTAAGTTCCTCCACCTATGGTTGGTGCCGAGCCCCTACTCAGAAAGAAAAACAACTCACAACTTGAACAAGTCTGCTGATTGCACACTGGTGGTGCAGGGAGCAGACGGCCCACAAAATGAGCTTCGGTATTTCGAACTCCTGAAGCACACCACAAAAGATCGGATCTTTATTTATTTCAAGGACTCGTCAGGAAAGAAAAATGGGTGACAGCGCGGATTCCTTGCTTGTAGATGGACAGAATCAGCAGCAATCGTTCTCATCAATTCACCAAAAACGTAGATGTCAGATGAAATAAAGCTGATCACATCTGCCATTATCTATAAAAATAAGAGCCTGGGAGTAATTCTAGCTGCTGGTTACATTTGCACCTGGCAGGAACATGGTTTCCACATAGGATATCCAAATAAAGATCACATCTTAACACATCACACAGGTGTAAATAAGATCTTTGGAGACAGGATTTAGTGTTTCCATGAATACAGCATTAGTGTTTATCAACATCCAATCGTGTAAAACCAGAGTGTACATACAATCCAATCCACGACTTTTACAATGACGAATGTTTAGAGGATCCTTTTTAAAAACCTGAAAGCGAGCTGAAACAGGGCGTCTGTGTTTTTTAATGAAAATTGCTTGTAAGTCTTGAAAGTTTTCTTGCTTCTGGGATGTTGTTGTTGTTGCAGCACTGCAGGTGGTCACTGGGGAGGCAAATCTCCTAACAACACCGAATGTGGTTTCTGTGATGCGTCCGTGGGCAGAGCCGGGATACAAAAGAAATTGTGTTCGAAATTTTTTATTTTTTTTTGTTTTGCAGAACGGCTCTGAATCCATTCGGCAGCATCTGACCGACTGAAACAACTCGAGTTATGAGCTTTTTGGATGAACATTTGAGAGTGTTCAGTGCTTTTGGTGCCAGATGGCTGATTGTCTTTTCCTAGCTTTATCGAGGTTTGATAAATTAATTGCTGACATCTCTTAATGTAGTTCATTAGAAAAGATAGGAGACGATGCTGTGATCCAGTTGGCAGCGGGAAAAAAAAACTTGTGAGGCAGTTTCCACACAATGACTGCGTTCCACAGGAAGGTAAAGCTGATAAATGTGTAGATGGAGCATTTTTAATGAGATAATGTTCGGAGCCTCATTTGGGGTAAAAGTGATTTGTGGGTGTAAATGGCTTTCGTGCATGGTAATTACATCAGAATGTCCACATGTGGTTCCATCAGTCCTCACTGGCTTGCTTGCGAGCTTTCACTGTGTTACGCCTCCATTTCCTTCGTGTCCACAGGAACACAACTGGCAGCAACAGGAAAAAGTTTTGTCGCCGAAAAAAAAAAAATCTAAATGACAAGTCGTTCCCTGTAAAGGTCACAATTACTTAGACTCACAGCAGCATGAAGTAGAGCGGTTTTCTGTAGTAAACTTGACATAGCCCATTACGCTTAGCAGAAGCAGCAGGCTGCAATTTATAATATTGCGCGAAGTGCCAGGAGCAGCCGAAGTCTGCCTAACTGTAACAGGTGCGTGAGTTAGATGTGTTGAGCTGAAAACAGCTTGTGTTCGTTTCCTGCTGCAGCAGATGGAGAGCGGCCTTCTCGGAGTGAGCCGGGTCATATGCGAGTGCGATTATACGGAAGACACTGAGGAAGCGCAGAATCGCAGGAAAACCTGTTCGAAACCTGTTTTTACATAAACGCTGAACATTAAAATCTGGTCACGGATGCGATGAGTCATCGAGGAGAAGCTGCAAGTGCAGCTGGCCAGATTTAGATCATTACTTTAAGTTATGGCATGATGCTGCAGTGGTAATTGCAATATAATGGGCCATCAATGTAAATGTGGATGTTGGTAATTGTAGCTGTCTCGCAGAAAATACACAACAAGAGCGCAAGTTCATTTTATATTACTGGTAATAAAAGTGTTTCTTCAGTTGCTTCTTTCCCCCTCTGACTGGATGACTTTGTGTAACGTTGTTTTCATTAGAATTAATCATTCTGGTTTATCCCTCTTACGGTGCCAACAAGATGAGAAGTTCAGGTCGGTTGGATATATTTAATGGGCTCAACAACAACAACAACAAGAAAAAAGAGCTGGTGGCCGCATCGGAGGACACATTCAGTGTGTTACGCTTGATTGTGCGTTTTTTGGATTCATGAGGACAGGTCACTCTTTTTAGCCCGCTCTAATCAGCAGAAAGCTAGCAGGCAGTATGTGTCTCAATTAAAGAGCCAAACAGTCCATTTATATGTGAATCAACATGACCGGCACAAGAAATGATTTAACAGTGTTCTGCTGGAGCGAAGGTGGTGCTGACAACCATCTCATTGGTATGCATAAAATAAGATATAGGCCTGTCAGTATCCTCTCCTTCACCTTAGCATTAATTGTTAGCTGCAGTAATGACTTTGACCTTCACTAGTGAGCTGCTTAAGTACATTATGTGTACTTCCCTCTCATCTGCACCTGTGCTGTAGCAGGCTCAGCTTCTCATTAGCACCCTGATACACTGATACATTTTCTGCATGAAAAAAAATGTTTACAAAGTGACATGGAAAGGTAAAGTTTTGAACCTCAGAACTTCTTTGATGCTCACGTAAATGCACAATCAGCCGAACCAATCATCGAAGAAGAGTGACAGAAAATTGAGGTTGTGGCAAATAAACAGTTGTTGGGATAAGTGGGAATAATGGGCCGGACACCAAACAGGGTACGGTCGGTACAAAAGCTCGTGCTGACTGCTTTGACAGTATTCCATTCAAAGGATGATTCTGACAGTTTTGGCTGGCATGACGCCAGAGTTCATCATGCAAGTCCTGGTTCAATCCACAATCTTCTGCAAAAATTAGGCAGTGATTGCTCAGAAGGATTTTTCAGTGCAAGTAACAGAAATTCCTAACTTTCCACTGTTGCTTATTATGTTTTGGTAAGAAATTTTCTGGATTAAAATAACCAATTTCAAGATTTCTCATATGACAAGACAATTTTACTAGTTTCAAGTAATTTTTTTTTTTTTTCCCCAAAATAATTTTTGGACATTTGATTTTCCTTGACGATAAGTCTTCTAAAATATTCAATGTTTTGTTTTTATCCCAACAGTTTAATAAATCGACACCCTGAATCGTCCCATTAGAATGGCAGGAAACGTTTGAAAGCTCGTTAGGAGAATAAAGCGTCCTCTGAAATGCCAGCCTTCAGGCTCTGCTTATAGTGTTCCTGCTGAAAAGTGTGCTGTCTTTGTGTCGGCACTGAGGAAACTCTCAAAGTCCTTCAGAAGAAAAGATGTTGATGCCTTTCGGTGTTTCCAGGAGATGCACAATGTGTGCTGCTGTTGTTGTGGAGCTGAATGGATTTTAATTGACCCTCCTGCCTCGTATTGACAGGGACGGAAACATTTCGACATTGTGTCCTTGAGCAGGGCCTTTAATCCGAAAACTGTACACCGAGGAGGAAATAAACAGCTCCACACCTATGTGATGCAATGTCACATGCGTGCGTGCGTGCCTGCGTGTGTGCGTGCGTGTGCAAGTGTGTGTGTATGAAGCCAAACCGCAATCCATTATGAAAACACACAAGATAAGCATCTATTATATTATTTCTTGTTTTGAAAAGCTAATTGGTAAACATTTACTCAGTATGCACGTGTGTGTCTTTGTTGACGAGAAAACGCGGGGAGCATGCACAACATCACAGTTATTGGGCTTGTCGAACAGGTGTCGCGTTTGAATCAAAATGTAATGCTCATTTGCAAACATAATTTAATGTGAGATGCAGGAAAGGCTCGTGGAGAAGTTATATAACTCTTGGGTGAATAAGCCAACCTGGATCAGCGGGATTTTCTGTGACAAATCGCTTATTCACCAAATCATCACATAAACAGCTTTGCCCAGGATTCTGTATGGCCATTCAATGAGAGGAGATCAACTTGCCCCTGACGTTTTTTTTGTTTGTTTGGGTTTTTTTTTTTTTTTTTACCCTTGGCTGCATTATCAATCCTCTTAGCTGGATGTGAGATTGAGCGTCACGGCGCATTCATAGGTGCGGCAGCGCGGTGACGGGCGCCGCGCGTCTCTGCTGTGAGCCGATAACAATCATCGGCTATCACGGCTCATTCAGGCCCCCCCTGCTCCAATGTCAGAAGCAGCCTTTTCAAGATGTTAGCGATTAGCATGGGTTGGCCTCATCCCTAATGACATTTCTGAGCGTACACTCCAATGACAATACTCGATATTGCATGCATTAGCATTCCAGCCACAGCCAGCTGGGTCAGAGGTTTCAGGCAGACAGGCAAGCGAGCAGGATGTCTGACGGCATGCCAAAAGCAGCACAGCTGTCCACTTTCTTGAAGACCACAAACCCCCTCCTCCCACCTCCACCCTCCCACCCCCAGTCGTGGTGCAGCCTCACCCTCTGGTACACAGGTTGCTGCTGACTCACCCACCGCATACAGTGGCCACAAACAGACTGTGATAAATGGGCGTAGTAAGCTGGCAGGTTCCTTTATCCATCTGAGTTATTTCCTCTGCAGATACAGGAACAGAATATGTTTTTGGGAGTAAAAAAGCGGAGGGGATGGGTGTAAATGGGCTGCAGGAGAAAAGAAGTATTAGATAGCTCTTAAAAGTACTCCGTCTTGCCGCAACTCCTCTCGGAGAAATCAAAGCTTCCCCTTTGAAGCAGGAACACAATGGGAGTAAAGACAGAAAAACAGTCAAGAAATGACACATTTAAAGAATGCTAGCCAGTCTGTTTCCCTTAATCTCGCTGTCATGAAGTTTCCTTTAAAATACTGTTTCTCTTTAGTTTCCCGGACGTAATGCCATAATAATAATTGCAAAACAGTCACAGTAACAGATGCTGACAGGTAAGTAGACAGATGGCTTTTTAAAGTCCACTGAGCTCAGAAAAACATATTAAATAAATAATACCACATCATGTCAGAGATTAGGTGCGACTGTTTTCAGCACTATCGAGGTAAACAGAACCATTAGCATTTATTTTCAGCACGAAGATGGAAATTCGCGCTGGCTACATGCCCATCAGCGCGGCATTTAACCCCAAACAGGTGCCAGTGATGCCGCCTCTGATGTTGAGTCAGAGAGATGATCTTTGTGCTGCAACGCAGACAGTGTGAGACTTCACGCTCGCCTGACTTCAAAATGAACACCGCAAACCTGTCCTTTAAAGCTGACCTTCAATGAGCATGTATCTGTGTGTGTGTGTGTGTGTGTGTGTGTGTGTGTGGGAGGTGGTCGCAGGGCGGACTGAAAATCAAAATGGTAATCGCATATATCATCGCATGTATAATGAATCACTGAGAGTGAAATGGGCAATCTAAACAGAAGACACACTCACTTTTTACAGCGTCATGAGGGGAAAAAAATTGTTTTGTGTTCATATTTTCACACGTTGGAATGAGGATGTGACTTCATAATCACAAAGACTGACATGCGTTGAAAAGAATACCTTGACCTATTTCCATGTAATTGAAAAGCATCACATCAAAAGCTCCTGTCACATATTCAGATTATTTTTGTTATTGCGCTCACTTTAGAAAAGTCTTAATTTGATACAGAACAAGTAGAAAAACCTCAGAGGGGCTGAAACGAAGCGAATGCTTGGCATTTTACCTCAACATACAGGAACGAATAATCAATTATCATAGCGAGAAAAAAAGAGAAGTGCACACAAAACAGGAACAACCAAGGAATGGGTTGGGAATTGTGATCAACATGCGAAGGTCAGATTGCAGCGTAAATTCATTGAGTTCATATTATAATGGTAATATTGTATTAACGTGACAGGCAAAGGAAGGAGGATGTCTATTGACTTTATGGGATGAAAGCACTACTCAATAGAGAGCACTAGATGTCTGAAATTAAAAACAAGACTTTCAACATACAAGCCCTATTTATAAAGATGAATGAATCAAAACAAGGAAGAGAATTGATGCACTTGAATGTACATGTGTGACTCGGTTTTTTTTCCCTTCAAATCATGTTGTTTTCAGTCTTGAACTGCCTGTTACAGCTATGCGCAGATGTCCATCTTGAACGTCACATGTTTTTCAGTCATGTGTACAATGAGTCAGTTTTGGCATTAAATTCATATAAATAAATGGGTGGCATAATCATAGTAATTAAAAAAAACAAAAGCGTTTCATGTGTAAACTTGGAGGAGTGGCTCTCAGCTTCTTGAGTGACTAAAGAGCAGAGAAACCATCTGGCTTGTTACAAACACTCAGTTCAACAGCCAGCATCTCTGATGGTATGGGAGGTTGTATCGCTGCATATGGCGTGGGCAGCTCGCAGATCTGGAAAGGCTCGATCACTATTTGAAATTACAGGTTTTGGAGGAACATAATTATTCTTCAATCCAGACAGCATTTCATTCAGGGGAGGCCTGCACGTTTCAGAAAGACCAATCTGCAACCCAGACCTTTACCAATAAGGAGTTTAGAATTTTTATGTATATATATATTTTTTTTTGCAAAAGTCTCAAAGAGTGAAAAATGAAAAATTGAAAAAGAATAACAAAGGGAGAAAAAAAGCCATGACAATGAAAAAAGAACTGCACTGTGAACAAGACATTAGAAAAAAACATCTTCGTCTTCGGCATAGGTTTTCTTTGGCACAGACGACCCAAAACTGATGAGCAGTTACAATCCTTTATCAAACAAGAATGAGGCACCTCTCGTCCAAACTCTAGGATTTCATCTCTTGCCAGATGTATTAACAGAAAGAAACCCACAACAAACATAACTACGATAGAAACACCACCTCTTCCTCAAATCCAAAACAAGGCAATACTTTTTCGTCTTTTATTAGCTAGACTTTTCCAAAGTAAGTAACAAGGACACTGCAATAGCCGGTGATCGCCTCCTTGTTCACATCTTACACATTGTCTCGTGCCATTTCCGGTTGGAAATGTGCTGTAATTTGGGGTTGGAAGAGTTGATAATCCAGGCACGGTTGGTATGAGGAAATACAAAGTACTGGTATGTTTTTTCCTCCCTTGTCCTCTAACACTTGTTTCACCCACAGATCTGTGTTATATTTTTCATCGCCACTTGAACCAAACACCATCTACAAGCATTACACGGCCTTTCATCAATGGCGCCGCGAACCCTGAACCTCACATTAAAGACCGCTGCTGTAGCAAAGCAGCTGGCAGACAAACCTACAGGTATGATATCTCCATTATCTGATGCAAGACTCTGTTTGGGCCTGAACACACTGACCCGCTGACCCACTGACAGGAGAACCAATGCAAGTTACCGCAGAGCAGTTGCCTCTGAAGCAGTAATCCAGAATGGGTTCTTATTTACGGCGGATAACAATGCCTCACCAGCCTCTGCTGACACTGTGTTTGATAAACCGTGTGGCCTGTTGGCCCTTTGGTGGTCTTGTCTTGCTACACAACCAATTAAGCACCACACAGATGCCGGAGACGATGGTTGGTATTTTATATCTATGCATGGACCAATAAAATATTAAAGTTTTCCATCTGAACAGGAACACGGGGTTGCATGAAGTATTCAAAAGTACAAAACAGTCTTTGTGTGTTCTCTTTTTGGCAGGGATGAGCTTTGTTATAATGATCACAAGCACACCAAAAAATCCATGCAAAAACAAGTTTTTTTTTTCAGAAAAAATGTTTGACTTGATAAGCTTAGACTTTTAAATGGCTTTTGCATGTAGTTTTTATTTAATTTTTTTTGAAAAACCCACACAAGTTCTGAACTTTTCTACTCATATTAAAGCCTTGTTTTTCCTGGAGAAAGAAGGCTCTGTGTCAGATGTCATTGTACAAATTAATTTGATGAAATTTGGCTACTCTCTTTAGTTTTATGAAAGTCACTGCCAGACAACCGAGTCCTGGCCAGGGAGGGGGTCACTAAGCTAGATAATCAAATTATGTTTGATGGTGCGGCTCCTGATTTATGTGTGTCCAATCATTTCCTGGCCAGCAGTGCTTTGAAACCTTTGGAGGGCAAAACTTTTGACTCCCACTTACACATTTTGTCCTGAGAAATTTACTGAGCTTATTTTTTTAAGGTGGTCGTGAGTGTCAAAAATTGGCAGTCAATCTCAATCAGCTTGTTCAAAGTCACTTGTATAATAGTTTGGCTTCATGTATCATGTGCACGGATGCAAAAAAGATGTTCATCTGGTGTGACTAAGAAGTGACAAGTCCTGCAAGATAACTGGTGATGTTTGTAAGAGAACTTTTGGAGGGGATTCCAACGGCTTGAAATCAGGTCAGGGAATCAAATTTCAATGGTTGTTTATTCAGAAAATGGCATTTTGAATGAGAGTCAACAGTAGAGAAAAAATGACACAGGTGACTATATTTTTTCAAAGGCCACTTGACAAGAAAATTAAAATTACGTGTGAAATCTTTTTCTTAACGTCTGCTCGTCTGCTTACAGGCAAAAAGCCCAACGGACAACCTTGTTATTTTTTTCAGCAAATGCCTCCGATTATCCTCAATTAAACACAGAAGGCTGATTAACATATGAACATTGTTTTCAGTATTACAAATGTGTTGGGTTCTTTTTTTTTCTCACAGCCTATTTTGATCTTTAACTGTCAGATACTTTTAAACAATTAATTCATATCTTGAGGGACATTATCTACCCATTTGATATGCAATGCTTTCTTTGTTTTGTAAATGCTCATTAAAACCTCGCCTCGGGTTATATACACAGGTACATGGTCGGCAGATATGGCTCATCACATGCTGTGTGCATCCCGACACTTTGCACCTCAGAACAGAGACTCTGCATGACAAAATGTGAAAAACATTTCCATCGCTGAACCCCCAAGCAAGGCCTTTGATGCAAGGATCTACCACTTAGATACCTCCAGGATAAGAAAAGTTGTTGATGCAAAAATTGAAGGGGAGCCCGATAATATGTATAAATGCTAATGCTAAACCTGAGGAAGAAGCAGAAGCATGAGAAGGCAAGATATATTAGCCTATTTCACGTTAAAATACACGTATAAATCACTGTAGATCCCTTAGAAAAATCAGGTCTAATGATAATTTCTATCACATCTGCTTTCTTTGTCTGAAGGACATTGTTATAATTTAATGCTTTGGGAACTGTCAGTCTTTTGTTCAGCCCCCCCTTTTAATCGCTTTCACATGCATGTAGCTGCAAAGCGCTTTATGAACAATCACACCAGGGTCACCATCAGACCTGTTTTAATGAGGTATTCTCCTTAAAACTCCACAGGGGCTCAGAAGTGACTTTGTATTATTGCAAATAGATGAAACTGCCGTAAGAGTATTTAGTCAAAGAGTCCCGCTTTGAAAAAAAGAAAAGAAAAAATCATACCCATCAACCGGCGATTAGTCAAATTGTATTTGACTCGAAACAATAAACTCTGAACTAATATTTCAGGCTAATTTGGCCACACGGATGCAGGCGCACAGCGCTCGGTGCAGATTGAATGGCAGCCGTAATAAACTCCCACAATTCTTCATTTAACTCTTTCTGCAAATGTATCTCAAAGAAAATTACATTTCTATACTGCTAAATTACTTTCTCTATTACATTTGAATGCACCGCTACCATCGGCTGGATTTTGTTCCTGTGAATGAATGAAGCTCCGAGTTATAGTCAGTCAGTGGCAAACAGTCCTACCAGTAGCCAGACTCCCAACCAGAGACCAGAGTTTGCATCCAGCTGTGCTTACCGAAAGCCAACAAAAACAAGATTGTTAGAGAAAAAAAGGACCCTGGATTTGGTTTATTTCCAACCAACATGTTATTTCTAAACTAAAGATTTCCTGTGGTGTTCACATAATGTTATCATGTATCTCTAAACTTAAAGTTGCAGTCACGTGGATACATACAGGCAGTCTGAGCTCAAACACTCCTGATATCTCATTGATTACCGGTATATTATCAACACACATACAGGACCAAACAAAATGTGTCAATACACCTTCGAGTCCACCTGTTTGAGATAGAATGATATCTAAACAATAGAATACTTTTTTTTTCTGAACAGTCATCGTCGTGGCTCGTCCCACAGTGGAGCGGTGATTGGCGCTCTCACGGCACCAAGGTCATGGACCTGAGGGCAAAGGAGGAATTTCTGTGCATAGTTTGCATGCTCTTCACATGTATAGCCTGTTTTCCTCGCTCAGTGCAAAACATGCACGAGTGGTCAACTGGTGACTCTAACTTGTCTACATGGCTCTAGTTTATCCAGTGATGAACTGTGAGCGGTGGACCCTCCCTTTGCTCCATGTCAGCAGGTGGTGGCTCCACCACCACTTGTGACCCTGTGTGGTATAGAAGATGAATAAATGAATATGTTTTCAAAGAATTTAATTGTCTGTAGAAGTCCATTTAGTGATACTGTGTTCCAAACATCCTGCTGGCCTCCATTGCTGCTCCCTCCTACAGACCACCTCCCATGGTGCTCCCCTGGGTTCCTGCTGTTATCACAAGGTGAAACACACTAAAACAGAACACACTGCATCTGAAGAGGCTTTGATGCTGTATTTTTTTCCCACCCTTTCCTTTCTCGGTGCATGCTACTACTTATAAAAGATCATCTTAAAGGGGCGGGTTGCTTTATGAGCAGGAAGACACACTGCAGCCTTTTCATATGATTCTCACAACAGACCACAACAAGACACCTCAGACCACACACAGGAAATGGCGATCGAGTGGGTTTTATGTGCTGACGCCGCACCAGCTGATATGTGGCCCTTCCCAAACCGAGCACCTAACCTGTAGCAGCATGCTGACACAACTAAACAACGTAAAATGCAGGGCAAAAACACCATTTTAGGCACTTCTAAGTGTCTGTAGTTAGTAAAGTTGTTGAGATGAGAACTCATGCTGGACTTGTAGCACATTCACTCAGATAAAACAAGCTCTTAGAAAAGAATTCAGTCTTTGATTGGTTGGTTTAAACATTTTCCCTAACAAGCCTCAGACATGAGATACAGTCGATGATGACACTAATGACACTTCAGTATAAAGGCTAGATTTAGGTCAGAGCAAGTTGCAACTCAATGTGCTCCATACAAGTCATTGAAATAAGAAATATATATCAGAAAAGCAATGAAAATGAAAATAAGAATTAAATCCAACTATCTGAAAAACTCGAGGGCACTGAGAAGAGCATACAACACACATTAAAAGGATTTCATCCAAGTCTGTTGAGATGTTGTGGAGTTATTCTGTTCACAGATTGACAACCCAACCAACAAACGAGGTGATAGCCATAACCTCCTCTGCTGAAGTAATGGAAATATAAAAACCAAAATAGAAAAGAAAAACAAGAAAACCTCCTAAATATAGTCATCAAGAACAGAGAAGAAGCAAGAAGAATTTAAGTGCAGAAAAGAGCTTAAACTATAATTAAAAAGCAGCAGTATTCCAAGAGTCAACCTCATGTTGGAACATGGTGGGAATTGTTAATTTCTGTAAATGTTTTATGAAAAGAAAGAAAACTTTCAGCTCAAATTCACCATCTGAAATCAGCTCCACACATGTTACCACAACTGGAGCTCCGGGAAGCTTTGTCCTTTCTGGGGGCAGAAGCCGTCCTGTTCTCATTTCATGGAGGTTAATAAATAGACTCTCTGTTTCCAGTTTATAAGGAACACTGAGCTGAAACTAATACAATCTAATACAACGCTCTGCAATAAATCCTACCTTTTATGAAGGTTACATTGGTCAATTTTTGTCGCAAGGCGAGGTGTTAATTAAACATTATGGTCTCTTTGAATGTAGTTTGTGATGCATTATACCAAAAGGTGTTTCAAATATACTTCCAATGATAAATGAGGTGTGGGTAGATTATCATAAATTCAATCAAGAAATTTCAAACTGTGGTGCCGTTGAATGTCAGAGTCGCTCCTGAAATTGTAGTTTATCTCTTCTCCAACTGGCATCTGTAAAATATGCTCTGATTTATATGAGTTTAACTTAATTCTTAGACTGGATCGATTTGAGTCTTATTCAGTGACATATTTTTGAAAGAACCTAATTTTATAGAGAGTGTAGATTGAGTTTAAGACCAAAGTGAAGAAAAAAAAGATTCACGGCGTAGTTTAATCATTTTTCTTTGCGGTTCGATTCCTTTGGTTGTCACTGGAACCGTAAGGCAGCACGCAGGGATACAGCTCATTTGTTCAATGCTAATGTGATGGAAAAAAGATGAGGTCAGCGTGGCATCAGAGTCACGAAAGTGGGATTGATTCCAGATCAGATCTCACTTACATGAGAAACATGGGTGTAAACGTATTGATTAGGAGTGCTGAGAAATCCTCCGAGCCGGTGCTCGGCTCTGAGCCGCAGGAGTCAGAATCAGCAGTGTCCTTCTCTTCCGGCCTCGTCCTTCTCCGACAAGATCGCCATTATCAGAGATCTAATTCCGTCAGCCCGCCCCACTGTTGACTTCACGGCGTTACCACGCAGGTCAGCGTAACATAACCGGAAATCGCACTTGCCAAAGGTGTTTAATTGATAGCAGCAACTTCCATTTGCAGGATTATTCCCTTAGTATCACATCTATAAAGAAAGAACATAGGACCTAAAACAATGTGGCTAGATTTTTTTCGTTGTGGGAAGGCAACAGTGAATTAAATCCTCTTGACACATGCACAGTACTGTTTATGGTATCCTTGCCAGAATTTATCGTCTGATGTCTCTTTTGTTTTTTACTACATTTTTCACCTGATTCTGGAAAAATTTTATGCTACAGAAGCAAAACAGCTATTGTACAAATATCTGATCATTCACAAGGTGACACTTGTAGACCTCAGAGGCGGTCCTCCTTCACAAGTCTCAATGATAATCTGCACTTACTTACATCATTGATTATGTCTGTGGAAGCGAAAGTCCACCGGGCATTCAATCCCGCTCCTGCACAGAGACACAGAAACACGAAACAAACAAGATTAATAATAGCCTGCGGTGCTCATCCCTGGGGCCGAGCAGCTAACAACTCTTGACAAAACAGGGTTTAGAACAGCAGATGGATTGTCTGTAGAAATGAAGGGAATGTGCATTGGGAGTGTAATGAAGAAAGAGTGCTGGGTGCAGGCTTCTCCCCGAGTCCCTGCGAACGAGCCTATGGAAATTAAATCAGGCTGTGACAGTTCCCATCGACTGCTTCCACCTGGGGACAGTGACCGGAGATATGAGTATGCACTAATCAGCCTTTGGTTTATCTGAAGAAATGAATGCATCTAATAATCACAAACAATGCTCTTGAGATTCACTAAAAAGACGGCCAGTCCTTGGGAGAGTTTCTGCCGGGCCGACTGAGAAAATGAACACGAGCATCCAGAAAATTGAAAGCGGACATCAACATCTTGAGCTGCGACTGAAAAAACGTGACGTGCATCTCAAGAAAAACGAGCCAAAACCGGTGGAGAATGTTAAGTTTGTGTGTGTTTGTGAGTCAGAGGTAATTATACTGGAATTAAAAAACCAAACTTATTGAATTTATTCAGAAGAAAAACCAAACATGAGCCATTTAATTATTACCCAAACTGCTGTAAACATGCTGCCGCACCAAGTTTGACCTTCTGTACTCACAGGAGTTGCATAAACATATTAATTTAGTGTACAATGAGGCATCATCGCCAAAATTTCAGGTGTGCCCACTCTCTGTTTTTGGACCATTGCTGGGTAGAATAAGCTATGAAGATCTCCCCGGGGTGCAACAAATGAGCCCCAAGGCTCCTGTTACCACCTCTATTTAGCAGGACCCCTGCTGGCTACTTTTGCTGTCTTTGCTGTGTTAAGGTTGTTGCTTTTTTCCTCCACAGTCTAGACACAACACCAGCCAGACAAGAACGTTAACATTGCCAAATCCTGGCCTATGTTCTGTGACAACCATTTTTTAGTTTTAGTGCCAGTTAAAAAAAAAAAAAAAAACCCAAAAAAACCCCAACAACAAACATAAAACAGAAAAATAAACCTAAAATGCCGCAGAATGTGTGCAATGCCAGTACTGCAGGACTGAGGTTAGACGTGCAAATCACAGGAACATCTCATGACGAATATTCAATTTGAGACAAACTTTTTCGATGTTTCTATTGATACCTGTCAGACAGTTGTATCTCCGTATTCTTTGAGTTACGGTTACCTGATACATGATGCATGACCCACTACAAAGATAATGTCAAAATACCATCACACAGCAAAAACGTATATTCTTTAAAAGAACAAAGACATTTTTATACTATTTGTAGTATTTATAGTTTATAGTGTTAATGAGTTAGTAAACCAGGTTGTGTTGACTCAGTACAACATTTTCTTGCTGCCCATCATAAGTCCACAGTTCACAGTTTCCTCTCTTTTGCCAGCCTCCTTTTATTTGAGTTTACACATTCATTGGAAAAGCTCGATCATAATGAAATATGAAGAGTCACTGACGAGTAGTGTACTGTAACTGGACGAAACTGCACCCTTCAGGGAGGCCAAAGCTCTTTGTTGGTGCAGGAGTATCGATTATTATTTTAGGATGAATACGTCGCTTGGATTTTGTCCCACCCCTAACAAAAAAAACAACAACCTTGTTTATTGAAAAGCCCATTATGCTTCAGCCATTTGTACAGAATTGCAGGGGTGGACTCTATATTTCACCAGTCGGAGCAAAATCTCTCCTGTTAGTTTCTGCACAGAAAAGCTGCCCTGCCCCAGATTTTCTGAGAGGTAATTTGATTAAATTGATTAATTAGGGAATATGCAACATATAAAGACGAAACGGTGATAATGCCGGTCTTAAAAGTATATGATACAGAAACTGACTTCCAATTAGGGCCTCAAGATGAGGTAATAAAGTAGGACATATTTTAAAGTGGCTATAATCAATGTTTTATGTTAATAATAAATCACATGGCCACCTCTCGAGAAAATGAAAGAGAGTTCTGTGTCACGAATGCACTGGCAATTATCACCTACTTTGCAGTTACTCTCAACTCCATTGTTGCAACTTAACTGCTTTTGTCTCACTGTTCCAAACATGTTATATTTGGCAACACCAGGCAGCTGGTATTACTAAAAAGCGCGCTGCAAAGACGCTGCCCAGCACCGAACAGCAGGCAGGTCGAGTCAGCGGGTGTAATCAGAGAACCCCACCCCAAGTCTGGAGCAGGGAACACCCATCCACACAGCGAACAACAAACAGATCTGGCCGCGCTGAATAAAAAACAGCGCTAGGTGGCTTTAATCATTCGGTAGAACCGCTAATGTTGTGCTCATGTCGGCGAAAAACAGAGATCAGAGATCAAATCCAGAGGCTGTCAAGAAACTACACCCTCTGGAAGCCCCCAGGCAGCTGGCAACACTGCAGCGATGTGAAGGCCAACTACTACCCGACACATTTAATCAAGTGAGAGGGTCTACATTTAGACAGGCGGGGTCCACTGGGAGCGTGTAGAAGGTTCTCACGGCAAAATGAAGAGAAAGGGGAGAAAAAGACCAGCTCGCTTGTGTTGGATTGATTCTTTCTATCCTTGATTGAAATTCACCCACGGCTATTTAAACACATCACTAGAAAAAAGGGATTTAGACTGACTGCTTTAAATTAAACAGAGTGACCTCAAAATATAAAAGGAACATTCACAGTGAGATTTTTTTTTTTTTTTTTAAGGCAGCTTCTAAATTTTCACGCAAAAACACGATGAATGTTTATTGTGTGAAAAAAGAAGTCATTTTACGTTTTAATTTTATTCAATAAAATGCTTCTCTCTTACCAAGCAAGGCACCAGCGCAATACATCGTGTAGGCTGAGAACTATTTTACTGAGTTACCATGAAACACTCCACTGGCAGTTTTCTGACCCTGATAAAAGATCACATTAGTTATAAATTCACTTGTGGATGTAACACCTTTCCGCGAAAAAAGGTTCAATTTCCGAGCACTTCTGAATATCTAAGAGCCACACAGAAACAGATCCCAACACTTTCAGGTTCGCCTCTAACGAACAAGCAGCAGTGCATTTCAAGGACTTACATCACTGCACTCCTGAAATAGAACAATCTGTTTCCACTGTCTGTTTTTGATTCAGACATCAAGGAATACGATTCACATGTGACTTCAGTCCTTGGAGTCAAATGTATGTTGAATGTCTGTTTAAGCCGTTATGTAAAGATGTTAGATCAAGCTTTTAACAACCTGGCAGCAACGTTTAGGCATCTCGTTTGGTTGTTTTTGTTCAAACATCAGGTAACATCACGTGGGAGAGCACAAGTCTACCGGACAGTTTTGAAAATTCTTCACAAAAGTCAATTTACTTTATTTAATTGAAGGAATCAAACAGTGGGATACTCAGAAAGTGCCATTGTGCCCTCTACTGCTGAATCTATATACCCTTGACCAGACAGCCAATGCACAGACATCACTCAAAAGTGAGGAGAATTAGGAACAACACCTGATCCGACAGGAAATGTTGACTCGAATTTGAAGATCAAGAGGCAGCTGCACCTTCTTTCTCTAATTTTATTGAAGGTAGATGGTTCTTTTTGTATCTGTAACAAAAAAGGAGTGAACTCGCTCATTGGAGCCACTGCAGTTGAGGTGCCCTCAGTTTCCAGAGCATGCAAATGAATTACAGGAGTTGTTCAGAAAAAACATAAAAATGGTACAGAGTTTAGGAATTGATGAAAAGCCAAAAATTGAGCAAAGTCTCCAGCTCGAGGTAAATGATGAAGAACTATTGCGATGAATCACTTGTTTCCCTTCAGTGCTGTTTCCATGAGAAACTATTTGGCAAGTTCAAAGTTATCTCAGTCAAAATCCAACCTTTTAACACCATGCTCATCCATTCACTACAAAGACTTATAAGTAACTAAAGTTGTCTTGAAATTCCATTGGTCTTTACTCAGCTCGGTTTAAGCAACCTTTCTTCCAATGTTGTTGGAGCATAAAGAAACAAAAATACCTAATGACAAATAAAATTGAACATAGCAACATAAAAAATTGGGGGAAAAAAAAAAGAACCAAAAGAACAAATGTATAGAGAATCATTTGCATCACCGAATAGATTGGCAGAATGTTAAGAGGTTCGGCAAACTTTGGTTTTGTTGATTTTACTCCAGCCATTCAATAGGCTTAAGTTTTCTCTGGTTCATTCAAGTTTAGCTCGGCCTGTTTGGTGATACTGCTGCGTTCAATAGTTCACTTACAATACCATGTGTCCTTGCTGCTCTCAGCGGAGAATTATGTGCAGCGAGTAGTAATAACACTGTTTTGCCATCAGTTGAGTGGCTGCCTCTGCTGCTAACAATGCACTGTCAACCTTGGAGTGGGCCACTCTGATGGTTTTGTTGCAGGGTGAGCGTCTCGTGAAGGTTTTGCATTATGTCCCTTAAAAGCTGCGACAATCAATATCTCTCATAACAGCCGCGTATCAAAGGTAAGGAAGCACGATGGACAATGTCAGAGGACCTACAGTGAATTAAAAACTTCATTCTGCTGCTTTCTTTGTGTTTGCTTGGCTTTGTTCATGCTCTAAACTCTCATAGCTTAGTTTTCATGACAGAGAGCTGTTGAACAGACAGAGAGAAGACAGCGACCGAAACCGCGGCGAGAGACTAGAGAATCACAGACGTTCTCCTGTCTCGTTGCAATTTCTGACTGAAAGTGAATGAGCGACAGCCTGGTAAAAAAAAACACAGCCGTATATTCAACCTCAAAAAAAGCCAGGGGAGTTAAAGTAGGTTCACAGGAAGGTTTTCAGCTGTTTGTGGCACATAACAGTGACGGATTTTATCCTCCTGCTCTGTGGCACAGTGGAGAGTCGGTCACTGGCTGAACAGCTCCCCTGCATGCTGTTTACCAGAGTTATGTGGCAGGAGGGTGTTGTTGTAGGCATCATGACTGACTAGAGAGTAATTAGTAACTCTAATAAGGGAGATCGCACAGCTTTAAGTTAGCAAATTAAATCCAAGTAAATAGTGTTTACTTTTTACTGCACCCAGCAGTGCCAAATGCATATAGAAATCTGTTGTTTTAGCTATTTAGCGAACACACACACACACACACACACACACACACACACACACACACACACACACACACACACACACACACACACAC
>JAUESE010000080.1:11339353-11353785 GCA_032274725.1 Malacoctenus triangulatus
CACACACACATATATATATACAATTTCTCTCAAGGTGTCCACAGCTGCAGTAGCTTACAACCTGGTCTCACATGAGTACACCCTTTGAATAAATTTAGCTTGGAACACAGACTCACTTATTTTCAAGCAGTAAAATGCACTGAAAATCAGGGTGACACCTTCAAGAACATCGATGCTTCGAATGAAAGTACACATATTCTTAGGTGAAACTGGTCAAACAGCCCCTTTGCTTCCAGGAACAACCAGTTTAGTCGCCATACTCTCAGACTGATACATTTACTGTGGTGGACTTATTTTCTTTGTTGCTGAAGCAGTACCTCTTGAAACACTGCTCGTATATTCTTGGCAGGAGGTTGCTCGGTACATTTCCTTGCTCATGACATCATATTAGCAGTTTTTTTTTATTTTGAACTGACAAAATTGTATTTTTACTGCTGAGATGATGAATTTTCACCTCAGTAGAGTCAAAGTGTTTCACAGGTTCTATCATATTCACTCGCACTCTTGCACACCAGCGGTGACAAAGCTGCCATGCTGGGTGCTTGCAGGCTATCGAAGCAACTCAGCTTTAATGTCACACGTTCACTTTGACACTCTGATGTGCGGAGGCTGACCAGTGGAAAAGAGGATGACCAGCCCTCCACTACAGTCACATTTGCCTCGATCCTGTTTCTCAAGGTTGTCTTGTTGTAAAAAACAAACAGCACAGTAAAAATAAATGTGAATAAACTGGATATGCGCAAAAACTAAAATATGCTTGTCAGTGATTCAATAAAAATTAAAAACCCTCAAGGTTAAACATAAGGTGGCAATAATCCTGAAAATCCGAATGATGCCTTTGGAAAGTTTGATGCTAGAAATGATAGAACACAGATTCTTGGATGATTCTTGACTGACTTGTTTCACACAAACAGGTCTCCTACTGTCAGAGACATCCAATAAAACACAGACACACCCAGACCTATAAAGTTACAATGATGTCGTTGCTTATTTTCTTTGTGACCAAGGCAGCACTTTTACATTACTTGCTGGCATTTTCTTTTCCGTCGGAAGTTTGTGCCATTTTCTTGTTTTTTTGACAATACGTGAACAGCTTTTTTTCTTTGCTAACAAAATTGTATCTCTACAGCACCAAGAAGGTGAGTTTTCACCTCAGTAGAGGAAAATATTTCACAGGTTCAATCATTTTTTTCTTCGCCGGTACTCTCACACATCAGTGGTGACAAAGCTGCCACGCAAGGTGCTCACAGGCTATCGAAGCAACTCGGATTTAATGTCACATGTTCACTCTGACACTCTGAAATGTGGCAGCATCAAATCACTGACCATTAGATGAGAGGACGACCGACACTCCTCCACGGTCAAGACTGACCTGATCCCACTTTTTTTCAAGGCTAAATACAGTGATCATAACAGATCATTTTGCCTTCCAGAAGTTTAAATTTTTATGTGAATTATATCACCAATCGACAAGAACGAGACAGTAGAAGCAGAATGCAAACAAACAGACAGTGCAAGAATAAACTGAACCATAAATGTAATTCAGCAAAAATGACCTTTGAGGTTACACATGCATAAAGATGGCAAAAAAATGATAATTCACTGTATTTTTTTTCTATCCACTTGGCTTCCTGCCATAGACAATGGGGGTTATTAACAACAAAATGGCAGCCCATGCACCAGATTGCTTGCGTGTTTTTTGTGTTCTGTTGATATAAGCTATATCTCAACCTGCAGGAAGCGACTAACAACCGCTATGCTGTCACATTGCCAAGCTTACCTCCAGGGCGAGAAACCCAAACACATAAACACACACGCATGCATGCACATACAAACGTGTGCATAAACACACGCACGTGCGCAAACTGGCATGGATGAAGAATCAGGTTCAGCTAAGCAGGTCCACTGAGAAACATGACTGAATCAATGTGACATTTACACATGGACTTCGTTGTGGACTAAAAGAAAAGGATGGGGCAAAGGTAACACTGGGATCAGTTGGAAATTACAAAATGACAGTACGGTGTTTACTGGCAAGTGGTGGAGGTGTGTGTGTGCTGGGCAGCGAGTAGTGTGCATCTGTCAGCACCGCTGTGCCATATCAGGGTTAAACAAAACCACCACCGAGCTCGCAGTCAAGCTATGCCAAGTACCACAGAAAATAGCCAATTCTATCTTGTCTGTCTTTTATTCTCCTCAGCTCTCTCACATACGCGGACGCTCAATAGACAGATACAGCCGCAACACTGCAGCTTTCTTTAAAGAAGGTCAAATGAAGCAGTTTTGAATTTATTCACTGCCATCCAACAACATGAAAGGACCTGAGCAGGTCTTTTCCTTCCTGCTATTCACTTGTTTTCACTGGCCAGCAGCAGCCACATACCCTGTCATTGAAAGAGCACAAGGTCTCGTTACAATTACAGCTTGAGATAGATCAGTGCTCCTGCTGTACAACAATGAAATATCTTCAACATCAGCCTCTCATTCCACCTTTTAAAAGCTTTACACTGCAGTGTTATAGAATGCTATATTGCAGATTCTATAAGCTTCCAAGTTGTTCCTCTTTGGCAGCATGATTTTTAAATTTTGTAATTTTATTGAGCTTGACGATATTTTTCATGACCCATTCAGAAGTGCAAAAACATTCCACCAGTGGTGTTGTGAACCTCGTGTGCGTGCACAGTCCACCAAATATCAGAATTCACTTTGTGCAGTTTAACCTATCACATCACAGGACTTGATTATTCTAATAGAATCATGCTTGTCCAACTTTTGACATTATTATCTTTTCTATTTTACTAGGCACACAATAAAGCAGCATGAAAAACTTTTATATCATAATTAAAGAGATTAGATAATGAAGAGCAATTGGACTGTTTTAAGCTCACTCTGCGGCACAATCATCACCAGAGAACAGCCTTTATCCACTGACCGCTGTGCAGCTCAACTGCTCATTTTGGCCCTTATACACTTCACTGGACCTGTGAGCACCAATGAGCGTATTTCATTAGTGCATCCCATCATCGCAGCCTCATGGGAATGTAAACAACAAAAAGCATGTAAATCATCACAAACAAAATATTCACTTAAAAATAAGTAGTTGAGCTTTCAAATGATCACATTTAAGCACTTCAACAAAAAAAAACGGGGCTGGAAATCAAGGTGGAAATTAATGAGGCTTGTAAATCTTCCATTTTTGCAGCGTGCCATTTCTCGGCCATGCCAAAACATGAACAGAACCTGCTGACAGGTATTGGCTTTGCCAGTGAACGAGTTTTGGTGCTGTCAGCTCTTGTTATGAAGCGAGAGTTTGTGCTTGCGCCATAAAAATTCTCCAGGTAAATCTGATTTTTTGGTGTGTTTTTTTTTTAATATTCAAACAGCATGCGGTATGTTGCTTGGTTTATCTGTCCAAACTAACAGATTTTCTGTCTTCCCTTCTTCGATGCGTTGGTGGAGTGTGAGCAATATTTACAGAAACTACACAGTACGTGTATATTTGTTGGTATAACATATTACAATTTGAAGATTTCATGAAAACAACCAATAACTAAGCATCTTTACAAGTTTCTCTGTTAAATATAACTAACAAATGTATTGCCTATATGTCTTCTCTGCACTGAACCACACATCTCTCATCTCTTTCTCGCTCCCTATTTATACTTGATACTGCTTCTTCATCTAAGGGACACATAAGGTGAAGGAGCCAGTTCCAGTTCACATTACATGAAGGCATCTTATTCCCTTTCAAAGACAAAATCATCAGTCTTTGCTTCACCTTCTCTAAGATCAGAGTGGTGTTAAAGACAATACACAGAACAACAGCTCTTTCGAAATGTAGTGCCGCCTGTTAACCTGCTTCCTTCCAGAGCCTCAAACACAGAGAACCACGGGGACATGTGTCTCTTGCTGAAACCCTCCTTGTAAATGATGGCCGGCCATGAAAGTGACCTGCATTTTTAGAAGAGTTCAATTTGGAAACAGCCTTCTGACAAATTAATGAATACTCTTTTTTTTATGACATTACTGACTTTGCTTGCCTGCACTTTAATTTAACTTCTGCACATTTTTGGTCTCCAGTTTTCTTTCTGGTGATACAGAGTTGAATTGCAGGAGTTTTTAATCTCAAAAAGATTATAAAATAGCAGATTATCGTTGGCTGTTTTCTCTCTGAAAAGTTTTTATGCTTTTCACTTGACTTCATTTATGATAATTTTTTCTAAGGATTCCTTCTTGGTATTTTTTTTTCCAACTGGCAGAAATAATTTTTTCGAGATGGCAAATATTTAACGATTACGCAGTCTGTAACACGCAGCAGCCAAAACTCTGGCTTCCAACAGATAGAAAGTCAGCCAACATGTTGCTTGACATCCAAAGGGGGTTATTTTGACACACGCAAAATTACCACAAACCAGAAATGCTGGGCATCCTAGTTCCGCCCAGTTTCTTGGTGCTGCACAGCAGCCAACAAAACACGAGTCCATTTAACTTTCTCCTGGCTGCTGTCTGTACATTCTTCACGTGGAGAGTGTCTTGCTGGCTCAGCCTGCTGCTCTGGAGAGCGAGCATTCAAGCGACTTGAAACAGTGGAGCTAATTAAGCTCCTTCTCTGCCACGATACTGGCAGAGCCACTCCTCCCTCCTCTTCTGAATGACACACAATCAGAGCCATTTATCCATCTAGTAATCCATCTTCGGTTTGACACAAGTTGGGGTCGCCAGGGCTGCAGCCTATCCCAGCTGACGAAGGGCAGAGAGCATGATACACCTTGGACAGGTCACCAGCCCACAAGGCCAACGCAGAAGGGCAGACAATCACCCACACACATTCAATCCCATGGGCAAATTAGAGTCAATAATTGACCTAACAAACAAGAAAGCCCACGCAGGGACAGCAGAGACTTTAAAAACTATCCACAGAACAGCTCTGGAATGGAAGAAAACTCAAATACTCAACACGTTCTATGTAAGGTCAACAAATCATGACTCAAGGCCAACTAACTAATCAATTGCATTGCTGCAACATAATGAACTTTACTGACAGAGAATGAATCAAATTAACGAGGGAAAAACTTCAATAGGAGTCAGTTCTTTTGGTGAAGATGTATTGTTGATGTAAGAGATTAAAGGAGAATGGCCAAACTGATTAGAGATGACAGGAAAACAACAGTAGCACAAATAGCCATCATCACAACTATATGAGGAAAACTCCCAGTACAAACAGTTCTGTAGCGAGTGGGCTACGGCAGCACACAGATGTAGTGCTGAGATATTGAGGTTCCAATTCAAACATGCAGTCAACAAAAATACTACAACTAAATATTTGAAAAATTATCCCTCTGATGAGTCTTGAAGCTTTAAGTCATTTCAAACCCTTGCTATCCTTTAATTTTCACTCAGTTATTTTGCTTCATTGTGATTCCAAAAAAAAAGAAGCTGTTTCCAAAATCACAGAAAGTCATTGTTTTATTTTTAATGGCCATGGTCACATTGACCTGCTGATGATCTTTGTAGACTACCTAAATAAAGACCTATAAAAAAATAAAACAAAGAACAAAGTGACCTAAATATGTCCGCAAGTAAAAAAGAAGAATTGGCCTTCAAGGTGATACCGTTTATTGGAGCAGAGACTGAGCCTCTTTGCTTGAGCTCCCGTGTGCTTTTAAATTACTCACCATAAAACCTGGCACTGTTTGTCAACAAGGTTTAATTGAATGCTATGCAGCAGTAGTAAAAATCCAACCTTCTGACGGTCAGTCGCTGAGTCTGAGCAGGTATTAGCATTAATCCGAGACAAAAGCAAAAAAAAAAGTCAAGAAAGTAAATAAAGAATTGTTGGGAATGTGAGCAGGCACAAGAAGCTTTGTGATTCCTGATGTTAGAATGATGCCACTGTGCAACAAAAGAAAGGTGGCCGGGGCTCAGGTTTTGTCCCACTCGCCGTGCGCAAGGACAGGAGGTGAGCATATGAGGGATGTTACCACCCTGATTACGATGTCTCTCTCTCTCTGATTGTCTTCCTGAACTTTCGCCCAAGGCAAGCAAATCCAAGACTGCACATTTATTGTGTCCAAATACTTTTGAGGTGACTTCAGACAACCACGCTCTTGTCTTTAATCTCACTTAAGTGGGTCACTCGTTGTAAAGTGTGTAACCTACGTCGGTCTCAATGTTCCTGGCAAATTGGATGT
Organism: Malacoctenus triangulatus; assembly: GCA_032274725.1. NCBI lineage: Eukaryota > Metazoa > Chordata > Actinopteri > Blenniiformes > Labrisomidae > Malacoctenus > Malacoctenus triangulatus. The sequence continues at coordinate 11,345,545 of JAUESE010000080.1, forward strand.
GTCAAAAAAATGCCTCCAAAAACAGGACCTCATATATTCAAAGCCCTTATCCCACTTACAAGTGTTGATGACTTGTATCGCCTTGTTGAATACAAAGTCAATCCCGACACTTGTGTTAATGATTCGTGTTGCGTCTTTGGTTGAAACAGCAGTAGTATATCTTTACGAAATACAAATTATTTACATATTGTAGATGTCAGACAGTAATTGCAAATCTTTTTACTGTAATAACCAATATGTAGAACAAAAATTAGGCAAAAAAATCACTATAAATTACTGTCACTCTACACTAACAAACAAACTCAGAGACAAGAAATATTTGCCAGACATACAATCACAGACTGATAAATGCTGGCAGAGCAAACTATGAGCCAATTTGGGGTGTTTGCAGTGATTATTCAATCACCCAAAATTTAGCACCTTTGGAAATGCCAAATCTTTTGTTAAAAACTAGAACGTTTGTTGATGCATAAAAACAAAATACAAGAGAGAAGTTGGAAACTCAGTCCCTCCAAATTAGACTCTCAAATGTGGGTCCACAATCAGCCATTTGTATTGCTTTTCACATTGTTATACAGTGAATGATTACATTTTATTTAGGTTTTTTGAGGTGCACACTTTTGTGTGGGTGAGGTTTTGGATGGTATACACAGACTAGATTTATACAAATAGCCACAAGTTTTTAGTCTACTCACACATTTCATTCACCTTGGTTGTACATAAGAAACACTGCTAGCATACAACAATTAAACTGTATCCTTTTGTCACCACCACCCTGGGTAACAGCTTTCTGTTTCACCATCAGACCAATATTCCCCGACAACACTCGTTCAAGAAAATATCTTGTGTTGCTGTCACACCGGCACACCTCAAAACCAACATTGTCTCCTCTAATTGATATGTTTTGACAGATGCAAATGAATAGATTCTTTGGAAAATAATGAGTGAATAATTACTCATAATTAAGTATGCTAACAAGAGCTGATTTATTAACTGATTTCTCCATACCGGCTTCGTCAGTGTTCACTGCATGCCAAGCTTTATTTTAATGACGCTGTCGGTCCCAATCAGCGTCAAGCCATTCCTGCAGAGCAAAACAAAAAGGGTCAATTATGAACCTTCCAAAGTGCTATGCACTGTTGATGCTTTTCACATCACATGCACAGTTTCGTGCAGTTTACTTCATTCAATATCATAGAAAAGTGAATTTCCAGAAGCAGTAGTCTCTAATAATTCAAGTTCATGAGCAATGCTGTTGCCATCGTCGAAAAGCTCGAACTAACTTCACCTGAAGGTTCCTCATTAAGGTAAGAGCTTTTACACATCGAGAGAAAGTTATAAACACCGCGACGATTCAGAAAGGCATTCAGGAGAAAAATGAGTGGGAATAAATCAACCAAGCAAGGAGGTTTAACATTGTGCCTGATATTTGCAGCCGTTAGGTTCAAGTATGATTATTTTTGTCATTTCAGCTGTAAAGCAGCAGCCCTTTGATTCATTTTGAACATTTACTGACAGCAATACTTATCATCTCCTCTGTATTTAAGGAGCTGTCTTATGATTACTATACTGAGCCCTGATATGCGTCACAATGGAAATGGCATGAGTCAAAACTTTCCATTGGTGATTGTTTGAGGACAATAAAACGCACATCAGTCATTGGTGTGAACAGGTTCTTATTTGGTGTTTTCCTTTGTTCTATATCTATAAATAGCTGAAACCACCAAGTGATCAGATACATACAAAAATGTTAGGCAGTGAGATGTACAGTTGTACTTCCGGATGTATTCTCCCTCAGTAGCTAATTAAAAGACATCTTTTGATCTCCTAATAGCTCTGCTGCCAGGGTAAACAAAGCAAGTGACAATGACACAATAATGGAATTTTGCATTTCAGTGGAGGAGAATACTCTATTTTTAGCTATTTTATTTCACAACATTTTTAGGTGTGACATTATTTAAACTCTTCCCAGTGAATTGTAAATATCTGGTCTTTGGTTCTTTACATCTATTGGGTTTGTTCTCTCTTTTTTAGAGTGAGTTTCTTCTGCCTGCAAACAGTACTGTCCAACAATGTGATCGACAGAGACCTTGTAATCAAAATTTGGCAATATGAATAACAGCAGAACTGGAAGATAAATGCTAGGAAAAAAAAAGAAAAAAAAGAGAGAGAAAATACTGGCTGTCAGTAACCTCTGTGGTGGTGAAAGAAACATTTTCTTTCAACGTCCTCACCATATTATGTGCATTTATTCACTGTTTGTACAAGGGTGGAAATCCAGCGTTCATAAAAAAAAAAAAGAATATTATCAAGAAAAATACCAAGGAGCAATTTGTACAGAGCCATCAGATACAGGAGGAAAAATCATCTAAAGCGTGCATCTCAATGAGGGATTTCTTCCTTATATGTGTAATAATTGATAGGCAATCAAACTGCAGGTGTGAGGCACCTCATTAATCACCGACCATGTAGAAAAAAGACAAAATGTAATAAAAAAAAAAATAACTGTACAGCTAACCAATATATCAACAGGTGGTGAAGAGGAGTGAACTACAAATGAGATTAAAAAGCTTCAAGACTAAAAAGAGAGAAAAAAGATTTTTTTTCACCAATTACTTACAAAAAGAACAAAAATCAACACAGAAACCAGTTGTAAAATTAGACTGAAGAATTTAACCAAAGAAAACTGAGCCCATTTGAAAAACTTGTAACAAAAAAGTGTCTGCAATTCCTGTGAGGGAGATGAACGACATTTTCTTTTTCTTTTTTTTTTTTTGTTTTAGGTTAAACAATATTTCAATTTCTATCATTGTGAAAAACACATTTTCAAACCAGTGTCAATTTACCAGATGATTTCACACACGACAAAGAGAAGTGAGTGCGAATTATGGAAGCAAGCCTCGCTAAAATCAAATTGCCAGCTGAAAAATGACACAAAGCTGCGTTCAATAAATGACACTTAGGAAGAAAAGTGTGATTCAGTCACAATACCTTGCATTTTGTCGCTGCGCTGGGATCTTGCCATGAACGAATGAATGCCCACAAATGTAAGTTGCCAGGTGGGGATTGATAGTACTCCTGCTACTGTATCTGAAACAGGCAGCGACTTGGTGCTGTAAACATCAATTTCTGAAGACTGTCTACAGACAGTTCTCATTAGTTGGGGTAAGCCTCGGTGTCAACATGAGCGCGGTAAAAATTGAAAACGAGGAAGTGAACCTCACCAGTCGGTAACGGCCTACATCCATGGTAAATACCCACAATTCTTGAGCGAGGCAATGGCGTTTGGTAACCATGGAGACATATCCCGCGTTAGCTGAACTGACGACCCGTTACGCAATTCACACCAACAGCGCCTACGTCCTTCTCTTAAATCATTAGAAAGGTTGTTTTCTGTGCCGTTTGACTGTTTTGACACAGATGCATCGGAAAAAAATCCGCATATCTCACCACAGTGAATGATTTCCACCGCCGACGTCACGCAAAATGTTCAGGAATAGTTATCAGGTAAGCTCGTTTCAGCCAGGCTGCCTCACTCATTAAAAGCAAGCTTCTTTGCAGTTTGTGCGTATTTCGAAGCTGTCATTCAAATAAGATCGGATTGTGGTCGTTGCAGGGCGGTGCTGTGGTTGAGGTCTTCAGTGGACAAGGAAAGGACCTTGCAGCGAAATGGAAACTTTGCGGAGGGCCGTCAGCCATACATAAAGTGAGTCTTTGGAACGCTGTACTTTGTTATTACTTTTTTACAACCACAAGCAGTCTCTGAGGTTTTTTGGCACACACATTTATAAATGATTTTATTATGGGTAAGGTTGTTCAATAGGCTTCTATACTATATTGACATACTATGTCCTATGGAACATTCAATACAGAAATGCATGTTTGAGACATATTTTATAATATTTCATAATTTCAGAGATATTTTCTAGTTTTGAAACATGCAACCAAAACCCAACAGAAGAGTCCAACATCGTACCACTCTCTATTGGGAGAAATTTGACATTTTTCTTGTCGGGTTACCAAACCTGAACAAGGCTGCAAGACTAAGGACACTGACCAGAACCAATATTTTACTTCATTGAATGTATGTACAGACCTTTAAAGCAACACAGGGAAATGCAGCACAATGTGGTTCTAGAAGACATTACCTAAAGGTTTGATGCCTTGAATGAAGCAATACTTCAAAATTGTCCAGCTTCATATCAAATCATTGTCTGACAGGAGAGTCAAAATGAGATGTTTTTATTTATTTTTCCATGCAACAGTGCCAACTGCATCACAGTTTTATGACAGGCTCTCAACCTGCGGACACAACAGCGAAAATTTCATTGTATAATGTACGTGTGCTTTAAGAGCACCATGGCAGCCTTTCAATATGAGTCAAAAGCATCAGCAAGGTGAGCAATTGTTTTCTGTCGTAGGAGTACGATAAAGAACTCAGAGGATTTGTTTATTGTCTGGAGGGAAGCAGCCAGACAGTCAAGATGCAAATACCTGCGAACGGGAAGATGTCCCGTAAGTGTACAACCACACCAGCCAACATTCGGGTGCAATGTGTTTTCTTTTTCTGAGTGATATCATTTTGTCCTCATCTTAGTTGGGCTACTTCAAAGATTTTTGGTCCTACAAGTGAACATTCCTGAGTGCAGCAGTTTTTCCACTGAGCTTATGTAAGTATACCAACCAAGGTTTTTATATTTTCATACATTTTTATTGACGATAACTCACCTTGGAGAATATTTTACCAGAGCATCACTGTTGTTGATATGAATACATTTCAAACTTCAACTTTGTGGTTGATGAGTTATTATTCATTGAAATATACTGTACAGGCAACGTGTGTGGATCTCTGAAAATACAGTTTGAATATGCATTCCTTGGGAAAAATAAATACAAGACAGCTTGTTTACATCAAGTGAAAACCCCTTGAGCCACTTGAAAGATTGAGTGCAGCATTTGAGCAATAGCTATTATGTAACAGACTAAATAAGTGTTTATTGTAAGGGCATGTTGAACAATTTGCTCCAAAAACAGACCTTCATTTCAGCTGTGATTGCAAATATGGGCATAGACAAACTGTAAAGATACTGAACAATATGTAACCGTGAAGTGTTGGTTGTTTTGGATTTTTGTTGTTTTTGGATAGAATTTGCAGGTTGCTATTTGATTGGATCATGCAAATCAGTATTTTAATAGTCCTGAATTTAGTGTGAAGATTGAATCTCTGGAGGTTTGCCAGTGCTTTATCTAAAGAACAGTTTATGTTCAGAATCTCAATGAAATCTTAATCCTGCTGCGAACTCTATACATGTGAATTTCTGTCTTTCTTCTTTTTATTGCAATAAGACCCTTTTGTGGGCTGTACACTCGGTGCTCTTTCCTTTTTCTAATGTGAGAATCCAATATGAGAAGAAATGACAGAAAAGCCTGGTGCTCAGAGTTGAAGGATATTTATGGTTGACTATCGAGCTACTTCTTTTTAATTTACTTGCACACTCCAGCATGACAAAATCTGAGAAAATATCATTGCCAGTGTTGTTCTTCCATTAGAGAGTGTCATGACAGCTGATTTCACAGCCCCAGATTAAAGTAAAAACACCTTTACAAGCCAACCTCAGGGACTAATAAAGCTTGCTGATTTTCCAGCCAGGACTTCTTGGTGACACTACCAATCATAGTGATAATTTATGTTTAATTTTTTCCGCTGTTTTCACAGCATTACTGATTCAGAGCATCAAAAGAGAAGGCTTCATTTCTCAACAATACACAGAGAATTATCAACCACACTCCTGCATGCAAGGATACCTTTCGTAGGACTGAGGCACAATATTGTGAGTGTTTTATTTCGAGATTGTTTTTGTAGCATATATATGTATTTTCATCTATGTTAAATAATACTCATAGTTGAAACATGTTGGTTTTGTTTTGTCAGTGGACTACTTTGTGCATTGACCTTGCATCATTGATGAGTGAACTGTTCAAGGGATTTATAACACTGGATGGAATCACTTTATTTGCTACCTGTAAAGTGCGGAGAATCTTCACGATGAAAGCAGAGCCTACAGCGACATCACATCATGGTAATGCAATTCGGCATCTATTTTCTTTCTAAATCAACTTACTATTATGTCTTCCTCCTGTGCGATAAAGTGGCTGAATATTTCCCATAACAGCAATTCGACATGAAAAACCTCTTTGTGGAAGATAATGTAAAATCATGTGGTTCTCTAGTGTACTTCCGTGTGTGTGTGTGTGTGTGTGTGTGTGTGTGTGTGTGTGTGTGTGTGTGTGTGTGTTGTTATCTTTTGCCTCAAACTCATTGGTAGATTTTTTTCTCAACGCTGTTACAGAAGTGATAACCACTACACATGTGTTCTACCTACCAGTATGACACGTCTGTTTGCTTGCATTCCTGCAGAAAATTAATCTTACCTTTGGCATGTAATGCTATCTTGTGGTCAGTCATTTTCAGGATTAACCTAACTTTGTGTGTAATTTTGCAATCTACATGTGTTTCTCCGAGGAGGAGGACTAACAGACTTGATACCGCGCAGTTGTCAATACCCACCAGAAGTCGGCCAAGTCGTTCAAGTGCTGAACATGGAGAATTTGCGAAAGGCAGACATGAGGACGGGTGTTTGTTGCTCTGACAGTGGTAGGTAAGATGAAATCACAGGTTATAAACTATACAGAATACAATACAATACAATACAATACAATACAATACAACGTTGTCTATAATTTGAAGAGTTCGACATACAACACCTTGAATTGCCGAACAAAATGTACGTTTTATGTTTCAAATTGCTTTCAAATGTATATTTGCTTTTGGCAAAGGAGTTTTTTCCATGCGGTGGACTTGGCCTTCTGATACAACAGACAGTGGTCTTTGTACACAGCAACAGTCTGGGGACGGTCCTTTTGTGTTTCAGTCTGATCGTGTCCCCGTGGACAAAGCCAGGTTCAGAGACAAGTATACCTTTTGGCTTTGTTGTGTAGGACCCCAGTTCTCCTTTGCTAAGCTTAAGTACAGCACTGTCCAACTCTTTGGGGATTGCAGAATGAAAGAGCGGCCTTATCCCCTACATCTGTGTTCGAGCTCACAAACACTGCTGTGGATGAAATCCCTGTGACCAGATTACAAAAGAAAAAAAGAACCCTCTCAGTGGAGAGCTCATTGTTAGAGCAAAGGAATATACACAGTGACATGTTACACAATAAAAAAATATTGTTGTGATGTTTATCTATCAACATCATTTTTGACCAATTATTCTCTGGCTTCAAACACACAGGATGAATGTGTTTTTCAGAAAAAAAACAATCTTTTGACTGTCGATTAATACCTTTGGGGGTGCAAGAGTCGCCTGTGGTTGCACATAAAACCATTTATTCAAACAATGGGTTAAAAAATTATGCAGAAATAATTATACATTGTGAATCAATTTTTAACATATACACTGAGATGATAATGACTTTGTTTTCATGGTGTAAAATACCTGTAGTCTTCAGTTTGGTGTGTTTGCTGGCCGCACCTGTACTCAAACAGCTGCAATTATCTCCTCATATGAAAAGACATGCACCAGTAATCCAGTTGTGCTGCCTTTGTGGCCTTTTTTATCAGCTTGTATTTATTTGTTCTGACAGCTGTCCAAGTCATGTTGAGTCAACCAGCAATGCCTGTAGAAGAATGCAGTAAACCGCATGCGAGAGATATCGCTTTATAATTAGCATCTGCATTATTAGCATAACATTCCTAATCATAATTAAAACGATTGCTATTAGAGTCGGCATCCAATTTAACTGTGGCAAAGTTGCTTGGTGGATGTTGTTGCTTCAGTGCCCAAACTGTCAGAAACTGTTAAAAGTAAGTTACAGCCGTTTCCACAAAGCAACAAACAACCTCTGAGTATCTTTCTCCAAAGGCTTTCTGCTTTTCACACAAGGCGGATCCTATTTTACAGATGATAATCCAAACTCTAAACATTCTTACTTTATCAGCTTACATATATGTTGCTTTATTCCTTCTTGTGATCTAATTCTTTATGGGTTTTGACGATTTAAAACATTGTATTAAATCTCCAGTATCGCAGAATCTCTCTCTGCTTTCATGTGTCAGTACACCAAGCTAAGCTCTTTCTGTCATTTTATCGTGTGTGTGTGTGTATGTGTGTGTGTGTGTGTGTGTGTGTGTGTGTGTGTGCGTGTGCGTGTGTGTGTGTTTTGTGAAGTGGAGGTGTTAGC
>JAUESE010000080.1:11407966-11418654 GCA_032274725.1 Malacoctenus triangulatus
ACACACACACACACACACACACACACACATCTATGCTGGTAGAGGCTCTTTAGTGTCTGCATCTATATGGGTTTTCACTACACACTGTCAACATCACACTCAGCACCCTGATATCTCCTCCAGGGTCATTGTGCAGCAACAACACACGCCAAACTACTCGCGTTACGCTTCAGGAAAACACACACACACACCCCCACACACTGGCAGTAACACACACACATCCCGTGCCCAATGTGGGTTTACGGAAAGATGAGCTGAGCAGAGGAGATCCCGATCATTCAGTGTGACTCAGTCCTGAGCGATGAGGTGAGCTTTGATGAGAGTGACGTGTAATTTAATGGAGGTGTTACTCAGCCATGAGAACCTTTCTGCGTCAAACCCACGACATCTGTGCACGTCCGTACATTGAGCAGTTCCCAGCTGGGAAGTTTCACAGCGTGTCTTAAAACAGTTGTCGCACTCTTACACAAACACTGAAGCAGTCCACAATAATTCATCTTTCATATTTTGGCCATGAAAGAGCAGCATGGCGTACTTCTCGAATAGAATCTCGTTGTAGTGACTCTACCGCTCTGCAAATGCAAAGAAAAGAGGTTTATTTGATAGATTGTAAAGGAACACTGAGTTTGTGCTTGAAAATATATGCTAGTTCTCTTTTATTACAACCTTTGTAATTTTGAACTATACAACCCTATTTGCAGTGACTTGGGGTAAAAAGCTTCATATGAGGTTCAGAGAGCAAAAATGTATCTGTGAAGTTGGTGCATTTGTTTACTAATGGGGACGATTCATTTTTAAACTTTAGCAGATTGTTTTGTCAGGCTGTATTGAAACAGCCTTTTTCCTTCCTGATGCCTGCATGTCGGGAGCCCTCTAAAGCCCGCTCTCCAAATAGTGGTGATATAACAGATTAGCAGACCTCCCAGCCTCACACCCTGACACCTGCCTCCATATCTGCACGTGTGGGGGTGGTAAGAGGGGGTACCATAACTCCCAAACATAAACCAGGTCCTCGTAAAGCTATAAGCAGGATCAGATCCTATCAGTCTTCTCAGGGATACATCATCTGTCTTTGTCGAACAACTTTTTTCATGAGTTGCCGTGAGGTTTTACTTGTCTTCATGTGGACCACCACTGCTGATGCACTCGACTGCTAATGTCATCACATGCAAAATCTTTCCTCTGGCATTTCTGCCTGTTGAGGTGAAGGTAGTCATTCTTCAGGCGTCCACAGCTGCACCCCGTCAGACGTGTTTGCCAGAAAAAGAGCCGGGAAGAGCAGAGAATAGAAAGGAGACGTCTCACAGCCTGGGTGGCATCAGTGGTCGCTTATGTGTCTCAATTAGAAGAGGTGACAAGAAAACACATTTTCAACTGTTTGAATGCTTTTCTTTTTTTGTTATTTGCACTCATACTTTGTTTATGTCTCTGAATTACATCTGCAAGTTAAATGTGGACAAAGTTAGGTTTCAGTTTTCTGATTGAAGTATTGTTTCTTGTGGCTGTCTGATCTTAATGTCCTCTGTCAGTTGAGAGTGTGTCTGACAAAGCTCATGCACCTTTGAGACTCGTTATCATGAACACAGTGGAGCCACTATTGGGGATCGTCAAGAACACAATGTACTTTGTTAAATATGATAATCTGATTCATCCAGCACAGCAGCGCTTTGGACCCCACACCTTCTGTCCAGCCCCCCCCCCTTCATAAACACGGAGACATCCACCTTTCCCTGTCCCGCTTACAGCGTGTACTCTGTATTTATAGGTAAAAATACTCCCCCGCCACAGAGATAGCTCTAAATTAAGTATGTACATAACACTGTAGATATGAGAGGAGGCGGTGGAGGGAGTTTACAGCTGGTTTGCCGTCACACAACCAAGCCAAGCATTTCCACTGCTGACATCCTTGTTCTAATTACGCATAAGCTGGAGGCGCGTTGTTGCTGAAGTCGGTTTGGGTCGAATCTCCCTCTTCTCTTTTGTTTCCCTTCCAGATTTCCAGACAGATTTTCAAGCATTTTCTCGACTCTGCCTCTGTTTTCAAACGTCTCGCTTCCCCAGCTCGGCCACGGCTGACGGCGTTAGGTGGAATGTGGCTCAACATTCAGTTTTTAAATAGCATGCTAGCCTGAATCAGCCACTCCTAATAAGGCAGAGGGCAGTGACAGTGGACCCAAAATATCAGCAACCACTCACTGAGAATAAAACTTTTCCCTTGATAGGACGGCTGCTGATAGCTACTGTGTGCCAAACAAGACTCGCCGTGCACACATTTTTTAAGGATCTGCTTCAACGCATTTTCAACGCGAGATAACATTTAAAAAAAATCTGTGTGTGTGTGTCTGTGTGTGTGTGTGTGTGTGTGTGTGTGTGTTCACTGTGGGCTTCCCATAGAGTCATCTGAGCTGCATGTGTTTGTGTTTTACTGTCACGGTGGCTTTAAGGTCATCTGAGGCTATTGTTAGTGCAGATCATTTTCAGACTGTAACACTGATGGCCAGTGTTTGAGCTCGGGCCTTACCGTGAAATGCCCCCGATTGTCTTTCAGGATCCTGGTGGGTGCGCCGCAGGCTGCGGGGCGGGGCCTGCTGAGGGGCAGCCGACCAGGAGCCCTGTTCAGGTGTCCAATCACGCCGGAGGAGTACGACTGTGAGAGGGTCGATATTGATGGAGACGGTGAGTGGATGGAAGTAATGAATCGATGATGAGTGACTGGACAAAATGTAAAAACAAAAGGCTCCAATATAGAGATAATGATTGATTTTTATTTATATCTCCTTAAATGCCTTTTCCACTCTTTTATTCATTGCAATTACTGAAAAGCAAATTCTTGAATTTGACCTTGAAGCCTTCATCGCACATCAGGGGTGTTTGTTTGCTCGCTGTGGTTCAGATCCTGATAGGTTTTCAGTCTGGGAACCGTCATGGTTGGCATTTCCTTCTGTGTTTCCTCTCAGTGAGCCTGGACAGAGAGAGCAAAGACAACCAGTGGCTGGGAGTCACAGTGAAGAGTCAGGGGATCGGAGGCAAAGTGGTGGTGAGTAGCAACAGGCATCGTGTAGATCCATCAGCGCAGGAAGTGAAATGCTGCTCCGCTGGAAACCAGGAGATGTGTCAAGCTTCTATTTACTGAGACAGCTTCTTTAGCCAATGTGGCAAAAACAGCAGCCAACCTGGTCATGAAAGACTCGCATTCCAACATTAAACATGGAAAGCAGTCGTACATACAGATAACTGAGAATTCAGAAACAAACATTTAGGAAAGATTTGGATTTTCAAATTGAGATTCATACAATGTAGAAATTGGAGAACGCCCAATGTCCACAGAAATCTCACTTCCTGTCTCTCATCAGACCTGCGCTCACCTGTACGAGCTGAGGCAGCGCGTCAGCGAGCCTTTAGAGACCCGCGATCCCATCGGACGCTGCTACGTCCTGAGCGAGGACCTGACGGAGAAGGATGACCTGGACGGAGGGGAGTGGAAGTTCTGCGAGGGGCGGCCGCAGGGACACGAGCAGTTCGGCTTCTGCCAGCAGGGCCTGTCAGTCAGTTTCACCCCAGACAACAACTTCATCCTGTTTGGGGCTCCAGGGACGTACAACTGGAAAGGTAACGTGTCCAACTGAAACCAGCAGACTTCTCAACGTTCAGACGAACTGCATGTTTCCTTTTGTTTGTCTGAAAACTCTCTGAGGAAAATTAGGAGGTAATTTAGAAACATAAACATAAGAATAACTTGCTGTGGTTGGATTATTTGCTTTTGAAGAAATGTTGTAATGATTTCTCATTCTATGCCTCCACGACAGTTGCGCAGTTACACTCTGCAAACAATATGCAGTCGATTTAAAGTGAGAATAACATGAATTCTTGTTGTAGCGGTTGTCAGCCATTGAAGAAAAAACAAATCCAGTAAACACTGCAGCTACTTTATGAGCCAGTTGCTGATTGAACCCAGAAAATGATGTTGAGAAGTGGCATGTGCTTAATGAAAGCAAGCTCCGAGATTTATGTGGCGCAGAAATGAGAGCGACTCGAATGATTTATGTGTTTTTGTCATGACCACCCACATGAGAGAGCCGCGCTCTGCTGCATCATCATTTAAACTGTTACAAGTCACATTCAGAAGCTCTGAAATATGCAGGGAGTCCATATTTTGGAACGGTGGAGTTTTTTGGGGTTTTTTAAATTATGTATGACGCAGTGTCACAATTATGTGACACTTGAAGTTTGAACTCGAGATTAGGAAAGTGGGGAGTAGAAACTGTACAAGGACTTTGGCTTATATAGTAAGTTTTTAAAGGACAAACAACATCATATGGGTTAATTTTGGTGCATGCTCATTTCTAGCAGCAGTGATATCGTGGCCTTTTACCAACATGATGAAACATTTTACACCACAGTTGTAATGATTACTAACTTACAAGCGTCACCTCAGAAATTCTGGCAAAATACCAAAAGAAAAACTCTGATATTTTCACAATTTTTCAACCCCTCATTGAAAGCTAAATCAGTATTTTTCCTTGCAGAATTATCTGTCATCCTTGTAATTTTTTAATAAAACTGCCTCCACTGTTTGTTGTGCCTTTTGCTGAGTTTAGGGCTCAACGTGTGTATTCATGGTGTTTTCGGTGTTGTGTGAGGTGATGTGCAAATGTTTTCTTGTTGCCTGTGCTGTGCCCGCACCTTTCCCCCCCGTTTCCAGGCGAGATGCGCGTCCAGCTCCTAAATCAGACTCTGCTCGACCTCGGTCTCTATGACGACGGTCCGTACGAGGTGGCAGATCACAAACAACAAAACGCCAAGCTCATCCCTGTGCCCTTCCACAGTTACCTGGGTAGGACTTGCCCTCCCTGCTCACTGCTGCCTGCGCACAGGAGAGACACAGAGAGGGGGGCCGGTGGGGACGGGCGACGCCACGGCTCAGACTGTACGCCCAACACGGCTGACTCGACCACGGGAACGAGCTGCAGTTAGCTGCTTCTGACTGGCGGGCTGAAGGGGGAGAAAAACTTTTAGTGTCACTGTCATGCCCTGGGGACACGACAGGCGCAGCCTATCTGTGAATGACTCATAAAACCCTGAACATGACTCCCTTCCTCTCATTGTGGGTGGACATGAGGCCTGACATGAATTCTTATGATGCCAGTAGTCGCTCCCTTTTCCTTGGGCAAACAAGAAAAACTCTGTTCCAAAAAAGAAAAAAAAAGAGGGACAGAAATCAGACTCCAGTGATGTTATCCTCACTAGAGCCAACGCCCGCATTTCAGAGGAAGACCAGGAAAACATGTCAAAACTTCTTCGTGGGTGTTGTTCAGCGTCCGGGCGGACAGTCTGGGCCTCAGACGTCGTCCCTCTCTGCCACACACTGGGTGGTTTCACGGGAGAAAGAAACCACTCCGGCACCACCAAGCGCCAATCAATCACAGCCTGTCTCACCTGCACATCCCTCTCTCCCCCTTTTTTTCTTTCTCTCCTCACTCTTCCTTTTGTGACCCTCACCATTTCACCACCCAATCACCGCCCCTCCACCTCCCACACTCCCCCTTCTTCTGTCTGCTTCTGCCTTTCCTCTCCTGTTTTTTTGGGCCATAGGGCTCTTGTTCATGGCTAGCCCCACTGAAGATAACCTTCTGTACAAAACTCTGGAGCCCTCCACCCGGACTTCACCATTTGAGGACGTAGCTCATCATAGCTACTTAGGTTTGTAGGCGTGATGTGTTGTTTGGACCGGACTGGGCGTGTAGTGGACTTAGTAGTCTCTCCATCCTGCGTCTTTGTCTTAAACCTTTCTGCTAATATTACCCGTCTGTAGTTGTGTGGGTTTAAGTGTGTTGTCTTTGTACAACGTCAAACTGTGTGTCCACCATTTTAAAGAGACAACCATCAAATTGTCATTTGATTGGAAAACTTAAGAGAATCCTTGAAATGTACCATTTGGTTGAACTAGTGCTCCTTTCTGTGTCTAACTAGTGATTAGATTACCGGATGGTTGTCTCTTTGTGTAGCAGGAGAGTGTTTCGTCTGTTATCGTCTGTAGATTCCTGTCGTCTTTGGTGTGTCGAGCTCATCTCTTAGTTTGCATGTGTTTGTCCGGTTGAAGCTTTCCAGGGTATCTTGGTGGTGGTTTTTTCCTGTTTTGTAGTTTGAGTGAAGTGAAACTAATGTTCAAAGTTCCCCGTCCGTCTTAAGGCTGCGGCTCCAACACAGCCGAATGCTACCGTCGTCATGCTAACTCTTCCAGAGTGTCTGTGTTTAAATGCTGACGTTTAGCAGGTTTTTAGTGTCACGTGTGAGCATGCTAACTCTTAGCAATTAGTGATAAACAAGTAGTGAGACCTAACAACAACTTCAGATTTTAGAGTTTATTTCTGATTGGAAGATTTCTCAATTTTGTTCAAATGTTAGCATATTTTTGCCCAGAAAAAGCAGAAATTGCATCATAGTAATTCTTAATTGTGTCCACAAGCCTGTTTGTCTTTTGTTTCACACATGAACTTGTCAAGACATCTGAATTTGCCCTCGAGATGTTATACAGTAACTGTTGCCCTTCTATGAGAAGTAGTTATTTAAAAAAAACATTCATCCAGTGTTACAAAGGATATAAGTCAAAATAATATCCAAATGTTTGTGTTCAGTAAACATCTTAGTGTTTAGTGTCTGACAGTAGCAGACCTCCCTCTGCTGAGCGGGGCCTGTTCGTTGTTATTGGTGGTTTCCGGTTATCATTTCTCGCTGAGCCTGTGAATCTTCTTTAATCTTTTTTTTTTTTAATTCACATTCCTCCAAGACCGCTCACCCTCTTACCCACCATATTGAGCCGTCGCCTTGACAACACTAATTCCCTCATGACCTTTTAGCCGTCATTTATAACTCACATGCTTCCATTGATCCTAACCAGATGATGTGCCACACCTATGCATGCCGACTGAAACGACAGAGACCATGGCAGACATTTTTCAGCGATTGTTGCATCTCCAGCATCACAGGATCACAGCTGTTCGTATACAATTTGTTCGTGTATAAATAGCGAAATCATTCAGACAACTGGCGAGCTGAATGAAGCAAAACATCCCTTTGTCTCCCCCAAGGCCAAAACAAATTGATTCTGTAGGACCTTTTTAAACTCAGCCAAAAAGAGAAAAGCTGTTCCACAGAAGCTTTATGCTGCACATGATTGGTTCAAGTCGTTACAAAAGGTTGCTACAGTAAAAGTCTGATCTTTTCATTTTTGATCACATTTCTTGCAATTTTACTGAAATTTGTTCACATTTGGAAAAAAAACATGTGAAACCACCTTCACTTCTGGTTTGATCTTTCTCCGTTTCTTCATAAATTGACCTGATTTGACTTGACAAGCTCATTTTGTATATTTTCAGATTTTATTTTCATTTTATTCTTATTGTCATTGCTTAGCTAAAGTAGTTATTACTTTGTTGAGTTTGCAGTAAACGTATTTTTTTATCTGATCGAGGCGCGTTTTACTGACGTTCCCTCTGCCTCTAGCCGTCACCTCCCACAGAAACCCTTTTGCTCCATTAAGCTCACACTCCCTGTTTAGCTTTACTGTGTGAAGCCTGTTGCAGGCCTGTGTGGTAAAAGCCACCGTGTGTGGAAAAAGTAGCACCTTGTGTCGGTCCGCTGGGTTTATAGGAGCTTCGATGTTGCATTCCACACCTGCCACCCTGGAGCTGCTCGCTGTTTGTCTCTGTTTTGTCTCCATCTGCATGTTTACTCAGGACTAACAAATGTCCTCCGTGTCCTCCCTTCTCACACCCTGATTTTTCAAACTCGCATAAACAAACGCATGTGGTCGATCATCTTGTGGAGGGGGGGGGGGTGTTTTGCGATGATGTGTGTTATTTTTCACAGCTTGATGAGAAACTTTCAACGTGACTCTCTCACTGGCTCACTGGCTTCACCTGATTTACATGCAAGCACGTCCTCGCATTCCTTCGAACGCACATAAAAATGTTCATTTTTTCAAAGAGCACAAAAGAGGAGAGCCCCCCTCGGCAATAAATCTGATTAACGTCCTCCCACCATGTTTACATACTGCCTCCACCAGCGCCGTGAATCTCAGCAGACATTAGAAGGAAGCCAATACGTCTCCCACTGTTACTGTCACACCAGCTTTTACCAGGAGACCCACAGCAAACACAGCAGAGACATTTACACCCATCATGAGTTTGGCATAAAATCAATACTCACTTAAGGCACACATTTCATTAGTAAGAAGATGAGCAGTCCACGGCACGCAGAGAGGAGATGAGCCTCTAAACCTTACGGTCAATACTAACCCCTGACCTCCCCCCTCCCCCCCTCTCCTCCTCCACGGCCCCGGGCTCTTCTTCTTCTTCTTCCTCCTTTTCTTCAGGGTTTTCTGTGGACTCGGCCATGGGGATAATGAGCCTCGGGGAGCTGACGTTCGTGGCCGGCGCCCCTCGGGCCAATCACACGGGGGCGGTGTTGCTGCTGAAGAAGGACAACGTGCACCGGCTGGTGCCACAGCACATCTTCTGGGGGGAGGAGCTGGCGTCGTCGTTTGGGTATTCAGTGGCCACTACAGACCTCAACAAGGACGGGTGAGAAAACAGGACCTGAGAGACCAGTTCCTTTAAAAAGAAACGTGTTCAGTTACAAAGGAAAGATACCGAAGTATGAATATGAAAAGAGACATTGGAACAATCACAAACTGGTCTTGTCAATTTTATCTTTGTATAACGACTCTTTGTCTTAGTCAAGAAGAAAAATAAAATTGGTTTCAGATGGATAAGAAAGGGAATTAGTGAGTAAATGGACACACAGTTGTGATGGACTGACAATACAGGGATAAGACTATAGAATTAAGTCAATAATTAACCTACATTTAAAGTCCGAGGTTTCACCGTACCGAAATAGAATCATTCCTAGTATCAGACTTGAGTGTCCTGATCACTTAATTTACAGATTGACTATTCTATTATTCATCTATTCATCTATTGGGGATTCCAAATCGATCTGCTGACTTCTGTCTGCAGCTGGACTGACCTGATCGTTGGAGCGCCCAACTTCTTCGACCGTAAAGCGGAGATTGGCGGCGCCGTCTACGTGTATCTGAACCCTTTCGGTCACTGGGACGATCAGGCTCGACCCATCCGCCTCAACGGCACCTACGACTCCATGTTTGGAATGACCGTCAGCAGCATCGGGGATCTGGACCAGGACGGATACGGAGGTGTGAGCCATGGCTCATTTCCTTCTATTTATCCAGTTTATAAGGAAACAATGAGCTTAGAAGCATGAGGATAAAACTTGTTTCTTGTCAATAACAATCTGAGGTTTAATTTGTGAGAGGAGCAATAGTTGACTGCTTTATTTTGAAGTGTAAATTTTTGAGTGTGTTCCTCTCATCTTTAAGACTGTCACACAAGAGTTTAATGTGTCATTTTTAATCGATTGTTTACACAGATATCGCGGTTGGGGCACCATTTGATGGAGATGGCAAAGTTTTTATCTACAGGGGCTCTGATGCTGGAATTGAAACAAAACCTGCTCAGGCAAGTTTAAGCAGAGACAGAAAATCATAAAGTAAAAGTAGAGTTGACTGAAGTAGACTAAAAACAGAGGATCAAAGAAATTGAAGTTAACATCCTTCGGTCCATTAGGTGCTGGACGGCCGTGACTTCGATGTGAGACGGTTTGGATACTCCATCTCAGGTGGTTTAGATATTGACAGCAATCACTATCCAGATGTGGCAGTGGGCTCGCTCAACGACTCCGTGGTTTTGTTCAGGTGAGTGGCTCGAACACACTTGGATGGATACTCAAAGGTTGAGTTTTTAGTCCTTTTTATTTAAATGGAATGAATAAAAAAACAACACAGCGCTAATAAGGCCATGA
Organism: Malacoctenus triangulatus; assembly: GCA_032274725.1. Classification (NCBI taxonomy): domain Eukaryota; kingdom Metazoa; phylum Chordata; class Actinopteri; order Blenniiformes; family Labrisomidae; genus Malacoctenus; species Malacoctenus triangulatus. The sequence continues at coordinate 11,417,846 of JAUESE010000080.1, forward strand.
ATTTTGCATCTGTACTGTCCTGCACAAACACTAAGGTGCAATTAGTATTATTGACTCGTCTGTTTCCTTTGCGACCTCAAGGTCTCGTCCAGTCATCCATGTGTTGCGAGAAGTGTCCATCGACCCTCAGCATATTGATTTGGAGCAGTTTAACTGTAAAGGCAGAGAAGGAGTCTGGTAAGAACTCACAGTCCAACAAATAACCACAATAATGAACCTTAAAATATTCAGATTTTTAAAAAGAAATCTCTCAAACGAGCTCTTTACAGATCCCAAACAGGTGCGTGTCTCTCTTCACTCTTCTCCACTTTCCTTTTTTTAGTGTGGAGGTCAACGCCTGCTTCACCTTCATAGCCCACCCAGACCACTACTCACCACACATTAGTAAGTCGCACCTCAACTGTCGCTCAGTGAGTCATTTCTATTTGCAGTAGAAAGTAACTTTAGAGTTTATTATGACTTACTCTCAGCTGTGTAACACTGGAGCCCCCTCACAAGACACTCCACTTTAGGTTGTGCCCCCCAGTGGGCTCTTTCCGTGGTCTCCGTGAGCGTTCTGACATTTCCGCCTTTCACCCCCCCCATACTTCTGTTCCCCTGAAGCCCTGGTGGTGCACTTTGAAGCTGACAGCGAGCGCAGGAAGCTGGGCCTCCCGCACCGCGTTAACTTTCTGGGCCGCAGCTCGCTGGAGCCCGAGTACACGCAGACGGAGGAAGTGGAGCTGCATCGGCAGCGTCACCCAGTCTGCACCACCGCCGTCTTCCAGCTGCACGTCAGTGACGTTTCTCGGTTTGCCTTCTCGCTTTTA
>JAUESE010000080.1:11456557-11481999 GCA_032274725.1 Malacoctenus triangulatus
GTGTGTGTGTGTGTGTGTGTGTGTGTGTGTGTGTGTGTGTGTGTGTGTGTGTGTGTGTGTGTGTGTGTGTGTTTCAAGATTTGATTCCATATTTAATATAAATACATTTTTTTATCCTGTTTTTCCAGCTTCGACTCCTTTTTTTTCTGCTGTTTGCAGCTTTTCTGATTATTGCCATTTTGCACTTCTGTGCTCATACTCTCATTTCAGAACTATTTGACATCTGCCTGTCAACGAGCGGTCTATAAATCCTTACCCTGTGACTCTGAAGGACAGTGTGTGACAGGCCCATTTCCTGGGATTGATTTCAAACAAAATCCATAACGGTTGTTGGGAACTTTTCTAAACTCCTGGGAGAAGCTGAAAACACAACACACTTTGCTTGAAGATGAATTTCAAACTCAATGGATGTCATTGACTTTTTGTCCCATTTCTTAGTGCTTGTTTGGTGCAGAGAGAAAGAGAGTGATGAATAACGAACCCAGCACATGCGCCCCGAACAGCCTCGTGCATACTTTTAAGTAGGAGTAATATATGCACATGCTCTCCGGCGTACTGTGCCTGGGGATGCTTTGGTTGCCAAGCAACAAGGTGGTGTCCTAGAAAAAAAAAAGTTTTGAGGTTGTTATTCGCAAAATTGGTTGTAGGTTCTACATGCTCAACATTGATCACAGTTAATGGTTTCACTTTTCTCCACTCAATAGAGCTTCTTGTTGTGACCGTGGACTCATGTTTCATAATATTGACTTTTTTATTGAGCTTTTCTTTCCGACTGATGTTCATATGAGCTTCATACGTCATGTTGCCCTGGACCACCAACCTGCTTCTACTATACATGAGAAAACAAAGTGTTTCGCTGTCTGTGCACAGTGTAGCTGTGTTCTGCACTTCAGAAACGTTTACAGTACCAAAAATTATAATCATACAAAAGGTTTCTAAAAATGTGGGTATCTGCAGAATCAGGGGAAGCTGGTCATTGATTGTTAATTGTTTTTCCAGCAGCGACTAATTCAATTCAACAGTTTTTTTATCTCCATCATGTGACACTGAGCTGCAAATAATGGCGACTGGCATAATGATGATCTATCAAATTATTGCAAGCAAAAAAAAGACTTTTTGTCATGTAGAGATGGTGATTAAAAATAGCAACAACAAAAAAAGAGCGTAAAGGATACCTCCCACACTGCAGAAGAAAACGAAGCAGCCCTTCTCTGCAGAGGGTCAGATAACCATCTGGCTGGAGGTCATCTTATATCCACTCTGGACACACAGCAGATATCCAGCTGCAGCACGCTGACAAACTACAGACACAACACAAGGGGACCTCTGTGTGTCACTGTGAACTTTATCATGTACTTTTAATCATTGCGTTTTCTGATGCAAAACTGAACTTTTTGTTCTTTGCTTTGCCACAGAAATAGATGAAGACCGCCTCCCGAACCAGTTATACAAGGTAACGTGATTCGTTCCTAATGAGCATCATTTTTACTTAAATCAAATTATCGAAATGCACTTATGCGAGTTCTGCTTTCTGTCTTTTTGAATTAGTTGTGTTTCTATTAGACTCTTATCTTCCATCGCACCGCTCTCTGCCCAGCTGACTTAGCGTGTTGACATTTTGCAGGCAGCCTTGTTGAACTCCCCTCGACAGAGACGGAAAGGTCAAAAGGGAACGCCTACAATGAAAGGTAGAAGCTGAAATCAGAACCATAAGTCTTCTCAACAACCCGCTGAAATCTGCATTTCTGATATTTTATTTGCCAGATGATGTTGTTCATGTCCATTTAAAACCTGCAACAGCTTCAATTGTTGATATATCTTCTTATCGGTGCACATGGGCAGAAAAAAAAGGAATTCGTACTAAAAACTAAAGCAGAGAGTGAAGGACAAAAGCTTCAAGAGCTTTTTGATTCAACTCTATACTGTAGACTGTAATAAGAGCTACCGCACAACAGATTTGTTTCTACAGCATAAAGGCAGTTGATAAAGCAGTCATGCGAATATTGGACATCTTCCCTCAGTCTGTGTTGAAAGTTCCTTTTAATTTACCCGCCTGTGGATTTAAAGTGTGTCTGTGTGAGATTAGACCCTGTAGGAACCAGTCGCACCGAAACAAAGTCCGGGGAATTCAGCATGTGAAAGCCTGAGGAGTGTCTGAGAACTTACGAAGCAAAGAGTTATTTGTCATGTCTTAAATTGGTTGTTTAGCCTCAGTGATGTAACACAAATCCCCTTTTAAGAGCACAATTCCAATTTAAAAGTGGTCGTACAGCAACGAGATTTTATGCAAAATGCAGGCAATAAAGTAGAGAACTATTTCCATTGGATACAGGAAGGTTGAAAACCAATAATATTAAGTTAAGTGAAACTTGAAGCTTTAGGATGTTATTTTTCAATTAGTTTTACAGCTAAACTGCTCTGAGGGCGATGAGTCACTTCTTAGAGAGAACCCAGGCGATAATCAGCCTGCCTCTCTTTTCCCACTACAAGGGGATTAAAGCTAATAAACCCACAGATGGAGTAGGCCGAAGACGGCGATTAGAGAAATCGTGTCCCACTGCAGATGCATCTTTTCCTGCTCCCTCACTGCTCACAGTGCAGGGGGTTAATTAAATGTTGCTGCCTTATTAAATTGCTCAGCCTACAATATGTTTCTGTGCTGGATTCCATGCTGAATTTTTTTCGCGAAACCGATTCTACCTCCTTCCACCTGTCTTTCCCATGTGCTATTCATAACCCTTCCTTTCCCTCATTGGCTGCTTTCATCTCACACCACATTCTTCTTTTTGGCTCATCCTCTTTTCTGTTACTTTCTCCCCGATGATTCGGTGCATTGTGCGTTTCACTTTAGGTTCAATACCCGCACTAACACGCTCCTCTCCCCCCCAAAATTCGCCGTCCTACGCCACCTTGTTCCTCTCATCCGACTCTCTTTCTGTGTCACTCTCATCTCCGCCTGCCTGGGTTACTTTGTAACACTCTTTTCTGCCCCCTCCTCCTCCTCCTCCTCCTCCTCCCAGAGCTGCAGTTTTTGGTCGAGCACCACTTGTACAGGCAGCAGCAGGGAGCTGGGGATGAGTGCTCCTCAGAGAGCTGCCTGTCCGACCGGCCCAGCCCCGACTCCGTCCCCGCCGGGGAGGAGCTCCCGCATGACGACGAGGCCACTGCAGAGGCCTTCGAAAAACTGCGTTGCCAAATGGAGGGTATGTTTTCAGATATGTTGTGGAGTCTTTACAGCTGCCGATTTTCTCTCTCAAAGTATTCTGATAACTGTGATGTCAAGTCTGAAATCTGAATCTTTAAAAGTGGCAAACCTTCTTTTCCAAGAGGAGGAATAGACTACAATTCGCATTAAATAAAGGCAAAGCACCACACCCACAGATCCGTGTTTAAATATAGAGCTTGATTAAATGTACTTGGGTACCTTCCACTTTTTGCATTTCAGTTAATGTGGGCCAGTTGGAAGCAGGAAGCGTATAAAGACCATGATTAATGTAGGAGGGAGAGGGCTAAAAGGGAGTCTGCCAAAACATGTCTAGGGCAGGGGAGGGTACAGAAAAGTAATGAAAGGATGGACACAAGGGAGTGTGCAAGTGGTGGAGTAAAGAAAGAATGTGATAAATTGATAGTGGGAGGCTATAAGGAAACAGCAGCAGTATGAGAATAACACATGTACCTTTTTACTGTGCGAGACAGGTGTTGAATTGAGGGGAAAAGTGATGAAAGTAACACTGAGAATGAGATTGAGAGGAGCACGTCTCGAGGGACTAATGTGAAGGCATTTTTGTGTTGGGAGAAACAAGGGGAGGAAAAAGAAAGAGTGCAGGGTGGAGGGAGACAGAGATATTCGGGTTGGAGACATTGGAACAAATACATCCATGGTAGACAGGAGGACTAATCCTACAGTCTTGTTAGACGCTGCATTTACATGGACCATAAGTAGTCTGATTCAGATTAAAGATTGGCTCAAAGGAGGTGGCGTAACCTTGTCTGTGATCTGATCAGAATCCATGTTAACGGAGCATCGGATTGTTTCCCACCAACTAAGCTTGGTGCTTCATGTGTGTTGCATCAAATTATGTTGTGAAGATCATGCTAAGAACAATCTGCTCTAAGCTAACTGAGCTCCAGTGTAGCTGCATGCGGCCCCTGAACTGAAATGACTTTGACACCCCTGCTGACATTCACCCGTTCATACACACTCTCACACACCCACCAATTGCCATTCCTGGTCTTCGCTCAAGGTTCGGTGTCTTTCGCAAGGACACTCGGACACTTGGACGAGCAGGAGGCGGGGAATAAACAGCCAGTGTGTGGATTGGACGAGGGCCCGCTCCACCACCGAAGCCACGATTGTCCCAAGTGGTATGCAGAATATGCAGGTCTTCATGTCACAAACTCCTGCTGCTGACTCAACCTGAAGACGCATCGATCTGCTCCTCAGACGCTCCAGAGGAGCGTTGTTCCCCAAAAGTCAAACCACTTCTTAAATGAAAAAACACTTACATGGTCAAAGTGCCACCGTGGCAGATACAGCCTCCCGCCGGTGCCAAGTACTTTCACCGACAAAAAACCCAGAGGTCAGCCTTTCAGCTGGGGCCCAGTAATTCACTGTAATGGCAGATGGAGAGACGGTCACAGAGTACAGCACGTACTGTACACACTTCGGTAATTGCGCAGGACTAATGCACCATGAGAGGACGGGACTGTGTTTTTCTGAAACAATAACACGGCAGTGACAAAATAAAACTCACTCACACACACACACACCGATGTTTTTCACGCAGTAACAGCCTGAAAGCTCTATTCTAAGTTAACAGCGTGATCGTGCCCTCGACAGCTCGTTCTGCTCACGAAAGAGCTGCAAATTAAGTTCTCCGACAAATGAAAAGAGCCGAGAGGAAACTGAGGGAAACTAATCAATGACCATTAACACCAGCCTGACCAAGTATGGCGCCACTCAAAGATCAGCCCCTTAAAACTCAGCGTGAGTAAATAACAGGCAATTGTAAATGTCAGCGGGCATTGATTGATGAATTGACGCCGGCTGGTTTTGTGCACAAACATCATTTAAGTAAACACACTGGCGCTTCACCAGCATCCCTGTGCAGTATAGTGTACTGCTTTGTCTCTGTCAGGCCAGTTCTCTTAGGAACTGTCCCGTCCTCTCTTCTTAACCCTTGCAGAGTTCTCCAGAGAGAGCCTATTAGATGCCGGGGGTGGACTCGAGTGCCCCCCCTCCAAGGAGAAAGAGGCTTGCTCCAGCGTTGCCAGTGTAACAGATCCCTCATCGCAACAGCACAGCTCACAAGCAGGTAGGCAGCGCACCGGCAGAGCGGCGCGCCATGCAGGAACCTTTCTTCCTCTCACGTCCCGTCCGTGGCATTTCCCTCGAGGGGGGACGCTTCATCTCCCGTGGTTTATTTAGGGATGTTAAACAGTTCAACGGGCCTGGCTCGGTGTCATGTAATCACAGCTTGTCAACAAACAACTGTGAAGTGGCTTTGATCTGCTCTTCAGAGAGCACCGCCACGGCTGAAATACCGCAGAAAAACACGCCAGAGAGTGGAAGTCAGTGTGAGAGGTGTGGCAGCGACGTTGTTGCTACTATAGATTTTATTTTTAGTTGGTATTAAGTCTTTTATTTACATGGTTCTGTGTGATTTGCTATAATTTTTCCTTTTAAGGAGAGTGGTGTTTCATTGGTGTCGGAGAGAAAACAGGTGCTGCTTTCAGGTTCAGTTTCCCAGTTGTGCTCCAATTTTTTCATGTTAAAATTTTACTTGAACACTGAGATTGTTTTGTGAAAGGTTGCAGCCGTGATTGCTGTCGTCTTCAGCGGCCGCACTTTGCAGGTAGAACCTGTAACTCTAGAAAAGATATGTTGAGGCTTAACCTTCCTGCTCTTTGACCTTGGCTGTAAAGCTACACTGTTGCTGCAGATACAAGACTTCTTTCACTTCACTCCCTTTTCTTCAGTGTATTCAAAGTTTTTCAAACTAAAAGAGTCGTCCTGATTGAAGCTCTCCCTACCCCCTCAGGTAAAACGATTCAGTCTGTGGAAATAAATGAACACTTTCCGTCCTCAGTGCTGTTAACTAAAAATGAATACCTGGATATGAGCTCTCTCGGCTTTTTCCAGGCACACAGAGTCAGACTGTCCAAAGCAATTTGCAACATGGCTTCACCACTGTTATCATCTGTTCCTCGCCACAACTAAAATTAGGTTCTATGCAAAAGCATGAATGCAAAAGTTTCAACCAAAAAGATGTGGAAGAGTTCTTTGTCCTGCTGTTTTGTCAGATGCGAGGGTGCATTATGGTGTCGCTCCTTTGCTGTCGCTCAGTCTTTTGTGTTCCTGTCTATGTTTTGCAGACCTAAAAGCGGGAGCCTGCAGCACGAGTCAGCTGGACGAGAAGACGAAGAAGTGCAGCCCCGAGACAGAGAAGTAAAGCGGTCGTCCGTCCATCCCAATGCTGCTCAGTCTGCTCAGTCAGTCCAACACAAAGACAGAAGATTGTGTCTGCAGATTCACTCCGGCATCTTTACTCCTCTGCAATCCAGCCTTAGTTACCACTTCGAGAACGACAACAAAGTTCCTCTGCATTCATTTTCCTTCAAAAATTCAGTGTGAAGAGATGATTATTTAATTTGTTGTGACTTCCCCTGCACTAAACTGTCAATGTATGAACCAAATTGGGGGGGTTAGTATCGAAGTGAAGGAAAAGGCTTTTTCACGACACATTAACTTTCACAAATGAGACACCCGACGTCCCTTTTAAAGTTAAAATCCAACACATTTTCTCCTGGAATCTTTTCGAACAGTTTTCATCGTAAGTGCCATGTCATCAATGATCATCGTCTCATCTCAAAGCAATAAAACTCTGTACCTCATAAAACCAAACTGGAGCCAAACCCATCGAATTCCATTCAATCTCCACCACACAGCTCCAGCAGGAAGGTGCACAGCTGTAAATTGGTCAATAGCACATCTGGAAAAAATTGACAGTTTACATGGAAATATATTCACATATTTTTACACAATTGGATTGAGCATGCACAAATACATTGCCGTCTTATTTTTAATCACAGTTTTGCTTAAGCATACAGGCGTTAGAGATGTGTTTGCTGATAGATCAAATAATGAGAAGGAATCACTCAGTCAGTTAAGATAAATTTACATTTATTTTTTCAAAAACAAAAAAAAATGAAACCTTTTTTTGGTTGTTTCTTGTTCTTGTGATGTTTCTAACTGTGTCCACACTGAGCTCCACCCAGCTCTACTCCAGAGCTGTTTGTACCTGCACGGGAGGTATGATGGCTTAAGTTTACACTGAAGTGTATTTTTGTGCATCAAAATCTATTTTTCTGCATTCCAGCTTTGTAAATGTGTTGTTCGAATGAGTGCTCTCAAAAAAAGAAAAAAAAGAGCACTGTGAGTGACTCACAACTCGAAACACTGCCTGAAAAACCTCCTGTGTGGCAGACGGTGCTCTGCTTTTACGCTGCTCGTGACTTCTGTGTGGACGCAGTTTGATCTTGTACAGTTTATTGAACGCGTGATTAATGTGAAAGATATTTCCGCCTGTTTTTAAACAGTTTACAGCTGAAATAATGAACAACGAAACAAGAAAAACAATCACTGATGAAACTGTTAGCCGCAGCCAAAACAGAGCACTCAACATTGTCACTGCTTTTCTTTTCCTCCAGAGTTTTTTTTTTTGTTCCTTCACAATAAGGTTGATTAAACAACTACAGGCTCCACAAAGTTTTAGGTTTTGGTATTTTGAAAACAAGCAAAAAGATGCTGTTCATGCCACAATTTATTTATTCTGGTTGCATAAAGAAAATGAGTCCTATATTTGAAAGCTCAGTAATATGGTCATTTTAATCCAACAGATGGTTTTTTGGAGGAAACCAAGATGCTACAAGCTTCATCTCTGGGCTACAAAATGACAACAATCCCTGAAACCAGAAATTGAAAAAGTTACAGAACGATAGTTTGTATCAGCACTTTGGCTGCTAGTGGATCATCACCAGCCAGCTTTGCGGCTAATTATTTGTTTGTGGTCACGTGTGGTATTGCAGCAACAAACAGCTAGCAGCAGCGAGCAGAGAAAGGTTTATGTAGTTTGCTTACAGCACATTTCAGATTGCAAAATGTTTGCTTTCACTGCTTCTCCTGTGAATGTTTATTTCTTTATATCTAAAACAAAGCATTTATTTCTTTTTCTGCTGTTGAGCAGCTGTCAGGACTCAGATTGATATCTGCTTGCTCACCACTTCACAGTGTGATTACAGGATGATGATTCCACTGATTCACAGCAGATTGATGCACAACATGGGAGTGTCCGACCTTCAGGAGCTTTTCTGCTCATCTCATTCGAATTTTACTAAAGAATTAGATACAAAGCAACGAGTGGTCAGTTGGTGGTTCAGACACTGATTGATATCCTGCTAAAAAGAAGCATTTCTGATGTACTCTGTGAACAAACTTATTCTTAAAATAACCGAGTAGATAATCACTTGAAAGTGAGTGCAAAGCGGATGCCTCCACACTCGATATCAGCCATGCAGTTCTCATTGCATTTAAAATATAAGGTGTTAACTCTCTGAACAGGGAAGTGGCTAATTGATTCCTCACACATTCACAGTAGCAGTGGCTCAGTTTGCAGCGCTAACCAGACATGTACCACTCCAATCCCCTGCCTGTGAATGTCTGGTTGACAAGCAGAGTTCAACACAGCAGCTCGTGTCTACCACTGCATTTACATATTTTGGATTGGAGAAACCAGGCTTCCGTGAGCAATTTGCACCATCATTTTTGACACATGGATGCCTCTTGGAAATCTGAATTCTGGGCATGAAACACCTTCTTGCATGACACTGAATGAACGGAGACTTTTTGTGGAAGCCCGAAGTATTTTTCTGTGCTTTTCTTTGTACAGGAACAAGTTCAAACAGCGAGATGAATGTCTGAATACTGGACACATATTGAGACTGCTGCTTTCTCCTTTAACTCCACTTTAACCTTTTATACTGTCCTGTTTATCTTTTTGACAGAGGAAATTAAGAGTAGCATTTCACAGCTTGAATGAACCACCTTCATTTATTCATTATACATTCATATAATAGTTTTAATATATTTCTTAAATTAGTTTCAGAACAAATTTTTCCAGAAAAAAAACCAAAAATCTGTTGTGCATTTATTGTGTGCACTGAAAAAAAATGCAAAAATTTCTCTCAATTTTTTAATTTTAAAAACACAAAAAAATTACAAGATGATATGAATTATTAAAATAAGTTGAAAAGTATAAATGAATAAATACAATAAATATTAACAATTAAAATAACAGAAGGATGACATGTAAAGGTGGTTTAATCAAACTGATTAAAGTTTGAAAATATTATTAAAAAAATACTCAAAATTTGCTCTGCAACATAAATAAGCAGGATGTGAAAGGGTTAATCTCACAATAATGTTGCTGAGTCATTTCCACATTTCTGAATGTTCTTTATCATATCATCAGCTGGTTGCATCACTGACGTGGCTTTAACATGTAGATTATGTGACAATCCCTCCATAACCTTCACATCATATTTTCGAGAAAAAACTGAACAAAGCCGAAACGTGGCGCCACCCTCGTGTTTGATGTCACCGCAGCAGAAAAATCTGCTACAGTTTAAGCGTTTCTTTGCCAACAATGACCAACTTATCCACTACAAACGAGACAGACAGAAAGACATTCCTGTGTAAGCTTCTGTTTTTTTTACTTTTCTTCTTCTGAGGTGTATTTATGGACCATGTAATGTTTGTTTGGTTTTTAATGGTAAAAGTGTTCTTTACATGATTTAAATCTTTGGAGCTTCTGTTCTAGTTTTACTTGAATCGACTGATGATTACATCTGTAATCTAAATTTGTTTGATACAATAAAATGTTTAAATTGGTGATTGCTATCCTGCTCTTTTGTTCCGCCCCCCCATTCATGAACAGCTCGTACATTGTAAAACGCTGCTTCTGTTGCTGACAGCTTGTGTCAGTGTTGGAATCAGTGTTGGCATCAAGTCACCTCCACAAACCAGGATCCGCCTGCCCAATAAAATGCCTTAGGGGAAAAAAAAAAGGAGGTCTGTTCGGGTAAACTCTCCCAAAACTTCAAGTTAAATAGCACCACCGGTCATGCGTTTGATTTTGACGATGCCCTAAAAATAGGCACTCTGCTGCTAAATAATTCAATGCACTCGGAGGCGAGAGCATAAAAATACATGAATCTTTCATAAACAAGACAGGATTTCACAAATACATTTTGTAACACTGCAGTAATTTGAGCTGCACATGATATCCACACGGATGCCAGCAGCTGCTTTTTGAAGGAGTCTGTGTCAGAGCACTCACCTCTCCTACTGGTTTTGCTGTACAAGCATTTCGGCGACTTGGCCTGAGGTTCATCGTCTGAAGGATTCCTGGTTAGTTAATGACTCAGTGCTTGACGTGTTGCTTGCAAGTAAGATAAAGTCTCGAAAACTGCTAAATAATACACAATTTACTATACGTTTGCTTCAAAAATTAGGAGTCTTGCATTTTTTTATGCACAAATGTCATGTGGAGGACAGGTGATTTTTTTACATTGTCTAAATCTACATAATGAGTGCATGTTGATCAGGATGTGCTGTTTAAGTTGATCCTGAAAGCTCAAATCAATCAAGTTTTACTGAGAGGAAACACAGTTGTCTTTAGTTGTGCTATTTACTGGTATGATTTTGTAGAAAACAAAACAAAACAAAAAAAACAGATTTGAGTTGGATGGAGAAAATAAAACTGTTTTAAGCTGCTTCACTGGCAGGTGTTGTAACACAAAAAATGGGGCTCTGAAAGGAGGTTTCAGGGAAACTGTTCTGCAGCGTTGGTCTTTGCTGTGCAGCCCCTCCTGCTGGGAGAGCAGAGAACTCAAACCAGCAAACACAAACTGCCTTTGTTACACTTTCCATGTGTGTTTGTGAAGCTGGGAGCTGGTTCAACACACGAACATTTTTCTCAAATTAAATGAAGTTTGAATCCAAAGATTCATTCATTTAAACTCATCTGCTCTCTCCAGTGATATTTCCAAACTTATTTCCATTGTTGTTGCTGCTTGCTAACTGCTCCTACAGCCACTTTAAACGTTAAAACTGTGCTCACCACAATTTCAACTAAATTTAAGTGTTTCAAATGCTGCACTTTCATTCATTAACCCTTGAAATGTGTGACGAGCCTCTACAGACATCAACCTTCAGTGTATTTTTTAATATACTTATTTGAGTAAAATGTCAGTGCTTAATGTAGGATTTAAAGACAAAGCAGCCAAACAGTCAAAAAGTTCACACACTAGAAAACTTCCTCCTTTTTAACCACATGAGAAGGAAGAATCAAAGGGGTTTTTTTGCTGTTAATTTGTTTGTTTCTGTTGTTTTTTTTTTTGCAGAGCTGGTCCTTGAAGCGAAAACCTTTCCAGATGGTGAGCCTCAACTTCCTCCTGAACTTCCTACGTAGATGAAATGACGCACGGCGAGCGCAAATGGGGCAGACTTGCAGAAAAAGGCCAATAGCGTTGTCGACGGCCAGCGTCATACTGAATTACAAACGAGAACGTGCGACATTGTTCAAAGTTTTAATGCACGGTTAAATGATTTGTGTACAGTTCAGGCTACAAAAAGAAAAAAAACAAAGTTTCTTACAGGTGTTCAGGTGGCAAATTAAATAAAATGACATGGATTCAACTATTTGACATGACCAGCATGTGCTCTTTAGATTTAAATTACATGTTTACTACGTTTAAAATAAGACACAAGGACGTTTCTGTGACGCTTCCTCCCCTGGGAAGACGCTCCTACATTGAAGCTCATAGATACAAAAAAATGCAGTTAATCTTTATATTGTCTAAAACCAGCTTGTATTACAAATGAAGCCCTTTCTACTGTTTAGTTTCTGTTGTGGAGTCTTGCAGCGATTTTTCTGACGGCACTTCTTGTCTGGATCTCTGTTCTTTCGTCCCGCTTGGCTCTGAAAATCCTGCAGGGGGAAAGACGATTGGGTAAAGGGATTGAAGAGAAATGTTCAGCTGCAAGTAAAGCTGTTGATAGCTCTTAATCTCAACATGACATCGCATTAAAATTAAACCAGATAACAAATCAAATAAAAAAGGACTGAGCAAATTGAAGCTGCAAGTGCCAAATCAGTCACAGACGAGAACTGTGATCGTTTGTTTCAGACTCGTCATTGGTTGTTTGAATTATTGCAGAAGATGGTGCAGAAAAGAAGAATAGGGATTATAAATTAAGCCTCATCCTGAGTTTTTTTAAATGCAGAAAAACCAGACTAAAGAAGAGAGAATTAATATTTTACATTCATTTCATATATAAAACATACCATTCGAGCCACTTTCCTTCCATTTGAGCTTGTTGTCTTCGGTGTGTCGCGTCCATGTGGAGCGGAAGCTCACAAGTTCAGCTGTGATGTGAGCGAGACTCCACTGCAGCCCTCTGGAGCTCTCTTTCCAAAGATTACTGTGAAGAAACAACAGATGCAACACGAGAGAGAACAGGCGAATCCCCCCCCCCACATAAAGCCTTGTCGGTCAGCAGCTTTCAGGCTTTAAGCAGAGTTTGACACTTGGGCCTTCAACCATGGACATCTATGATTCATCATCTTTTAAAACAACTTGGTGTAAAATGTACGAGTTGCAATATAAAGAAATATAATTTATGCTCATCTTATTTCATTACGTGAGCACCCCTCAATCCAATTCACCAAATTGCTATTTTGATGCTAACAATGCTAAATTTTAGCTCGTAAACATAGACATCTCGCTTCTGAAGATCAACCCATTTGTAACTTCATACAAACATTTTATTTTTCTTTTGTTAAAGTGTCAAAGTTTGAAGCCTTCATTTATTTTCCAATCCAAACAGGTGGTCGCCGTGTGGTCAGGTCATGTCCCTGTGTTTCTACCTGTGCCTGTTGCAGGGGTCCGGGGGGCCCGGGTGCTCCTCCACCAAAGGAATAACAATTTTCTCTGCCATGTCGGTCAGCAGAGAGAAGGTAGGATACACAATGAAGTCTATGAAACCTGAAGGAAGCAAATGTCACCGCATCACAAGGTGAGAAATATGTCACGGAGCAGTGAAAGTGCCACATTTATCATATCAGTAAAATATAAAAATCTAAATCATAAAGGCCAACGGAGGGTTGAGCAGTAAAACGTAAAGGCCACACAGCTGCACTGATGTAATAAAAGAGAGTTCTGTGTAGCATTTGGAAAGAGAAGAGCAGCAAGAGCTGGAATGCAGCCACAAAAGGTGATTTATTTCCACCTTATTATGTATTATAAACAACGTTAACATGTTCATATGCAGAATGAATGGACGTAGATAAAGAAGCATTTCACACGCACCGATCTGGGACTCGGCTACCGGCGTGCTGTTTCGATCACACAGAGGAGAAAAGGGCAGGCCGAGCTCTGCCTCTCTATCACCCTCACAAAGAGAGAGAAATAGAAAAGCGTTAATCAAGGGCATCCCACACATCCTCCAAAATAGCGATTGGAAAAGGTCATTTAACTTTGACAACACCTACACAAACTCGAAGACCGGCGTTAGTTTTAAATATCTGAAAAAGACTCGCCGAAGTGTCCTTTAAGGGAAAAATTTCTTGTTGTGAAAAGCAGAGCAGGACAAGCAAGTTCGGTGCTGCAGTACAGACTTGTACTTTCATGTTGTTACACATGAGCTTTCAAATCATCCCCAAAAAATCAAGATTTAGCACGTCTGACTCAACAATTATTCGTCTTTACAATTTTAAGAGTTTACTCGGTCTCGCTCATCCAGTTCATTGAAGCTATGGATTGAAGTTTTTTATTGTTTTATAAAATGTCTGAATAACTTTAACCAAATTAGAGTTCACCTCCGTAGGTTCAGCTGCGCTGCTGTCTGGCTCTGACTTCTCTCGAGTCATGTTCGCCTCTTCAAAGAGACTTTCCTCCTCTACTTCGTATCTCAGAGACAATTAATGTGGGTTTTTTCTCTACTTGTGACGCAGGAGCCCCCCTTTGAAGGTTTCCCACTCTCTCTCTCTCTCTCCTCAAACCCCGGTGAGCAATTTACTAAAGTGTTGAGCGCCTCTTCGGCGTCCGGCCTCCTGACTCATCAATCACAGAGATTATATGAGATTAACCTTGAAAGATCCGAGTAGATGCTAAGAAAAAGCTGCGAGACTTCAAAAACAGAGGTGGCGAAAGTACACAGGTCTGATACTGGATACTTTGGAATATTTAGGGTAAAAGTACATCGGCATGGTATGCATTGAAGGTGTCTTAGAAGAAAAGAGACGCCACCTGAAAGACTTTTTGTTGCATCCGTGTTTGTTTCTTTTACTTTATACATAGTAAATACAGTCAACTACAGGATGTTTTTGCTGCTTTAAATCTGCTGTCATCAGTGTGTCCTGGTTCATATATAGTCATGTTGCTTTAACATGTAACTTTACCAGGTGTCACATTGTTTTCAGTTATTTCACAGGGATCCATTTTTCACTCGTGAGCCACTGTAGCGCTCACATTTAATTGTTGGTTTCGTTTTATTTCCGAACAAAAATCTATAAAGTGAAACTCTGATATACCAGAGTCCAAAGGATGAAAGCCCCACTCAGAGTCCGGGTGCATCCGCGTGCATACCTGCCTGAAAAACTCCTCCATCAGGGCTTTGGTCCAGCGAGAGTGCAGCGCCCAAGGCTTGGATGGATGGCTTATGTCAGCCGTGTGCAGCAGCAGAGAAAGCGCTTTGGGCTTGTCAATCCTGGCAGAGAGAGCAGAGTGCACTACTTGTTTTTGTTTTGTGCCTCGAGACGTAGTAGACAAGAAAAAAAAAAAAACACCGACTTGACACCGGCCAGACTGACACTAATTCGACTCTGTGTGCGTCTCTGTGAGTTACTTCAATCAGGTGCTGCGAACATTCATTATGTGACCCCCCCTCCCCCGCCCTTTTGTTGATGCACCGCGGCGCCAATCAGCCACGCGGCCCATTAGTGTTACCGCTCTTGTTGTTGCAGACAGGCCTTCATGGCTTTGACTTGGAGGAGGTGGGAGGACATGTCGGTGGACAGCACCATCTCGATGACGAGCGATCGCAGCTCCCTGCTCACAAACACGAGCACACAAACAAAACGTGCGCGGGGTCACTGCTTGACCTTGCATGATGGGGAGGAAATGAGTGGAGTTAAAATGGCAGGCAGGAGGACCCGATCGGGTTGTAACCTTTTTTTTTGATTTGCTGATGGATTTTCTTGTTCCCATGGTAACGCTGGCAGCGAGAAAAGCCCCATTACAGTTACTCTACTGGTGTTTATCTGCGCTGATATCTGCAAAGCTCCTCTATGAATAACACAGTCAAACACTGTGTGCGTTACATGTGAGGCAACGGCCTCCCTGAATGTAGAAACTGTATATACAGTATGTATATAAATAAATGCGTATACACAGTACAAATATTTTCTCATCATAAACTGTACTCCAGTGCAGACATGGATTGTTTACACTTACGAGAATACATCTGCTGCCAAATGAGTTTAACATCACAGTCAGTATCCATCAACCCGCGCTGCCTTCAACTGTTTGCGTGACCCTGCAGCACCAGGGAGTTAAAAAAAGGAGGTTTGTGAAGGTTTATTGGAGTCACATGTGACTCATTCGAAAATGAGTCACGAAATAATGAGGGTAACATGATCTTTTGTTATTGATTCTCACGAGGGGAGGTTTCATCCGAGGAGGGCAAAGGTCAGAGGTCAGCGAGGGGCTGGAAACTGTAAAGTCGCATCGTGGCAGGCGGACAGCCGCGCTCATTATGCTCGTGCGATCGATCCGTCACCACATCTGCTCCAGTTAGGATAGAATTAGGAGTTTAAACTCGATGTGCACAAACCAGCAAAAAAAGTATTTTTGTTTTAAAATCGGTTGTTTTTGGGTTTTTTAAGTCGACATTGTCTCAGTTGGCTTCCTCACACTTTCCCATCGTTCCTTGTCAACGTCAAACCCAAATGTCTCAGGGTGGAAAACGATCGTTGGTGACCTTCAGACAGGAAGTTGGAAGCCCACGTTCAAACTCTCGCTTGGAAAACAACAGCAACTAACCGTCGAAAAATAGCATTCAAATGTGATTGGAGCTCGACTACGGGGCCTCTCACTGTGCTGTTTGAGCGTTTGTCTTAAACCTGATTGTCTCCACGCTGGAATTTTCTTCACATAACTTCAAGTCAATTTCATTTTGACAAAAAAAGCAAACAACAAAAACAGTCAGAAAAAGAAACAGTCTGTTATTTCTGTGTAGTTTGAGTGTTTCAGATCCTCGTTGTTCTTCCTCTTTTTATTCTATCGTTGCAAGTTTTGTGTCCTCACGATGACACAACGTTAAGGTGAATTTTTTTTGCGATTTAGCTTCAACGGCCACAAAACTCACCAAAACAAAGGCTTTAACAGATGTATCAGTCTATGTATCTCGAGAAACTTACCAGTGCAACACAGCAGACTGTCAATAATAAAACAAAACTTGGCTTCTGTGTGTGAACCAAAGCTTTTCTTTGACAAAACACAAACAATGATTGAAGTGAAGATTCGAATCCTATACTTCATTTTTCAGTTCCTGCCTCCAAATCAAGTTTTCAGGCAGGATCTTTAAATGGGGTGTTAAAAAAATCAGAGCGATGTCTTTTTTTAGCCTTACATCCATTCCTCTCGTGTCAGATTCATGAAGATGTTCATTTGTTCGTCCTGCAGCAGGCGAAACGCGGCGCTCAGGTGATGGCTCTCCTGCACGGACCGGTCATTGTAGATCAAGGCGAACTCTGACCTGGGAGACGGGCGAAGAGACAGACGACAGATGAGGACGGACGGGGGGGGACAGAAGGCTGACTGAATGTCAACATGCATGAAAGTGCTGTTTCACTCCAAGGATTTTTTTTTGAGGCGATGAGGTGGGAATAAGATGAAATTGGAGTCTCCGGGGAGTAATTGGAGCTCTGTGACTGAAGGTCCGTAATGATGAATTTGAATGTGCTGAAGCAAAATTGGCGACGTGATAAAAACTGGCAGCATGTGGATATTAATGACTCACCGTAGCAAGATAATGAAGTCATTTCTCAGTCCGACATGTTTTAACCATTAATTCGCTTAATCTACTTTATTAGGCACATAACAGTGATTACAAAATATACGTGACGGCGAAAAGTTTTTTTAATTTGTATTTCGTTCCCAGCCTGCTGCCATCTGTCACTGCAAGGCACAGAAAGATAAAGCACTTGATGAAGTAACTTTAAAGAACAGGAACTTTTTCAAGGTGATTTTTAGAGAAATGGCGACGTGTTGTACTTTCATGTCAGACTTACCAGATGACTCGAGAGTAAAAGGAACAGGTTACTCTTTCACAAAGACACAAGTTTACACAGATTTCAGTGACCTCTGAGAAATGTTTGTAGTTTGTTTTCATTAAGACGACAAAAAGAGACAAAACTTTGAGTTCAGTTTAAGCTGTTTGTACCCATTGAACTGAATTCTGTGTTTGCTCATCAAGTATCTGACAAGCAGTGAAGCAAAACAAAAACCCAACACATTTTCTCAGTGTAGACGTGGCTGTGGGGTCTCGTCGCCTGTGGCGTTTTGAAAAAATTTCAGCGCAAACGTTAAACATTTCTTTACAGCAAGATCAATTTCCCTCACGTATCCCTCCTATGAGAGGGAGCCGTTAGCAGTATGAGCTGCACGGATAATCAAAATTGGGACTGTTTACTGGCAACAAAAACACTTTTTATGTCACATTAGTTTCAGAATTCCCAGTTTAATTACTGCAAATCAGAAGAGTTATTATCAGGTGCATTTGAGTTGTCTTAATTTTCTTTTTATGCGTTTTCATGTTCCTACCCGATTTTATTACAGAATTGTAAAGCACTTTGTGATTCATGTCATTCTTATTCTTTCTCAGAAGCAGCAGAGGTCGCACTACTGTACACAACATAACTGTAAACAACATAAATTCAACATCAAGTCTGTTTATTTGTTGAAAAAGTTACAATCCCACTTCCACTGAGGCAGAGTAGAGGTCGTACGGATGTACTCTGGGTGGATTTGAACTCCAGGATATAAGCTGCATCTAAGACGTGGTATTTTCACAGTGGACAGGAATCTTTGTGCTTTACTCCCAAAATAAAGCATGATGATGATGATGATGGGTGCCAGGAGACTGCGTTCTTCAGCTATTCTATGCGGACAGTCTAAAAATATTGTGTTCTCTCCACGAGGGCGTGTTTGTTTTGGAGAGCTCCGGCTTTCTCTGCATGAAACTGCATAAAAGCTCTTAGATAGCACAACTGTACTATTCCTACCTTATCTGACATCCTCTACATTTTTAGGACGTGGCCTCATATAGCAGGTGCTTTATACGCGTTAGGAAAGGGGGTCGTGCTCGACTAAGTTGGAAAATAGAGCTTACTTTGTGTGGATGTGAAAGTTGTTGGTGGTTCCTGTGTGTTCGTAGTCGTGGATGGCAGCGGCGAACAGTGACGCCATCACCTCCAGCTCCGTCAGCCAGTGCTTCAGAGAACACAAACCAAATAATCAGAACAGTCAGCGCAGGTTCAGCAGGGCAGATATGACAGGAACAATATCAAACGAGGTTACTGAGTCATGGGAATGAAAAGAGTCGATGTCAAGCAACACGTCAACGACGTTTCTCAACCTGAAACATGCAGCGGAACTCTCCCATTGAAACCTCGTTAGGTTGAAAGAATAAAGCTGCAGATATTGTTTTTTGTCAGCGCGCTGCAAAACGATGTGACCACAAACTAGCCTGCGGATAGTTTAACAAACCAGCGAGAGCTTTTTTAGACTCTGGATTCAGCTTAATATGCTCACAATGACAAGGCTGAAACTGAGCAGGCTTGCCAACTTTCCATGGCCAGAATTAGCTGGAACACCCACGTTTGCAGGCTGAACGTGTAGGCTGCAACGTGTAACACCTTAGCACGATGGCTCAGCATGCTAGCATTAGGTGCTATGCTAAAAAACACTATAAAAATAATGTCCATATTCTTTGAGCATGGTCCAGTGAAATGAATTAAAGGACTTATGCTGTACTAAAGACATTTCATAGCAAACATGCATTTGTCCACAGATGTCAATATTCCCTAAAACCAGCAGTGTTTGCTACAATAACATCGCCCAGCTGTTCAAAGAAATTACTTTGCTCTTTTTTTAAGCTGGACTTTGGATCTCTGGCCTGGTTTTTATAGCTGTTGGTTCAATCAAAACAAACAGTGGAACGGACAAGAGGGTAAAAGTGGTAAAAAGTATGGACCAGGTTTAGATGTTCAAAGGTCAAAGGTCACGCTCCACATTACAGACAAAAATCTTGATTGCAACTGTCGAAGTTTGTGGGAAGATTATTTGAGATGATCCTCGTGAAATTTTCACTCAGGAAAAATTGCTTTGATAAAAGTGAGTTTTTCGAGTGTTGCTTGTTTTTGTTGTACCACGAGTCCTGAGCGCAGCAGCAGGCAGTGCAGAGTCTGAGTCACGTCAGCGGCGTGAACGTGGCTGTGGTAAGGGTTGCTGTGTTTGCAGTATCCTCTCTCCAGCGCTGACAGAAACTCTGTCAGACACGAAATGGGGATCTGCAGAAAGTACAACGTAATCAGTGAAAGTCAGGGTGAGTTGAAAGGTTCACAAAGTGAGTTTCAAACAGTGTAACAACCTCAGTAGTGTTATACAATTCATTAACAACAACAACAACAATCATAATAGTGATAATAATATGATTTGCTCTTAACAATTAATTTATAAACACTATTTTTAAGTTATTTGAATTAAAAATATTGTCATAAAATAGTTTAACAAAAGTAAAAATGACAAAAACAACATTCAAATTTATCATTCTCAACTGCATTTACCACAGGTGTGAATGTGAATCATCTGCAGAGATGTAACTGTAGTGGATGTTGATGTACAAAGCAAAATACTCTAAACTATAAAGTAAACATCCATTACTCCTGTTATTTGTTTTGAACAAAAAATGTTAAAAAAAAATCTCCTTTGACTGAAAAAACTGAAAATCGAACATATAGAGTTTGGATGCCTGATTGAGTTTGGACAAACAACTTTGGAGATTAGATGGTGTGATTTTTGTCACTGTTGTATTTATAAAATTATACACCTGAAAAAATGTACTATTTGTTTACTACTTCCTTCCCTGAATAACTGTTGCCTTCATATTGTGTAAACCTTTTTTTCTAAGCAGTGACTACTTTGATGCTCCGTTCTACAACATTTTTCTGTCCATCTCCATTTAACGTCTTCCTCGTGAGATTCCTGCGAGGTTAACGGGACATCAAATTCCTTCTTATCATTTATTCTCTGAAGTGAACAAGAATTATAAGAATTCGGACTTCTGAGCTTCTCTTCTTTCCACTCTGCTGTCACGAACATGTTTTTTTTTCTTTTTTTTTCCAACTAAGTAGATAAGAATATGGTTGAATGCATAAAAGAGGAATTGCTGTCATGGTTTTATGTAATAAAAAATCCTTTTAACATATTGAAAAGGGTTATAAATCAACATATTTACACAGTATCATCTGAACTGCTGAGCACTAAATCTTTCTGGAGATGCACAAAAAAAACCACGAGTCTAACCCTTCATAAATCTACTAAAAGTAATGTCTATATTTCCTTTTTTTTTTTCTTGATGACTGATGATATTTTCTGTGAGGATGAAGAACAAAAACAGAATCTAAATAAATGATGTTTGAGTTTGGGGACCTTAAAACGGCTGTTGAGCTCGTATCTGGTGACGAGTTCAAAGAACAAAGTCTGCAGCGCGTGATCCGAGCTCGCCACGTTCAGAGCAAACACGTCGAAGTTCCAGCGGTCAACATCCTGCGAGGGACGAGAGGAGAGCGACGGCATTACCGATGCACATGCACATGCTGTTTATACCGTCCCCTTCTCTCATTGTTTGATCTGTTAAACAAACGCTGAGCGTGCTGTGAAGTTTATGGCCAGCGGAGGGGGTCGGAGGGGGACGCACCCTGAGGCAGTTTACGACCGCTGCAGGTTGGTCTGGCATGGCGGCAGTGTAGGCCCTCTTGAACATCCTGAAATATTGCAATGTTTATATTGAGTTCAGTGAAAGTTCAGATGTTGACACAGAACAGCAAACTCAACTCAGGACCTGTTTATATAAATCCCCTAAACTCTCTGTTCGCTCTGCAAGGATGTTTTAAAGAGAAAAGGAGGCTCATGTTTCACAGCTGGAGTGTGGCTGTCTGTGTTTTTTTGTGGTTGTAACAGTAGCACTGGATCAGCTTGTATCGGTTATATTATAGGCAATAAAAATCAATAATTTACAGTGAGTTTTATTATATGACACCATTATTTCGATAAATATTGCAGCCAGGTGTAATAAATAAGCGCTACCTCTCCACGAATATCCCAGCCTGCACGGCATGAACGATGCTGCGGAACTTGGGCTTCTCGTCCGAACGCCGAACCGGGCGCCGGATCCTGTGAGTGAAGGTGGACGCCAGCCAATCGGTGACCTCTGAAGGCACGCCGTCCGACTGAAGCTGCTGGAGGTCATCTTCGGTGTCCAGACACTGCCTGTGACAGGCGGAGACTGTTAGACACGACGATGAGGGCGGTTGTGTCTCAGGTGGGAGACGGGCCGTCCTCCGATATTTACCAGCTATCGAGCATCAGTGAACATGTTGTATTATTGGTACCTGAAGTCTTTAGAGACAAAAGTACGTCGTGAAATAAAAACCATACAAGTGATTTTCATTTAGAATTCTCTTTATGAAACTATCAAATAAAGACTTCTTTCACTTTTTGACACTGGGGCATTTCTTCGTGTCATCCTTTGCCTGAAGGATGTGGTATCACAAACCTCAGCTTTAACTCTTTTCATGTTTACCTCTGGCCTGAAAAGTCACTTTTAACATCCGATCAGCGTCACATATGCGTCAACTCTTCGTGGCCACGCAAGCTTACCGCAGAAGCTCTCTGCCTAAACATGCATACTTTAGTAATATGTTCCCATAGCTGTTACGCTGATGACACCACACCTTCCTTGTCATCAGTGAAAATTGATGACAACCTCAGTGGAGCTCGATTTTACTTGGTGAAATAAGACCTCAGATCAAGTCTGTTTTTATGGTCCAATCAGCCTGTTGTATGTCTCTAAGTCAAAAGAACCAAAATGGCTACTTTCATTTTAAGATGAAAGTCATAAACTGCTTCATCAAGGCTTGTTGCACGCTGATTCAGGTCACAGCAAACTGTGGCTTCAGGGAACATAATGCTGTGAACGACTACACGAAGCGCTAATGGACGAGCGAGGTGCGAGCAGAGTCGGGCCGCTTTTTGCCGTGGTTCTCACTCAGTCGCCTCTTTATCTAAAACAGCATCAAATGTCACAGTGCAACTTATGGGAAGTTGTACAATCCCCTGTGGTCTGTGAAGTTTCTGTTCACACACTGCTCACAAAGATCACGAATCATTCGCTGGAATTATCAAGTGTCGTTTTTCTCAAAACGACATGTGATCTTGTTCAGTAAAGAAATTAAAAGCAGACTCCTGTTGAGTGATATAGATTCACTGTTTGACAGGATGACAGTCAGCCACAGCAAATATTATTTTTAATCAGACTAAAATAAAAAATATAGATAGATACAATACTGTAAGACCAAACTAAGAACTATTTATCTTAGGATATGCGCTTTGAATTATTTTGAATTAAGTTCTGATTTGTCTGTGTGAACACTTTTCTACAATTTCATATTTTTTGGTGACATCATAACTCCTGATCTTTTCATGCTTTCACCTGCTGAACTCTCATTGATCGGTGAGCTGGCTCCTTTCATCAACCCTTTTGTATTCAGCCACCGTTATTTGTTACCTGGTTCCATCAAGGTACACCGCCTCCAGTAACGACGCGGTGAAATCCAGGTTCTTTTTGATTTCGTCGAAGTCGACATCTTTCTCCTCCAGCTGCTTCAGCATGCACCTCAGCCTGGAAGCAAACACAAGCCATGTTTTGGGATGTGATGCGGAGCAAAATAAAAAAGGGTAGATACCCCCTTTTGGGAACCGACTGGGAAGGAATTTCACCTCGCAGCAGCCAACAGCAATCACTGAGTCGCAAAATGCTGGAAGATTACTGCAGTTTGGCATCAAAGCACTCACAGTAAATCACACTGGATACAGCCATAAAAGTTGGCTGCAGAAGACAGGCTGTTAAAAAACACAGAGTGAGCTTTCTGTGATCCGTCTTGTTGAGAAAGCAACGCGAGCTGCTTTTGCAACAAATTGTGCTGCACACACCTGCACTTGAACTTGAGGAACCCCCCCCCCAAACAAGACTTTCTAATCTGACAGCACTTGTTATCTGAAGTGAGTGGTCTGACGTCCAAGAGGTGCTTTACCATCAGAAATCATCGTGAAGAGAAAGCGTTCAGGGAGTGATTTAAATGCCAAGCTGTCCAAAGAGAGCCTGTGGCAAAAAGGACATCATTAGTGCCAAATTTTCCATGAGAGGAAAACTTCCCATGGTGAAGAGTCTTATGTAACTTGTATTTTGTCAAGATACACTCCCTGAAAATTGATGTTTTTCCAATGAAGTGGTTGATATCTGAGAACATGTTGCTCATGCTTGGTTTCTACATTTTTAATCAGATTACTGCAGAGAAATGCTGGAGAAGCATTCATCTCCTGCAGCTTAGTACGAAGTGAATGCACAGGGTGCCTGTCACCTTCAGCACCTGCCGTGTTTTAATGTTTAATCTCATCTCAGGAATGAATCCAAAAAGCTTCCCCAGTCTAATACGGCCGTGATGAAATACCTCACGCTCGCGCCGTCTCTGTGATTGAATTTTTACCTCCTCCTCTGTGTCAGTTTCAAAGAAAGATTTATTGAATATGATATTATTTCTCTCTCTCTCTTTTTTTTTCTCCCAACCACGAACAATCTGTCTGGCACATTTGTCTGTGAAGCTCGTATGCTGACCAGAGTGGCTGCATGCAAACTGTGCGAGGCCACGACAGGAAGCCCGACTTGTGGGGATGAGACGCTCACAGCTTTTCAAGTGTTTATCACGCTGGCACGGGCTTTCAGAAGCTGTTGGGTCATAAAAATAGCATGCATCTGAATGCCACCCCTCGCTTTTCAATCTCCAGTAATCTTTTGCGATAACACAGTCTTCTTTGTTTGAACCGTTTGCCGCAGAGGAGCCCCCGGCCGAACGTTTACAGGAAATTATTCCTCAAGTGCACGAGTGAGCCTCTGTTTATAGACAAAGATGACAAATCATCCTTTGGCTTGGACTTGTTGAATGTACACACTACACACTGACAGCATGTATTGCCAGACACTGAGCAGCTTTGGCTTGGCACAGATTCTCAAAAAGACGTCGCTTGAATTCATATCAGGGCAGAAGAAGATCATTTTGTGAAACCGTGGCAAAACAAAAAAAGCAAGTATCAAAAATGTCTGAAACCTGCAGATAATAATAGATCAGGGTGTTAACCACAACAAAACCACATGACCCGTCACCCTTGCAACACATTTCCCTCCCACAGATAAAGCATGGAGAAAACAAGTGTTCACACAGCCAGAGTGACAAGTGTTTGCTCACATGCAACACTGAACAATCGCACAAATGTTCAGGAAACCTAATGTGGTGCAACGTGAGTTGTTTTCCAAGAGAGACGTTTACTGAGGTAAGAATATCTCATATTTCTCACGCATTAATCAAGAAAGCAGAATTACACCATGTTTTAAAAAAAGACTTTCAGCCCTCGGTGTATTTTTTGAGTCAAATGTTTTTCTTCTGCAAAATATGACTTTACACGAGAATGTTACTTTGACACATGCGCCGAATGTGTGACATGTTTCAAGAGGACCAAATGTCTCATTCATGCAGTCACAGAAAGACTGAACAGTAGATTAGCCTCCTATAATCCATTTTAATCTGTCAACTCTGCTGTCTTACCGAGTGATGGGAATCTGCAGCCTTTTCTTACGGATTCGCACCAGTTCAGCCATTCCACTCTGATGCTGTGCTCTGATGGACCCCAGAGTTCAATAAAAGATAACAAAAACAACAACAACAATAAAAAAAAACACTAACTCGCTGAAAAAGTAGAAAGCAAGAAAAGTTCTCCAAACCACCAATGCAAACTTTGTGTGTCCTGAGACAGACTTCAGCTTCAACAGCTCTCCCACCCACTTCTGGGGGGACCTACTCTACTTCTTTCTGATTGGCTGGGCAGGCCCAAATTGTGTCAGAGTACGTGTGTGTGTGTGTGTGTGTGTGTGTGTGTGTGTGTGTGTGTGTGTGTGTGTGTGTGAGAAAGAGCTGCTGTAGGTG
>JAUESE010000080.1:11509407-11519643 GCA_032274725.1 Malacoctenus triangulatus
TGTGTGTGTGTGTGTGTGTGTGTGTGTGTGTGTGTGTGTGTGTGTGTGTGTGTGTGTGTGTGTGTGTGCGTGCATGCTTTTGATAGCATTTGGCGTTAGCAACATTTCCTTCTGTCCCAAACAAAATACCTTATTCACTAAGAAGTGACACTCACTGATTGCACTCCAAACTCCATAAGTCATGGATTAAAATAGATAGTCTGACCTTTACAGTTTGATCTGCTGAGGCTGGGATGGCAAAAATCATTTGTTGCTGATCATTGCAGTCAAACACTGGGCAGTTGAGCCACTGATCCATCTTGTGCTGTGTCAGTGTTTCTCCAGCAAAGCAGGAAGTGGAGGGTGTGGCTTACAGGTGGTTGGGTGGGGTCATGCAAAGAGCCTCCTGTGATTGCAACCAATCAGGAGGCTGAATGACAGCTCTTCCATTACAGTAGCCACCGGGTGACAAAAAAGCCACTCTTAACCATTCGCCTTAACATTTTCAGGCAAGCTTCAACTAAGATCCAACTACAGTACACATATGAACACAAAGTAAAATGTGTTTTAGAGTGTAACCAACTCTGCCTTTCATATAAACACAGGTAATATTAAAAAATGTTTCGTGCTCAAAATTATACTCCAGTTGAAACTTTAAAATCAAGACACTGAAAACAGTCTGTACAATTCCCATTTGTTGTTTCAATAAAGGTAACGTAGAGACATTCAAAAATAAGGGGCACTATAGATGAAAGGTAGCTCCCAGTCCCGCCTGTAGCCCAGATGTTAAGACACAGTGAGACAGCAGAACACATGGTCCATCTAATAAATGGAATATAAGCACGTACATATACGCTGCTGTGAGTGCTGCTTCTGGCACACCATCTTAGTGCAATTTCCATTATTTGCAGGCCTTTTCTTGTATAACTGGCTATAATGAGCTAGTTGGTTGACATGCACTTTAGCTCATGTAACACCAGCAGCCGTGGCTGCTTAAGTTTGCCTCATGGGTGTCAGAGCAGGAATGAACGAGCCTAAAAGGTTCTGGGTTCAACTCTAATCCTTACTGAAGTCTGCAGCTCAGAAATCATCATTCAGCGGGGCAAAAAGATCCTCGTGTCTTCTAACATCCAAACGGGAGATATATTTAACAAACCATGGACACAGTGCCACCTGGTGGCTGCTCTCTGCAGTTCAACAGCATACGAATATTCACATTAGTCAACAACTAAGAATTAAACAACTGAAAACACTTCAGTGTGTGTGTTTGTGTGTGTGGTGTGCTTGTACATTTACAGAACAAGCATTGATCACATCAGTGTAATGGTAATAACTCATTATCATCCATTCCCACATTGTGATTTCACAGCCACACCACTGTAACAACTACAAAGGTGCCGCACAGCTGGGATCCAAATCCCGGCTGGGATCCTGTTTGGAGGAGATTCAATGTTCTCGCTGCGCTTGTGGGGATTTTTCTTGCATTGTCTGAGATCTTGTTGAGGTAAATGTCGATTCTGCATCGGCCATATAGTTTTTGTGTATCTTCACACTTTTGGCCTGTCATACACAGGCTACCTGGTATTCACCCTCCAGTGGCTGATTGTAGAACACACAGTACAACTTGTGGGACTCGTTTGAGATGAAGGGGAAACTGTGTGAAACAAAAGGTCCTCAAGATCCCCACAAAAATGTTGTTTATTGTTGTACAGCAAAAAAAGTAACAACAGCAACATAAGGCAAATGACAACAAGAAATACGAAAAAAATATAAGTACATAGAGCTTGCAAATCCACTCTCCTTACTTCTCACCTTCCCAACCACTTCAATTTAAAATGAAAAACAGAAGAAAAAGAGGATAGCATATACTGTATGTCTACATATATGCAGAAAGTGAATGTAGCAATATTGAGGGGCTTAAGATGCATGTCAGAGGGGTCCGGATATACAATGATGGCATTGTCAATGATGGGCAGAATTACTTTTAATATTATTCTTACTTTTATAGTAGATTCCGACAGATACAGCTCCAATTGTTTTATGGACATGTTATACCAGGCCTGTGATTCAGGCCTCCAGTGATTTTCTGTTTCAAAAAAATGAAGGTAAACTTTGCCTTTGGCTGTGAAACTGAACACTGCGTGTAATTACACATCTAAATCGTTAACCGTATAGACAAGTTAAAGGAGAAGGCATTCTTCCTTGACACGTCGGGACACGGAGACAGAAAGGAAAACAAGACACGGAAGATAATATACAGGCCCTGATGAAAAAAGAAAAACGCTGAATATCAATGACAGGCTGCAACAACACAGACGTTAAATCACCGAGCTCTCGCTGCTCTGAAGAAGAGAGGAATGTATCCGATGAGTGAGATACATGTTTCAAAACGGCAGAACTAATAATTATGTCCACAGAACAGGATTTGCTTCACCTGCCGGGAAAAAGACAGTGGAAGGAAAGTAAAACCTGGTATCTGTCCTGAGTGGCAGCCTGGTGGTTTGGTTCAGACAAAGGGGGGGCGGGTGTAAACACTGGTGGAGGGGGTTAAAAGGGGTGGAAAGGGGTAGAAATGGGAGGAAAGGGGGGAAGGTATATCATTTAGTGAAATAGAGATGTAAGAGAGGTGTAAATGTAAAGAGGGGTCGAGTGTGTGTGGATACGTAACAGATGATAATCACATATTTAACCTGGTGGAACGATTCGATCACTATGTCAAGTCACTTTACATCAGCACTTGCACACACAGTGCAAATAAAGGGTGTGTGAATCAGCCACACAAATCCAGTCACCTAAAAATAAATACATACATACAAAGCAAGGAGAAATAACGAAAGAAGGCGACAGACAGAGGAAGTGAAAATGCAGAATTGGGAGGAGGTGGCGTCGCCTGAAGAATGGACTCCGACAGTGATCCTCGCTCCTGGCCTCCGGTTCCTCAACCAGCTGCTCGTTTCATCGTTCTGTCGGGGAGAGTGACCCGCACGAGGTGTCAAAACTCTGAGAGAGAACTGTAGTCTTGGAGTTTTGTCCCTCAGTGACAGGAAAGGACTCGATGAGAAAATAAATTACTGACAGAAAAGTGCAGAGTTAAAAAAAAATATCTGCACCCTCTGTGTTGAAACACTTTCTAATCTTTGTTTTCCATTTCCCCTTCACGAGTTTTAGTTGTTATTGTTTCTGCTTGGCAACTCTGAGAGCCTGTCAGGGCTCATTTAGCAGGGGTGTGTCCCCTCACTGCACACTGCACTTTTCAAAGACAATTTGGAGCTGTATTAATGGACCAGTTTCTCCCACTCACAACTGTTGCCACCCCCCTTCTCATTTTCCATCCACTTTGTCACAGTTTGGTGACCAAGAAAATTGCGTGAGTGCCTATACACAATCCTACAGTGAGATGTGCGGCCAGCAACAGTGGTACAATCACAGTTAAAACGGGAATCCACCTTTGTGAGAAGCCACTCTGCTATCCAGCATGTCTCTGAGGCTGATGTATTTTCTTTTATTATATTAACGAGATGCCAGAAAATTGTCAAAGGCTCAGTGAAAAGAATGCAAATTGCTCACAGACGACTTGGCCCCGCGTCGGAAACAGGTCAGCTGCCTGCCAGCCGCTCAGCTGGTAGCACAGATTAAATAACAGGTGGTTTCATTTGCACATTTTTGCCTCTGCAGTGACCACCACACTCGCTCATTGACGCCTCGCACAAACACGGAGGGGTTACTGTGGTAGAAGCCTGGACACTCCGAAGATACAATATAAGCATCATAATTTATGACTTGTGTGTTTATGTCTGAGGAGAAGAGAAGAGCAGAGCTGCTCGGTAGTTGTGGGTTGTGGCTTCTCTGGCAGTCCTTCCACAAGTGTTATTATCAGTAAAATACTACCTTCACATTAACTCCTCTGACCGTTGAGGTTCTGAAGACTTAATATTAGTTTGGTTTTTGAAGAGGGAGTCAATACTTAGACTTTTGATTCAAAATCAAGACACTTGTTTTTGGTAAAACTGCACCAAACTTCAGAAAGATGAACCCAATCAGCTTAAACTGACATCTGGGATTGAGCATGAGAGTGATGATCGGACTGGGAGGAGCTTACAAGATATTTACTAAAATAGCAACAAAGTGGTGCAGGACTCATTCGGAGGAGTTGAGACTGAGATGTGGAAAGTAAAGAGTGAGGAGGTGGGAGGAGAAGACAAAATGAGGTGAGAGGGAGGAGGCAAAAGTACAGGCAACGAGGTAAAGAAAAGGGGTTAGAAATTCCTTCCTGTTTCCTTCCGAACAAAATCCTCCAAACGTGGAATGTGACAAGTTTCTGAGGAAGCACTTACAATGTACAGGAACTGTGGTCCCTCTCCTATTTTTCTGTGACACCTTACATCCTTTCTTTTCAGAGAAAAAAAGTAAATGTTCTTTTTTCTTTCAGTCCCTCTTCTCAGTTTTCCTCACACCAGCCAGAATGTCTCGTCATGAGTTGAGCGTAAAGGTACGCCAAAAGGAAATAGCTTTAGCAGTCATGAATCCAAACCTACCAAGAGTTGCTTCACTGAGCCTCCCTCCTCCTAAAAGAGAGTGAGAGACTATAAAAAGACGGCAAATTCAGTTTTAAGACAATTGTATTTGCAACAGAGTTTTGTTTTGTACGCAATCATTTTCTTACCTGCTCAAATTTCTACCTGCTCTTTGGTTTTTTGCTTTTCTTATTCAATAGATGCTTTTTTTTCAGAAGTAAAAGTTGAACCAAAACCAAATGCATTTTATTTCACTGACAGACGTTCTCCACAGAGAGTCTCTATCCTCCTTCTGTGACAAACTATTCAATGACAAATTGATAACAGGACAGAAAAATCTTTGAAGTAAATCCATCACATGCAGTCTTTCCACTTCCAACACTCGGTGTTATTCACCAAATGTGTATTAATAAGCTGCTGCTACAGTAAAATATCATAGAGAGACATCCTGTCAGCTTCCTGAAGCTTAAAGATAAGACGTTAATCACAGAAAGTCTCTCACAGGATTAATATAATATTATTGGATTATTTTTTTTTTATTTTTAATCTGAGAAAGAACATAAATCAGGAGTAGTGACAAGGTAAAACCAGCAAGTGGTTGACAGAAGAACTAGAAAACAGAAAAGACATAAAAATAAATATCCAGCTGAATGTTGTTTCCTGTCACTAAATACAAAAAACACCTTCATCTGTCCACTCTGACTTCCAGTCAGCGCCTGTAGGTGGCGCACTCTTCCTGGCAGTCGCGGTGGCTGACGGTGCGGTGCAGTACGGAGGCCTGTGGCTGTGGCTGCGGCCTGCTGTGTATGAGGCCATTGTATCAGCGAGGTAAAGATAGCATCTTTCAGCAGACATCACCTTTATAGACACAGAGTGCCCAGTGTTCACGTCCAGCCGCCCATGAATGAGAGCGGAGCGACTGGCTGAAAACTCCCTCTGACAAGTCTCTCTATTGGCGTTCTGCTTCTTCACCTCCCTCTGGATGCTCCCGCTCCCGACTTCTCCCACAGGTTCCCTATTTCTGGCCTGATTATTCCAACCATCTGACCTCCACACATTTATCGCCCTATCATCAAACCCTCTGTAATTTATAGGCTTTTTTATTTGCCCATTAAGTCTGCACACCACCAACTGGTGATTGTTGTGACCTCCACCTCTTAGTTGGAGGTTACCTGTCACTACTATAACTTGTTTGCTGTTCTGCTGAAGACACATGAAGTCCTGACACGAGTATCAATACGGTTTTCTTGCTAACTTGCCACTCATTAGAGTCGGAGGTCAAGTCAGGTGTCTGCTAAGCTAAGCAGTCACTGCTTGGGGATGGCAGCTGATGTGGCTGCTGCAGGAAGGAGGGAGGTGGAGAGCGACAAGATAATTGTGTCTGTCAGACTGAGAGCTGAAGCTGCCTCCTCACGTCTTTTTGGCAACACCCACATTACGCTGGCATGTGTCCAAATCAGCTACACAACGTGTAGGAGTTTTTGTATTAAAATGTAGCTGCAGTAGAAAACTGCCTGTGCCTATAAATACGACATTTGCTTCATCGACTCAGTAGTTACTGTGATGTGTTTGTGTTCACAGACAAAAAGCAATTATGTTTAAAGTAGAACGAAACAACAAATCTTGAACAGAACAATCCAAACTGCTCGGAGGCAAAAAAAAACCCTGAACATCTTATTTGTTTTTTTCATTCTGCGCTGAGATTAGACTGTATTCTAAACCAACAGGCCCCCAGACAAAGATATCATCAGAAACCTTCAGCAGATAAATCAAAAGACCGTCCGCACGTTCGTTTGCTTTCCATCACAAATGTCCCTCCGAGCAGTCAGGAGCTGGACGACTGTACACCGTGACAGCCTGCGTAACGACCTCCGTCAGCACGGCAGCGTGAAGCCACGTTCTGTCATTCTTCAGGTGATTCCTGCGACCCGGCCCGGCTCCGCTCCCCTCCACCCATCTGCAGCAACACCCACTCAAATTACCACATTCCTGCGCTCCTAACCTGCTCTTTAGACTTTCAAAGCGAAGGGAAAGGATGCCTGAGGAGACACATTTTAAGGGAGCGAACAAACCCTGCTCGTTCACTAAGATGAGGAGAGTTTTTATTTGTTGGAAGAGGTACAGGGCTTCATAAACTATCTATACCCATTGGACTGAGAGGAATCAACCATGTCTCTTTTATTGGACAGACATAATTAGAACAAGCTGACGTATCTGTTTCAGTCTCAGGCTTCTAAAATATATTCCTACATTTAACTGTTACATACATTTTAGTTGGTCTCTTACTAGTAGCACGATTATGCGCATTGATCTCTGTGTCTTTAATGGTTGTCTCAGGATGTCGCTGCACCCACAGCAGCCCTGAGATGTATTGACCTCATTACTGTAGCTTGCGTGTGTTGGCCACTTTTATCTAACGTCCAATCACAACATATACACTTTCTTTTAAAAACACACACACACACAGTTGCAGCCTTCAAGTTTCTCCAGCTCCGCAGGCATCGCCCCAGGACAGAGAATGAGCGAGACAAACATCTTCTCCTCAGGAAACAGGATGTCCAGACTCAGACTAGTGCACCCCCCAAAAAACTCAACACCCCCCCCAAACAAAACAAAGTTTTCCCAAAACACTATATGGAGCAATCGGAAGCTTGGGGGCCACCCAAAGTTGTTTGATCATCCCAGCATCAACGGCTTTGTGTCTTCTTTTGAGGCAAAATCCACTTTCAAGTAAAACAAGGCCTCTGGAAACTCGTTCAAAGGATGAGAAAAGATTCAGCCCTGATTAAAAAAAGGACATTTTGACATCATATAATCAGTGTTGTGATGGTGCTTCATGGGGCGTCCGTCCTCCATTGAAGTGTATGGAGATTTTGATCTCAGACAAATGGATTTACTGATAATGGTCGGGTACATTTCTTTGTTTCCTTGACCATTTTTTTCCCCAAATGGACAAACAAAATGATAGTTCAGCAAGTAAAGTGAACAGAAATAAGTTATTGAATAAAAAATGGGGTTATAACAACTTACCTTGGTCAGTTTCCTTTTTGTCCCAATAACACTCATGTCAATCATGAAAAAAAGATGGATGGAGTGACGAGTTACGCGTGAAACAAACACAGATGTCCCACTGTGCTGAGGTGTTTTTGCCTCAGGTCTTGAGTTACTCAAAGAATGTGAATTATAGTTCCAAAAAGTCAAACTTGGCAGGAGTCTAAATACTGACAAGCAGCAGACAAGTTCACTGTCACTCAATGGTTGCACACTGTTGTACACATTGCTTGTTATGAGCTCTTTGTTTGTGGAGAGAAGCTTTGGATGTCTCCACACTGTGGCTTTGTTGCAAGTAACAGTTTTTACTTATTTTGTTGGTGCCACTTCTGATCAAGGCCGACATGTACTGCATATCCAGTGGCAGATGTGGTGCGTTGGTCACACAGTCGCTCCCAGCAGCGTCACGCCGAGCACTGTGAAAGGGTGGAGGATCCAGATCAGGTCCCCCTGGCCTACAAGGCCATATGATCTCTCTGCCCATGGAGGAGTAAGATCAGCGCTTTCATTTCCTCCCTGCGCTGCTCTCTGTGCTGCACATGCCTGGTCACTTTTGCTCATGTGAATATGTGAATGTGGCTCACAGCGAGCAGATCCTAATCCGGACCTCTCCCTGTCTGTTGTCTTTGCAGATTTGCCCCTTGCTCTGTTTTCAGCATCAGGGGGGAAACGTTTTCCGTTACTGGGGAAGGAGCATGAATGGCAGCTTTGTTGGTAGGTCTTCATGTTGAGTTTGGAGTCCCCCAAATAGACCCGACCACTGCAAACCACCGAAACTCATGACCACTCAAACTGACTTCTCTTTTGATTTCCATCGATTCTTTCCCTTTTTAGAAGTGATCAGAACAATTGTTTTTCAATTCACCTTCCTGTCTCTCCCTTTTGGGATTGTGGAGAAAAGAGCAGGGCAGGACTGGTGAAGACTTGATCCAGATGGGGCCATCTGAGAGTAAGACCCAAGAGCCGGGGCTCAACAAAGGATTCTCAGTCCTGCAGGTCCCACCAAGTTCATCTGACAAAGAGACGGAAAGAGACCCTGTTTTCATCTCTCGCATGTCAACTTCAGCACATTCCACACTCACAAACTCACGTTTGATTCGGGATCTTGTCGCTTAAGTTCTCAATAATCACCCCATGTTACAGGGATTAAACAACAAGAATTGATTCAGGATACAGTTTCACAGAGGCTTGAATATGTAGGACATCTTGTACTTTCTCACAGCAAATGAAATATACAAAAGAAAACATTCACTGATAATGCTTTATGAATCTTTCCCACGGTTATTCACTGTTTTACTAATTTCACACTTACTATAGATGGATAAAAGTCTGTCTGTTCACACCAGATTTGTTTCATCAAATAAAAAACTATCTCTTCAAGTACAGACGACGGCTCTTTTTGTCCCACAGGACTAAAAAAAGAAAACAGATGTCTAACAAATCATTTGGCACCATACACACCTAAGCCGGTTTGTAACGACATGAGTGGTCGTAGAGGTCACTGAACCCGACCCCCCGTTTGAAGGAGGTGCGGTGGTTACCAGGGATCTTGCTTGGAGAAGCATGACGGATGCTGAGAGAGGTTAGAGGGAGACAAACAGAGCCGAGGGTCAGTTTGTTTGGGATTCTTGAGAAGAGATAGCAGTTCACAAAGCCTTTCTAATGGGAACCAGCTGACCACTAATAAAGCTACAGCCAGGCTGAGGCTGTTTGTGCTTGCTGTAGACCCTTCGCAGATGGGGGGGTCTGGTGTTTATTGTGCTTTATTCTCCCAAGCCCCTCAAAAGGATGCAGGAGAAATTTATACAGGGCTGAGTTTACTTTAGGCTCACTGCACTGCACTGAACTGCCTCATGAGTTTCCTCAGAGGGAGACATTTGCTGACGGATCAAGAAAAGTTGGAAAAACTTTGATTTGCTGACATTTGTTCTCACAATGATTTTCAAATCATCAACAGCTTTTTCCACAAACTAGTTTGCATCTAGTTGGATCTGGAACATCATTTTCTAAAAGTGTTTGAATACTGTGGACAACCTTACAGCTGCTGGTATTCAGAAAACACACATGAGACCTTCTGATCGAAAAGTTTCTAATTCTATCTATTTTGTTTTTTATTTGGTAAACTACTCAGCCTTTTTCAGGCTGATTCTACCCAGTGTCAGAGCGTTTCCAATAGATCCATGATCTCCTCCCAGATATTTTTTAGGACTTGCTAAACTAGTTGTAAGGGGGCCAAATTGGGCCGAAAACTCGACGGACTGCCGGTTGCTGATTGGCCAGAGAGCGACATCAACAGAGCTGTTGTGGTTCATTCACAAAATTCCACCGGACACTTTTAAAGGCCTGCTTCAGTAACGAGCGGTTTTTAAACCATTGTTAACAAGTGAAACAGTGCTCAGTATACATCACAGTAGAACAAGCAGCAGGCCCACTGTGAAGTTTGCATGGTGCTAGAAACTCAGCAGTGAGCAGGGCACATCGCCTGGGTTCTCCATTGTTGACGTGTGTGTGTGGCAGAGGGCGGCCGTATGCTCTGATGACTCTACACGATGAGGCAGGATGTAGCTGTTTCAGAAACACAACTGGGCCGAGTGGTGCTGAGCCCTGTGAAACCAAACTTGCCTTCAGGTTGTCAGGTGATCTCTGCACTTCCACACATCCCATTCTCAAAAACAAAAGTATTGCAAATATT
>JAUESE010000080.1:11544534-11554749 GCA_032274725.1 Malacoctenus triangulatus
TACAGCTCCTGTCTAGTGGGTATTTTGAAGGGCAGCTCGAGCACTTATGAGCGATGCTAAACGACACTATAATATTTGTGTCATGTTAAGTTAAAATAACTTTTGAGGCGGCTTCATCTGGCGTTATGACGCGTTCGTGGCATCGCTCTGCTTTCGATGAACTCCGCGGGGGAGGAAAGAGGGAGGAGGAGGGAGGCAGGGAGGGAGGGCACAAAATTAAGGAGGTGGGAAAGAAGGAGGAAAAAAAAAAGTTTTCAGGCTTTTTTGGGTTGAGTTCAGCACGTGGGGGGAGAGGAGTGGTCTGGGACTGGAATAATGAAACCTGGAAGACGGAATGGGAGGGAAGCGGGGCTCGGGTTTCAGCCTGACAGGGGGTAAGGGGCCGGCCCGATATTTGGGAATATACGAAGATTCATTGAAGGCAACGGGGACATAAAACTACAGCGTCTGGCCTGAAGCGGTCGGTGCTGAGCTTCTGCTGCAGGTCCGGGTCCTGCCGCTGGATTCCCACCCCCCCCATCGTTGTTTTTTTTTTTTCTTTTTCTTTTTTTTTGGGGAAGGGTGAACGTGGAATGGTCCGTTTTTTTGTAACTGGGGACATAAACACTAAATACTGAGAGAAGCCTCCGCTCCCTTCGCACCCTTCTTTCACCCTCAAAGGGCCCTGCATGTCTAATATTTAGACATGTTCCTTTTAATGGATTCCAGGACTGTACTGCTACTTGTAGCAACCCAAGCTTGTCTATTAGCCGTTGTGAGATGTCAAGAAGACGAACGTAAGTGACACTTTCATTTATCTGATGAAGAAAGTTGATGACAAGGTGCATTCAAAGACCGGGACTTCTTCGGAAAGCCGGATTGGACGTGCGATTTGCTCGTTTCGAAGCGCTTCACCTGAGCCGTGGCGCGTTTTGATGCTTCTCGTGGCGCTTGGAGCGCTTTGGTTGTTCATCTGCAACTTTTACGCACAGAAAGTTTGCGAGTGTCCGGGCTGCTCCGCTGTATGAAGAGTTAGGATGAGTGATCGCAGTTGTGGATCTTGAACCTGCACGCAGTGCTGGCACTTCTGTTATAATGAGTTGCGTTGAAACTTCAATGGCGAGCAGTAGTGGAGCGCGAAAGGATGCAGAAATGGATGGAGAGGTGCGCATCTTTTACGCGAGATAATGCGCTCTTAGACTTCTTTTGAGTCATTGGTTTGAAGAAGCAAATCTCTTCATTTCTATTCTGATCACATATTGATTGAGATCTTTAGAGTATTAAGTAGAAACTTTTGTATCATCTCTTTCTTTTTTTAGCATTAAAGTCAGGTTCAATGGTTCAACCCTCCTCCTCCCCCTTTTCTTGAAATTGAACTGGCAGACACCTGTGGGTGCTTTAGGGGCTTTGACAGACTCCTTCTTTAACTGCAGATTCACTCAATATATGGGGGGAGGGGATGGGCAAAAAGTGAAAGGTGGTCAGGCTCAAGGGCCTTCAGTGAAAAGTGTTCACATTCCTTTGCTGTCAGAGGGCATCCAGGCAAATCTCAGCTTGTTGAGGCGGAAAGGTGGACGAAAAAACCTGTATTTCCATTAAAAACTGGCTTAAAACGTTCTCACCCGAATGTGAACTGCATGAAGGATCAAGCCACACCAATGTCATCTTCCATCCCGAAAGACTTTGCACATTTTTATCCACATCAGAAGTGGGGTGAGAGTATTTATCACGATAATTGATTTGAGTGTTCACAGGAGACATCTGAGAGTGAAGGTGTGCCAGCAGATTGGA
Source organism: Malacoctenus triangulatus (assembly GCA_032274725.1). Lineage (NCBI taxonomy): Eukaryota > Metazoa > Chordata > Actinopteri > Blenniiformes > Labrisomidae > Malacoctenus > Malacoctenus triangulatus. The sequence continues at coordinate 11,546,305 of JAUESE010000080.1, forward strand.
GCCAGAAATAATGTTCCATATGATTTCAGGGTTTCCATCTGCTTAAAAGATTAGCCATAAGCTGTGACAGTCCAGCCCAGAAAGAGACAGAGCCAAGGTGCAAGAGCGAGGTGACTGGAAAATTAGGAGACAGGGACGTTGTTATTGTGGCTTTCAGAGCTGCACTTTTCTCAGTATTCGATGAAGTGTGGTGAGATTTAAAAGCAAAAGAAAGGTGTATTTTTGTAGAAGAGAAGAAAAAAAGGGGGGGAATGATCATGCCAAAGCAATTGGAAGTCTCAGGTTACCTTTCCAGAGGAGCAGGTCCCTGCATTCTTATGCGAGCCCCCTTCTTTCCTAACTGGAGGGAGAATTTTTTGTGGGGGCGACGGTGAAGCGGTAAAGAGGTCTGACTGGGACTGTGTGCAGCAGACCTGCCTTGCCTGGAGTCATCGGCTGGGGAGAAGGGTCAGGTGAAAGTTTTGAGGCCAACGACTGCCGGTTCACAGAGGTCAGAGTTTATCGGGCGTCACTGAAGTCAAGACCCACAAAGTTTCTCCAAGCTCAAACTGTGAAAACAGTCACGAGTCAGACGCCTCAAAGTACACCTGGGTCCACTTTACAATTTGCATTGTTCATTTTCCTCCCCTGGAAAAGAGCATGGCTGCCAACCCACAGGAGAGGAGGCTCACAAAAGATCCTCCGCCACTAAAAGCCAACTTTCTATCCATTCTCCAGCATATAGAGGAGCCCTTGTGCTGCAGTATCTCATATCAGAGGGATCTTTCATATTTGAGCCAGAGAAAGGACAGGTGCAGGCCTTTGATGGCACATACTGTCCCTGTTAGACGAAATGTCAAAACTGCGCGGCATGTGCATAAAAACTGTCCGTTTTCTCTTGGCTGGCGTGTTTGAACTGGCATCTGACACGGCGATGGGTTCCAGATGGGGGTTTAAAATGTGCCCCGTGTTTATACAAGGCAATAGTTTGTGAATTGGCCACTCTGTCCCTTTCCAGAAAGACCTCATTCATTGCTGCCGAGGTCCACTAGGTTACCTAGACTTAAGCAGCGCCCTAAGGTAAATATAGCTACTGTACTTACTCCCTGTGCTCTCCCCCACTTTCGGCAGCCTGCACCCTCAGGCCTTTTCTGCTGGTGCGTCTCCCACTTTCACCCTCTGCTCAGGTTCACTGACTTCAATCACAGCCTTTCTCTCAGCAGATGTTTGGCCTCGCGCTGACAAATGTGTTAACCACCAGACTGGAAAATTAACTGAAGCATTGCCTAATACCCCACATCTATTGTTAAATACTTGAGTGGTGCATTTCATACCAGGTACAGAAGCTGTATTCAGGCATGCTCTGCCACCCTCACGTTTTGGTTGTGGGACTGCGGTCTGATGAAAAAGAAATCCAAACATTTTCAGTCGCTGAATGCGAAGTCTGTCCTCCTTGCACTAAATGAGGGTGTCTCCCGCAATGTAAACCGGCCCTATATTTGTCTTGTCGAGGAATTCAGGCACACGGTCTCCGGCTCCTGTGAAGTTATTAGAGGTTTCCTGCAGGTCTTTCTCAGCTTCAGCTGTCAGTCTGTGGAGTTACACTGCCGCCCTGTGGCTGTTCGAGAGGTTGCCGGTATCAGTGGAGGAATCACACCTCGTGTTTTTGGATTTTGAAGTGATGCTTTTCGGGTTGTTCAGGAAACTCAAGCTTCTATAATTAGATTTAAAAAGTTATCAGTCTACCAAAGATCAAGAAAATAGTCATTTTTGTCATTATCAGGATGGTTGTGGTGAAAGTTTCCAGAGAAATTGGTGCAGAAATTTTTGTTCCTTGGACAACTTGCTGAAGTGCAAACTTGATACTGATTACATAATACAACTTAGCTTCTACTGCTTTGAGATCATTGAATTTTACAGCAATTCAACTTGGAATTAGCTATAGAACAATCAGTTAGTAACATCAGCAGAAGTTTGAGAGAGCTCAATACAATCAACCAGTTACACCATTGGCACAACAAGCATACCTTTAACCTGTTTGATGGATAGAAAATATGTCAATAGTTGAAAAGCTGCTCTGGCAGTTCAGTTGTCTTTTTAATGAATGGAATTCAGACATGTATACAAAGCTGAACAACACACTGCTTGGTTTATTTCTTATGGCACAGAAATGTATTTCCATGTATTGAATGCTTGTTTTTGTTGTTTTTATGTGACACAAAACTATGACTTGTTATTCACATGTGATGTATAATTGTCTCTTTTCCTTCCACCGCCTGCCTGCCTGCCTGCCTGGCCCTCTGTGTGTCTCTTACTATGACCTCACACACAGAGGAGGATGCTTTTAGCTGTGTACAAGATGGACAGCGTTATAGTGACAAGGACGTGTGGAAGCCCGAGCCGTGTCGCATCTGTGTGTGCGACACCGGAACCGTCCTGTGCGACGAAATTGTCTGCGAGGAGCTAAAAGACTGCCCCAAACCTGAAATCCCATTCGGAGAGTGTTGCCCCATCTGCGCTGCTGACCAGTCTACATCCATTGGTTGTAATTTATTTATCACACACCTCTCATAAATAAATTACTGTACAAAATCATGAAGTTTACGTTGGGGAGAAAACAACTCAGGGACCGTTTGGTATCAATCAAAGGTTGGCCAGCTGCTGTTTAACCTCTGTCACTTTTACATAACAATCAGACTCTTGCATCGAGTGTCGGCCTTTGATTTGAATACAGTTTTCTATCCCCAAAGCAAACAAATGATTAGAGATAAACAACAACAGTGACACATCTGTCAAGATCTCAGTGAAATGCTACCTCGCCATCATTTTTCCACTGCTGGCTCACCTTGGCCCCATCTTGTTTGAATACTCGCTCCTGCCCTGAGTATCATGAAAACATGTGGGAGTCATTAAGGAAATACCTCAGTGAAGCAGACGCGGCTTCACATTTCTGCTCTATATCCTCTCTGTGGATTTCTGCAGATCTGATGGCGGAGAAACAGTGCGACACTCCGCTGAGAGCCGGGACTTTTAGAAGGAGCCATTCACCGCACTGAAAAGAGCTATTAGTTCCTGATAAACACAGGCCTGAGTATTTTCTGTGGGCTGGTGCAGCTTTGGAAAAACAAACAATCGAGGAGCACGACTGAAATCAGAAGTGTCACTGTTCGCATTGCATGCTCATGGATTCAGTTTAAGATGCTTGATAGTGTACTTACTTTTTTACTTTGAAATGTGTCATTTCAAGTCATTAACCAACATAACTCCAGTTTTATTTGTAGATTAGATTGCGACTACTTGCTGTCAAACACATTCATGAACCAAAATGGCATTGCACATCTGTCAGACTGGCAGTTTTTGATCCTGTAATTTCTAATTGTCTAAAAATCATCTAAAATTTGGCTTTTTCTGTGAAAATGAAAAAAAAGCTCAGAAAATAAAATACTGCTACATGTTATTTTGAAGCCTGAAAAGGTGTTTAAGCCAATTTGTCTACATCGCTATATTAATATTGCTCAGGAAGTGTCATAGTTAAGGTTTAGTTGCAGTTAAGCTATAATTCTTAAAATTTCAGCACCTGAGATTTTAGGTTACCATAGAAACATGCTTCATGCAGCCGACTTTATTCTCTCCGCTCTTAGCCGCAGCTTCTTCGCTTTTGCTTTTTTACTGAGAGATGGCGAGTCAACCAACACTTATTCGACCCTAATGGGCTCTTCACATGATCCAAAATAGGCCTTGGTGGTGGTCTTTAGAGTCATTACTGTTAGTGAAGAACAGTGAGCTCCAAGCACAAACAAACTGTCTCGGTTTTATGGGAAATATTGTGTAAACACATGGATGCTTTCTTGTGTGTGCGATCAGTTGATTAACTATGATTTGTTTCCCCTTCATAACCTCCTCCATCTCACAACAGGATCACCTGGAGCTAAGGTGAGACACTGCGGGTTGTTTATTGCTGCTTGTGTATGTTTATGCTATCACTGATGGCTGTGTGTATGTGTGTGTGAGAGCTGGAGGAGTGCGGCCTGCAGGAGCAGCCTGCAGTTTATAGCTTAGATGAGAGTTTGATGTGAAAGAGATTTGCCAGATGGATGCTGTTTGTTTCTACTCACATTTGGTGTTATATTTATGTTCCTCGTGATGTTGTAGAGATTAGATAGTTTCAGCACTTTAGCTGTGACACTTTTTCTGCTAAAGCTTCACATTTTACACACTGTCATGGGGTGCTTTTTGAAAAATAGCATAAGATGAAACACAGATGCCTTTACTTGTCGTCTTATCTGCTGTGATTGTGCTTTATGTCTTCTTTATCAGGGGCAGAAAGGTGAACCCGGAGACATTACAGATGTAAGTACACAACAAAAACAAAGAATGGTTTGTCAGTGTTTCAGTTTAGTTAGAGTTTTTTTGTAGGTTTTTACATAATTTTGCTGGCAAATAAGTGTCTAAGTAGCTTGGACTGTTCTCACCACTGTTTTACTGTTTTAAGAGCATCGTACAGCCGCAAATTTAAAGCTAAATATTTCTGGCTTGTTTGATAAAAACCTATAACCTAAAAAAGGACTTCTGAACGTTTTGAGTAAAGTAAATGCACTTCAAGGTTATACAAGTGTGAAGTAGTGAAGTAATTCTACTTGGAGTTGTTGTCCAGCAGGATGTTTTTCTTAGATCTGGGCCGATGTAAAAACAGCTTAAGTATTTGTACCTCGGTACTATGAAATACCTGAAGAACGTTAAAGCGACTGAAGCCCCAGTTTATAAAAGAAAGTAGGGCTGGGAAAGAAGAGAAGGGCCTGTTAACCCACTCGTCAGGAAGACAGCCAAGCACAATAAGGGCTCCATACAGTCCTCCATAAAGATCCACACAGGCCATCACAGAGAGAGAGAGAGAGAGAGAGAGAGAGAGAGAGAGAGAGAGAGAGCCACACCTGGAAGTGCTTTACCCCTCCAAGGGAAAACGGGTTCAGGGCAGGAAGTAGGAGGGCATTGTTTATTGTATGTTTCTTATAAAGCTTTGCCCGAAGAGATTAGTAATTAACAAGTCTGCTGTTACAGGAGGAGGATAATGTCTTCCCAAAGCTCTCGTGTGTGAATACATGAATACATCTGGTACATGTCAGCTTCAGTGGTCAGACTGGAGATTAAAGATAACATTTAATACATGATGAGTGAAATCTTATCTTTTCTTTTTTCCTCTCGCTACACAGGTTGTAGGACCAAGAGGACCATCCGGCCCAATGGTATGCACTTATTTCCTCATTCATATTTAAGTTTCTTTCTGAGGGATTTTACAACTTCCTGCATGTGCAGGAAACTGTATGATGTCTGCTTTCATTGCTCAGTCACATAAAGAGCGCATTGAGTGTCGCCATATAGGTGTTAGATTTAATTGCCAGTTGCAGTGGCAGGAAATGGGAAGCGATCTGACACAACGGTAGCGGAGTTCAAAAGCTGCAGCTGTTTCTTCAGCTCACATGTGCTGAGAAAACACCTGAAGTGACTGAAAACCTCTGTTCCCACAGGGCCCACCAGGAGAGCAAGGACCCCGCGGATCAAGAGGAGACAAGGGAGAAAAGGTCAGTTTGAAGTTATAAAAAGAAAAAAGAAAAAATCAGTCCACCCGCTTGCGATTTGCTCCTGTAAAATCTGCAAATCAAACAAACAAACTGGAGCCCAGCTCAGCTGGCTTCAGTACAGTTTGTCCCACTGAATGTGAAGGCTTCAGGTCTTGGAGGGTGGGTCGGGGTGGGGGGGGATCTGGTGTAGCTTGCAAGCTGGCAGAATGGTAGCCTTTCATTGAGGGGCTCGGTCTAACTAGTCATGTGCCGTTTCCATTAGGGTGTGTGGTCTGGGTTGTTTACCAGATGTGGGGCTGTCGGAGACTCCTAATGTAAACCTCTGCCTCTCCCAGAGGCCTCTCAGCCAACCAGAGAGGGGAACTCGGCACTTCCTGCAACGCAATGCTTTCATCATCTCGTTAATGCAACAACACCTGAGTGTGATAATGACTGCAGGCCAGTAGTTTACATCGTGTAGTCGTCTTGTTTATGCAGATTAAGCGTGAGGTGTGTTGAGGGTTGGCCAGCAGAGGCTCGGCAGACGTTCAGGTGTTGTTCAGCACATTCCTCGTTTGGGATTCCCTCGCAGGGTAATTTGTCACTACATGCACAAAGGTATGCAAAATAGTCCGATTTGGCCTGATGAATCATCCGCCTGCACTGCAGCCTATTAGGATAAAAAGGATCTTTTATTGTTCGGATAGTATATTTATATATAGTGTTTTGGGATTACTGCTACTTCAGCTTTTAGATATTTGCTGTCATGTGCAATTAAAATGAGATACTCTCATCCCGCGGGATCACTCCTTGATGCCAGCAGGACAGGTGCTGGCTTGTCCCGACCTCTCCTGCAGACTGCCGGAGCCGTTTGGAGCAAGTTCAACGGAGCTTTAGGCTTCTGTCAACAGTATCTGACTAATGTTGTGGAGTAATCATCTGCCAGAAACGGCGTAATGATTTATCCAAAAGGACTCTGGGGCTGAAATGTTGGCACACAAGCCTCAAGAAAAAAATAAATACTCCTTTGTATTTGTGTATGCTTAGGATGTCTGTAGTATTTGTGCAAATATGTGTGCTGCCAATATAAGAGCAAAAACACAAAAGCTTTCTGTACTTGCTCAGTTGAATTTGGTCTACCAAAATGCTTTGGTAGACCAAACTTAATGAATGGCTGAAAAACCAAAAATAATGTGATTTCAGCTTCTTTCTTTGATAATTTTTTGAAGTTTTATTTTGTTTCTTTGGCCATAAAAAACTGATCTGAAGAAATCTGAATGAAAAGAGTTAGTATGTGTTAATATTCTGCAATATATGAACTTGTCAGAGCAAAAAAAACATCTGTTTACAAGTGATATATTTGAGTCTGAATAATTTAAATTTAGATCTTTTTTATGGGTCTTTTAAAATTTTCTTTTTCATGGATTTCAGGGAAGTCCTGGTCCACGCGGCAGGGATGGAGAGCCTGGCACCCCCGGAAACCCCGGCCCCCCTGGACCCCCAGGACCGAACGGACCCCCTGGCCTCGGTGGAGTGAGTATCCCACGATGAGCAGGAGTGGTGGGCTTGCTTTCAGTGCGGGCGCAGGAGCTGACAGGTTGAGCGCTGATACGAGGCCAAAAATGGGTTCACTGGCTGGAATAAGCAGAGAAAGAGGGAGGAATAAAACGGCACACAGAAAGAAACCAGGAGCACAAAAGATGTGGGAAATTGCCGGCCATGGGAGGAGGCAGATAGACAACAGAGGGTGGATGCGGAGAGAAAGAATAGATCGAATGCCACTCATTCTTTGTAGGAGAAAAGAAAAGAGGGGAAGGGAAGGAGCTTTTTGAGGGGGGTGGGCAAGAAGCGTCTTTGTGAAAAGAGTTCACATGCCCTCTGTCTGCATCAGGATTCACATAATCTGCTCTGCTGCTGACAATCTCTGAGATACTGAATGCAGCCAGTGACAAAACAACACAACTTCCTTCAATTTCTGCAAATCAAGGAAAACATCTTAAGCTTTCCAGATAAATGGCTCAAAACAGCTTCTGTGAAATGTGGTGACATTTGGGGCATGTGTGACTTTTTATTTTTTGTCTCTTCCACCTTTTTCATTTCTTTGCGTGGATCATAAAACCTACTAAAGTCATCCCCTCTCGTGCATTTTGCAGAACTTCGCTGCTCAGATGGCCGGTGGTTTCGATGAGAAGGCCGGCGGCGCTCAGATGGGCGTGATGCAAGGACCAATGGTGAGCGCGCGACGACAGGACCTGCCGCCACTCACATTTACAGCCAGCTGCATCAGCCAGCTGACATATTGTCATAATCATCACTGCCTTCAGTCTGAAGAGTGGATTCCCATGTAGGATTTTAACTCATCCAGGATTGGAAGGAACACTGAGGGCGACTGATCCGAGACCAGTGATTATATCACATCCCATCGTCTGTTTTGCCTTCTTTTGTTTTACTAAGAAGACAAATACTAGGAACCTTTCTTGCGAGAAAAAGCCTCCAAAGTCCTGGAAAGTAAACACCTCACATGGAGTACTGAGGTGTCATTGTATAAACTGAGGAAACAGCCATTGATCATCATTACATCTCAAGCTTTTGAAAAACCACAGTCGCCGAGGCTTCGCTGGCATGGCAGCCTGCCTGTGATAGAGTGAGGAGCACACTGGGAGCTATTTTGGTTTTAGGGAGCCAAAGCTTGGCAGAGTCTCAGCGCAGCAGAGGACTCGGGCGCCAGGAGAGAGAGAGAGAGGGAGAGAGAGTGTGAGGGAGATGAAGGGGGGGAGGCCTCTGGAGTCCATCGGGTCCCCACAGTCTGACTCTGCGTCTGTGTGGCTTCACTCAGGCTCAGTGTCCTGCCACATGTCTGTCGGGAGCACGCAGCACAATACTGAGCGCTTTCTGAAGCCAAACCTCC
>JAUESE010000080.1:11639072-11661520 GCA_032274725.1 Malacoctenus triangulatus
GACAGATAAAGACAACAGGAGGGTTAATATGATTACAATGATATTTACAAACATATTTCAGCACTTTATCTAGGTTACCTGTGAGATTCTTTATGTAGGGCGTCTTAGTGTGGGGTTTTTAGGTCACAGGTAAGTAATAAGTACTGTGTGTCATTCATGTGAAACCTCGTTTTTCCTCCAAAAAAAATCACACGAATCTGACAACTCTCATCGACTCACTGCTGATGTTTTGACAGAGGCGTGGAGTCTCGTCGGAGGAAGAGGAGGGCGAAGTGGACAGTGAGGTGGAGCTGCCAAGAAGACGGTAAGCCACATTGTTGATCTCTCACCGAGTTCACATCTATATTTGTGCGCCGTGACAACAAAATCCCACCGCAGGCTCCCGTACAGAGCTCCTCCACCAGCGCCTGTCCTGGCCTGACCTCTGCAGTGTGTGTGGGAGCGTTCGCTCTGTGCTTTACTCACATTTCTTCCACTCCACTCGTTCACCTCGTGCGATCTTCAGCTTGGCTGCAACTGTTTTTCGACCTGAGCGGAGAGCTAATCAAGCGCAATTACTGAAAAGGACTGTGACCAATTTTGTTATTACTACAAACACAAAAAAAACCTCCAACACCAGCAAGACAGTTCAAAGTTTTAGACCCACGGGGGAGAAAATGTGTCCAGTCTGGATGTGATGCTGAAATGCCACTGCCAATTTATTGCCACTTTGAATCCATTCAGTCAGGACATCTAAGTTGTCTGGAGGAGTCTAATCACAGTCTGCAGATGGATGGTTGGTGTATATCAACAGCATCCTGTCTCTAAACTTTATCCTGCTGTAGAACACCCAACATTCATTCAAAGTTTCTAGTTTTTCACCTTTATTGTCTCAAAAGTGTATTTTTCCCAAAGCTCAGTGAGCATCTGGAGCAAGTCTCAGATCCAGGATTTCATGAAGCAAACTGGACACTTGGTTTAGTTGTGCTTTACTTCAGACCCAAAAACTGCACCACCAGTGTGAGCGCAGACTGAGTCATTCCAGCTGAGTCACACGACTCACTTTGTCTTCTGTGAATTTCACGACAACATCGATGAATACTAAACGTCTTCCTCCTCGCCCCCCCCCCCCCTCCCCAGGCGGCCCGTGAGCATCACCAAATGCCAGTCCCTGTCCACGTTCAGCTCGGAGAACCTGTCCGTCTCCGACGGGGAGGAGGGGAACACCACGGACCACTCCCACAGCGGCACGCCCGACGTGGTCAGCACCAACACCGACGAGCGCCTGGACGACAAGAGCGACGACCTGCTGTCCCAGGGCTCCGAGATCCCCGCCGACCCGTCCGACCCCACCCAGCTGGGCTCCGACGGGCTGTCGGAGAAGGAGGCCATCCTTCAGCAGGTCAAGACGCAGCTCGCCTCCAACGATCACAACTACGAGGTGAGTCGAACCTGAGCCACTCACAAATAATCTGTTTGGACGCCAAAATCATTTCCTATTAAATGTACGTTCGCGCTTTAACATAAGTGCCTGTTTTTTCCCTAAAGCAGGGCCTGTATGACGACTCGGACTGTGACAGCGCAGAGTTGGACCATTCTTGCAGTGCCGAGCCAAGCCAGCCTCCAACCAACTGGTGAAAACGTGGCACCTCAGCCCACTCACACGCCTGCAGATCTGTCATCTGAATACCTCTGCCGTTCTCACCGACCTTACACGACCCCCCCGTCCCCCCCCCCACCCCCCAGTCGAGTCGTGATCAGGGAAGATGCAGAGAGGCTGTAAACGAAGACCTGCTTTCTCGAAAAAGCTCGATTCATCCCCTCCAGAAACAGAACAGGGATGCAAAACTGACTCGGTGTCCGAGCTGAGCTGACAATGCAACAGCTGCCCCCCCCACCGTTCCTTCAATGCAAATGGTCCCAGATCAGCTTCTGATCCCCGAGAGACGCCTCCGCAGCAGAGGTCATTCAAACTGCTGACCGTCCGGTGAGCTCTTCTGTCACATCCCGTCCGTTTTTAATCTCTCCATTCTTGTCTCTGTGATGAAATTGTGTCATTTATGTTTGTCGTATGAAAACACACACACAAAAAAAAAGAATCAGGGCTCCTGTAACAACTTTCGAAGTTTTGATTTTCCACATTACAGGAAGTCTGTAATGTAACTTCTTGCACTTAATTTATGAAAGACAGTTCTTGTGATTGTGTCATGATACATTCCTACATTATGCACTATATAATTTATTATTTTACAGTCTTGTCTTTCGAACATGTTTACATCCTAGTTTCGTTGTTTACATTCTTATTTATTGTGTGCATCACGAGTTGTTCCCATTTTCTACTCTTGCGTTTTAATACCAGTGTAAATATGTGATGTTGTAAAATGAACAAATTTTTAAAAATGTGAGATTGTATAATTTAAGATGGTGCTGACGTTTCTAATTAGGTGGCACTCTTCTATTTGAACCTCAAAAAGCTAATGGTAGTAAGAATGTACTGTAGCTGCTGTCCATGTGTGAGCATCGAAACACAGATAGAAAACAACAAATATGAACAACATGTCAACAAAGAAGAAAAAAAAGCAATATGTTTGCACTGGAATCACCATCAGGGCAAACATGCTTGGGTTTTTTTTAAACTTAGTATTGCAGTGTTTACTGTATTAAATTGCAATACCAGTTTGAAAGTTGCTTTTCTGAGCGTTTGCGTGTTTCAGCGGTCGGCGTGTTTTTTGAGAGTGTGGATGAATCAAATGCCGTTTGAGACCCAGAACAAAAAAAAAATGTCGAAGCCATTCAGAGGAGCGCTCGCGAAACAGAACGTCAGTGAACAAGTGAAGGTGAATGACGGGGACGGAAAGCATCAGGAGAAATATAAGGCTTGTGTCGCTCTTATGGTTGTTTGTCAACATTGCCTGAAACCTGTAAACACGATAGATTTGAATCTTTTTAGGACATTAAAACTGTTTTTGTGTGAACAAATTTACTTCCGTAGAGCGATTGTTGATCTAAATCAGGGGTGTTTAACTTGGGCCCACGATGAGATTACAAAGTGTGAAAATTACAAAAAACTTAGCTCCATTTTTTTCTCTTAAAAGCAACTTTGAATCTTAATCGTCGTCTTTTGGTTGCACAGTTTAGGTTTGAGTAAAATTGACTAAAAACCAGCACTGATCCCCAAAACTCAGATTGCAGTAAATTGTTAAAATGGACACTTGTTTAAGAAGAAATCTGATTTGTCATCTTAATTTTTGTAACATATCAATATGTGTTTTGAATTGAAAACATGCTTGTACCTCTTTTACCAAAAAGAAGAGTTGGAGGATTGTGTGTTCGTCTGCAGTTGTACGTTATTGGTCCATCATTGTTTTGGTCTCACCAATATGAGGCCTAATGGGGGGGCTGTTTGTGTCTGCAGTTAAGTTAGACACCCCTGATCTAAATAAGGTTTTATGAACTAAGTACCATGCAGGCAGAGGCAGTGAAGTCGATGTGTGTTTTTCCATTTTGCACTTCTACATTTTTTTGCTCCCATACTGTAGCTGGTGAAGCTCCTCCTCTGGTGACATTGTGGCCAGACTGAGGTCACACCTCACCTGTCAGAGCTTCACTCCAACAGTATGAAACTAAACTCTGGCGTTGATGTGCTGGTGTCCCTCGACAAGCCTTCTCAATTGAAACCGGACGACACGACAGCACATGACATCCCGTCCCACGACTGATCAGGTCAAACTAGATAAGCTAAATAGAAAAAAAAAAGGCAGCTTCTTTTTCTTTAAAAAAACAAAACAAAAAAACAAACAGGTTTTATTTTTAAAGTTGACGTTTATAAAGCATTTGAACTCCCCCAAGATTTGAAGCTAGAAGTCCTGCAGAAGGATCGAGTGTTGCCAAAAAGCAAACCTACTGCCCTCTAGTGTCTCGTCCGTGGAGGTACTGATTTCCCGTGATGCTGAGGGGGGAAAAAAACCCAATTGTTGGCTTTTTATACTGCATTATTGTAACTGTACAATAAATATATTTAAGAAACAATTTAAAATAAAACATGCAAAATCTCAACATGTCTCTCCAAGTTATTTTCCCCACATGGTGACAAAAGTCTCGAGATGATTTGTGGTTTGAGCATTTCACATCTTTATTTCTGTATTTTTTAAACAATGTTGTGGCACCCAGATCTACAGTCTCAAAAAACGTGCACAAAAGTTTTTTGTCGTTCCTGCAAATTAAAAAATAAAATAAATTCTTGACTTGAGCGAAGCAAAGAGCAGGAAACTAGTGTTGAAACTCACAACCCTTTCTTTGTCTGATCCCAGAGCATCAATGATTTCAGTTCCCAGCCTCATCACATTTATAGATTAGTCAGTGTCCAGGAGTTATTTCCCCCTTTGGTAGTTTTAAAAAAAAATATTTCCTCCATTTAAAACAAATATTCCAACTTTTTTTCTTCTTTTTTTTTTAGTAATATATCAGTCTTTTACAAAAAAAGCGAGGACAACCCTCTGCTTCCGATCCCTTGAGCCAAGCCCGAAACCCCGAAAGCCTCCCAACCCAGCAAAATATCAACGCATGACCTCAGGAGCAGGGAGGGGAGGGCAGGGGGGAGAGGGGTGGGGTGGGGGTGGGAGGGGTCGAACAGGAACAACATGGAGAGGGGAGGAACAAAGGTGACATGCGTAGTAATACACATCTTTAAATTATCTGGATAAATTCATCTGAGTGTTAGAACATTTGTCATCGTAACCAAATATAATCAGTGACAGTGCATGTACAGCTACGTATTCTCGTCAGTGACACAAAGTGTGATCCATGTTACAAGCACTTCAGTTGAGGGGGGTGACAAAGGGGGAGGATGCTGTGACTAAAGCAAGTATGGACATGGACTAGAACCTTCTGGCTGGTGGAGCTGGGAGAGGAAAAACAAAACCAAAGAAAAGAGGTGGGTCGTATATAAACACGGAATAAAACAGTCACTCTATTCTTTTGATACTTTTTTATTATTCCTTTTTGTTTTTTCCTTTTTTTCGAAGAAAAAAAAAACTGACTGTACAGAACTAAATCTATATGCCTATTCAGAGTTTTTTTTCCAACTCTACTCTTTCGTGGTGGCAAAGAATAAAGGAAAGTGAGGAGAGCCAAAGATCCATTTTTTTTTTTTAAAAAAAAGAAAAAAAAGAAACAAGGAGAGAGTCTAATAACAAATCATTAAAACCTCCAACTTGACTCAATAAAGGGGGAATTAAAAACCTAATTGTTTTGCTTCTTTTGACTAAAACCGAAAAACAAGGAAAATAAATAATGAACTCAGCGGGTCAAATCGGTGGCGGTTGACATGATTTCAAAATGAGGAAGAGGCGGTATAATATATAAACTCTTAAGTTGGATAGTTGCATTGACTGCTTTATGGTAGCCGATGATATAAAAGTGAGATTTAGTGCAGATGCAGTGTCATATCAGTTGGCTGCCAGTCCTGTGGCCTCAGACGAAAGCCTGGAGAAACAGACAGAGAGACCCCCGGAGAGCAGGGAGGGAGGGAGGGGGGGAGAGAAAGAGTAAGGCATGCAATCAGATAGACAAGATAAACGTCAATATCATTTACTACATATTACAGCATCATAATAAAACCAGCTAGAAGTAACATCTGAATTTAATAAATTGGGGATAAAAAAATGCAGCAGCAACGTGAAAAAACAAAACGTGTGGTTTCGGAGCTTCTATTGGTTTGAATGGAACCTTCTCAAAACTGAGATCGACTCATAAATGAACCTTTTTATACCTGGCATCAAAACGTGTCATCACCCAGCTCCTGGTAGTTACTAGGAAGGATTTCATTCACACATGGCAACAATGTTCATCCAGTTTACTGTGCATTCAACCGCTAAGGCCAGAATCACCTTTAGTGCCAAAAAAAACGTTTTGTGACGTGGACGTCGTGCTACCAAAGCTAGCCAGGTAGCCGCGGCCTGTCAGGTCTGCTAAATGTAGCAGCTTCCTCTGTTCCGACCCCAAGAACCAGAATGAACCTGTTTTAATGCTGCCTCCTGATTCACACGTCCACGACATTTCAATCAGTGCACCTTCAATTTCCACATTAGACATTTTAATGCCAGGTGTAAATGACGTCCAAGTCCGATTAAAAATTCATGTTCCCTTGTGCGATAATGGAGTCAGTAGAATAAATTATTTCTTTACGAGATGAGAAGATCAACGTCATCTTCACATTATGAGTATGGATGAAGCTCAGCTTAGCATGAACACGCAAACGCAAGAAAACCGCAAAACTGGCTCTTCTCACTCAGGCACAGCAAGCTTCTCGCTTCAGCTACTGCATCTTTCTAATGGTTTGTGAATGAACTTTGAGTTACTGATTATCGGCTGATCAGTGGGCTCCACACGGCCCGTTTCTGGCCAGTCTTTGAAAGACGGGCTGAGCAGATAGGCGAATCCAAAGAAAATTCACATTTTACCTTAATTTACACACAAAGAAGTTGAACTGCAAATGTTTGAGTTTAAATACGAGAAAAAATCCATTTCTGTTATTCGATGGAGAACATTAATGGAAAGCAATCCCGATTTGAGCAGCACGAAGAAGTGTGACAATGGCTGCATCCCATATTCAGGGAAGATTTCGAAGCAGATCGTTTCTTGGCATGGGAAAGTAACTTCCTGCGGTCTCTGCCGGTTGCCAGGCAACGAGATGGCAGATTTTGTTATCTATGATCAGAGCCAGGCTTGCCGTTTCCTCCAGTTTCCAATATTTATGGTAAGCTAAGTTAACAAGCTGCTGGCTTCTTATTCAACAGAGATATGAGCGGGTGATGAATCGTCTCCAACTCTTTGAGAGAATGTGGACGCACATTTTATAAAACGCTGAACTCCTTTAAATACTTGGCGATTTATTCATGCTAAATGGAAGCTGATGGATGTTTTTTCCATTTTAGGTATCAGCAGTGGGACCTAAATGATGGTCTTGATACCTGAGGGCACGTTTACTGAAGTTACAATTCATTTGTGAAGAAGCAAGAGAGAGAAAAAAAGAAAAAACCATGACACTACATTGGAACAGCTAACAACAGTCACTTAAAGTTCACTACAAGAAAATTATTCCCATAAATACAACGTGACATCTTAAATAGAGCCGCTACCTGAGCAGAGCTTACACCTAGAGAGAGAAATGCTTCAGTAGATCAGTGACAGAAACTCCCTGGTCATGCTAACTTCAAATTCATTCAGAAATAAGATGCACTCGATACGTCTTTTCTCAAAGAAACCCGTGGGATCACGCTACAGATGTTTGGTAAATATGGCATCGACCATCTCTCTGGCTTTGTAACGAGGGGCTGCTTTCTGTCGTAAGCGAGGCATGGCACGGCCAGATAGAAAAGCAAGTGCAGGTACAGACAACAGGGAGCATTGTCAGTACTTCAGTAGGAGATGACTTATGTTTCCTTCGTTAGTAAGGGGAGAGCCTTCGTCTTTTAGACTTGGAGCCCAGCTCGGGGGCGATTTTGGGCTCAGTGGGGATTGGGTGTGTGGGGTTACTGGCCCCGCCGACAACATGGAGGGCCAGGAGAGGGAGGGGCTTGAGACTGAGGAGACTTGACACACAGGCAGGAGAGCTGGGGAGCAGGGAATCAGTGGAGGAGGAGGAGGAGGAGGAAGAGGAGGGAGGAGGCGGCCCAGGAGCCAACAAGGACAGAGGAATGGAGGCTGTGGGGGGCACCACACAGGAGGAAGAGGAGGAGGAGGAGGAAGAGAAGGAGGAGCTAGCAGCAGAGGAGGTGGTGGTGGTAGTAGTAGTAGTAGTGGTAGTAGTAGTAGTAGTAGAGGTGGAGGGAGGGCACAGGCTGGTCTGTTCAGGGTTCAAGGAGGAGGAGGAGGGAGGAGGTTTAGAGGACTCTACACTGTAGAAAGAGAGACAAGGAGAGAGGGACAACACAGTCGGGATGGGTCACAGGGCAGGCTGGTGAGCAATGGGTGAGGGGCGGGGTGGGGGTCGAGGGGAGGAGGAGGGATGGGGTGCGGGGGAGTGTCGGGGGGGGAAAAAATCACTCAAGGATGAGACCCCCAAAAAAACCCACAAGACAGAAGCTTCATCAGAAATTAGGCTACCTCGTAAAACCAGAGCGAACAAAAAGTCCGACGTCTCTGCTGATGAATCATTGTGGAAGTGATTGGCACAAAAAAAAAAAAAAAGGAATCAGCAGAAGCGCAGAGCGAGCAAACAGCACAGGGACCATCAGCCGAAGGCACGTACTTCAAAAATACAGCCTCACTTCCACCCGATCACAAATCCTAACTTCAACAGGTAGAAAGATTCTCCTTTGTGGGGGACTGTCGTCCTGTGACTTTAAAAAAACAACTGAAAGAATTCAATAATGAAGGAAAAACCTACAATGAAAATGAGTTGCGCATAATAATTGATGCACTGTATCACGATGAGCAGAATATCAGTGCAGTATGCAACTACATGCACAAAAAAAAGAAAGAGTGGGTGAATCTTTTGTATTCGCTGCTTAAAAACAGTCACAGTGTGAATGCTCCTGTTCTGCCCACTTGTGCAAAAGAGCAGCTGAATATGCAACAATGAAGCGGACGGTCACTCCATCCAGATTTGAGAAAAATTAGGAAAAAACAAAATTCTAAAATCCCACGAACCAGTGTGGGACTGAAGGGGGGGCTGGACTGTGTTAGTGAAAAAATGTTTCAGGTTCGCCAGAATCGAGATTCAGACCACATCTGTCCTCCGAGCCGCACCGGTAGGGAAAAATCCAGACGAGCAAACCGCGATGCCTCGTCTGAAACTAACACCGGCTTAGGAGCTAATGTGCTTTTGTGGATTATCTCACCTGGCGTTGATGAGGTACTCCGCCAGACTAATGCTGGCAGGCGAGCCTGTGATGGTCACCTGGCGATCAGTCGATCCATCCACTGGATTTGCAATCTTGATCTGGGCACCCGACATTTGCCTGATCTCGTTGATCTTGGCTCCCTGGCGGCCGATGATGCACCCAATAAGCTTCAGAGAAGAATGTTAAAGTGAGTTGATTGGACGGGCAAACGTTTGCTGCTTGTTTGGGTCGCTCACAAGCACAATAGATTATCACGCAATGACTTGTGGTGAAACAGGCTGAAATAACAGAGAAAGAACTCCACAGATGTTGTTCTATGACTTGGATATAGATGAAAAAGCTTTTTTCATTGGTACAATGATGTTTCTTTTTCTTCAAAAGCTTTGACTTAAATTTTGTACAAGTCGACGAGACCAGTTCAGTGGACAATTTAAACGTGCAGATATTGTTGCCTGAGGCAGAAGAGAAGGGCAGGATACAGAGATATGCTCCGTCTCACCTCAGTGCTTTAAAATCCGTTTTCACTCTGATAGTCTTCAGAATGAAACGATGTTTTACGTTTCGCCACAACTCAAAGAATAAACTTGCTGAACCCCGACAGCAGGCTGTCGTGTCTACAATCCATGGAGTTCTCAATTAACAGCAACAGACTGACTGTCAGATGTGACGGTGTGGCTCAAATTGGATTGTTTGCAGGACTCACATCATTTGGAATGGTCATCTCATGGGAACTGGTTTGAGCAGTAGCATCTATTCCTGACAGAGAAGATGAGAAAACACCTTAAAAACAAACATGAAAGTCTTCTTAAAAGACCTTCATCTGAGAACGTGCTGAAGTTAATCAGCTCGATGAAACCACTCTTTCTTCAGTATGACAGAAAGGAAATGGTTTTTACAACGATCCACACCGACTGACTGTGGCTTTACTGATCCCAAGTCAGTAAACCTGCTTTACCACAAAAGAGAAGACATAAAATCGGTCAAACCTGCTTGAAAACAGACAAGGTTACAAGTGAGAAGTGTTGTAATATCATCATCACGCCGTGTTGTAGAAGAAATGAAACACAGTAATCGAGGCCGTCCAGAGGGACGACGGAAAGCACTCGGAGGGGCTCGTTCTAGTGCAAAAGGTAACACGAGCATCACAGAGAGACATTTACACACACTAGAAATACAAGTTTGACATTCCTTTAGGATACTTTGGATTATTTTGATGGTCTTCCTGTTCACAATGTATTTATTGGTCATGGGGAACTATTGGGACGGGTTTCAGCAGTGTGAGGTCACACCAAATGCTGAAGGAAGAATAAGACGCATCTATGCCGGTCCAAGCAGCTAAAACATGGCATTTGATAAACTGATTTGAAGGGTTGTCATTGCAAGTCATTATAACATGAACAGTTTTACACTGGAAGCACTTCCTGTCGCAACCAGGACTCAAAACTGTGGTTTTTTTCTTCATTTAAGGTCACATTTTACCTTCACCCCAGAAACCAATGAAATTTTCAAGGTGCATTAAAGCCTCATGTCTGAGGGACACTCGAGGACTAATTTTAGTGTCATCATAGTCAAACCTGACCTGACCTGAAATGTCCGTAGTTCAAAAAAACTTTTGGGGACATTTTGCAGCCGTGTTATGAGTCTCGGTCCAAAATTGTGGTAAATTTGGAGCGCCCGACCAGTTACAATCTGATGCAGTGAAAGCCTGGGGGCCTCGTCACGCTGCATACCAGTGAATCCCTGGTTGCTTGGTGCGATGGGGAAGGGGCTCTGCTGCATAGCCAGCTGGTGAAGCTTGGTGAGCTGTGGAGAGATAGCAGCAGAGGAAGACTGTGAGAGTGAGAGAGGAGGCAGGGAGAGAAATGGGAGGAAATGGAAAACACAAGAGGAGGGAAAAACAGAACATAAAAAAAACACAGTCAGTACAAACATCCAAACAGAGAAGCTCCAAAAGAACACAAGTTTTCATACGCATTGCTAAACTGTTGTGTGCAGATCTCTTGGACCTGCACAAAACTCTACATGGATCATTTTTGTCTGAATTTGTTGTTTTTAGCTCATCTACCCTGCAGGTATTTCTCTGCTTCTCTTGATAAAGCTTCCCTGGAGTCGTCCAGGTCAGGCAAAAACACAATACACATGAGTGGGAGCTTTCAATATGCAGGTGATTTCCTAACCAGCACCAATGCAACACTTGAACATAAACTACAACTGTCTCAGCATCACAATATACCAACATCACCAATACAGCTGGAAGGAAAATGTTTAATATACAAAAAACCTGTTGTGACAGCAGAAAAACTAATTAAAGTAGTTCACACTGCTTAAGGCTGAACAAAACATTCTTAAAACTTTTCCAAGTCACAGTTTCTTCCCTGCTCTGATACATTAAGACTAATCATACACATTTTATCACATCCAATGCACCTGATGGGACTCATTCAAAAAAGAGAAAAAGATTAATTGAATCGAGCAACAAGTGGCCAGAGCACAAAGTAATAATGGAAGAGAAGGAGAACAATATGTTTATCTGGGACAGACTAATGAATGAGACGGACATGTGAAACAAGACAGCACAAAAAGGGGGGAGAAAATGGGAAGGAGTGAGCAGGAGGGACAGATTCATGGAACAGTGGAGAGTCTGGACAAACAAACAAAAAAACGTCAGTTCAATTACCAACTGACTGCCGACGAACGGACAAACCATACAAAATCAGAGTGCTGCTCTCTGAATGGTCAATTAAAAATAATGCGATGATTACAGGTCAAAGGAGGGCATAATGAAATAAAATGAGGGGCAAGTTCAGCTACAGTCATGGGCTGTAAAACGGATGCGTGGGCGGGTGGGCGGATCACATTTTGGAAGAGGACAGTTGTAATTATGGGTGGGAGTGGTGGGGGTCATGTAAAAACGGCTACTGCACTTACATCTGGCTGTGGAATCGCGTGCTGTCCTTGTACGGCATATGCCTGAAACAAATGGAAACAAAGCTTTCATAGGCCTCACGTCTGATTTTGTCGGGAAATTCTTCAACTCCTTCCGGTCACATCGCTCCGGATGTTGCAGAAATGTCTTGAAGACTCCCAACACATCACAACCTCATCTGAAGTATTCACAATTTAAGAGTATCAACATGTATGACTTGTCCAAAGTCTCCACATTTCTGGAAAAAAGAGAAGTCCTCTGAGAAAAACCAGAAGGAAAAAAAAAAAAAAGTATTTAGTAGTAAGATAAAAGACCTTTTTGATGTTAGGCCAACAAGCACCAGAAAGTGTTTTGGTTCAGACTGACAACAGAGGAAAATAGGCCACCTCTCTTCTGCAAGCTGACGCTCAAACAAAAAAAAACTCACTCTGAGGAATCAAACAAAAGGAAATCCGTGCAAAAAAATGACTTAAGACCAAATGCGATCAGACGGTGCTGAAGGTGCCGATCCTCACTTCAAACAATCCGTGTAGGCAGCTCTTGTTGCAACAGTTTTTTGTGTTTTTTTTTTTTTTCAAACTCAAGATCAGCTGTGGAAGCAGTCATGATTCGGGACGTATCCCGATTTGAATCGTTTTTGATCCCACATCAAGATTTCCTGGCAAATAAAATGCATCTGCAAAACTGCAGACGCATCAACAATGGCAAGCAAAACAGAATAAAAAAAAACACACTAAACCCCACTTCCCTCTGAAGTGTCATACGTACCTGTCCGCCTGCAAAGATGACGGGTGATCCTGAAGGCTTGGGTCGGTAGGGGATAGTGACCCCCTTAGGGGGAGACTGTACAAAAAACAAAACGTGAGTCACTACAATTACAGGACTGATCAGGAAATGCTGTGTTGCACAGATGAAGAAAGACGACGAACTCCTCACATCAGATTGATTCAAAACTCTGAGACATGGGTCAGATGGGAACAATAACTCTGCTGGTTTTCTGTATGAGGCATGATTGTTTCAATCATTTTACTGCACCTCTGTGGGATCAATACAGATGAAACTCTACAGATAATGGACGGTATGATGTTTGACTTCAAACCGTTTTCACAAACAAACAGCAGCTTCACTCTGTCTCCTGTCCAAGCTCAGTGCATCTAAGCTGTAAGCCTAAGACTGCAATATCTACACATGACTAATAAACAAGATCAAGCTCAGTTCTTTCACTACTTTCAGGGTGCACTGACCTCAAGCAT
This sequence comes from Malacoctenus triangulatus, assembly GCA_032274725.1. Classification (NCBI taxonomy): domain Eukaryota; kingdom Metazoa; phylum Chordata; class Actinopteri; order Blenniiformes; family Labrisomidae; genus Malacoctenus; species Malacoctenus triangulatus. The sequence continues at coordinate 11,652,077 of JAUESE010000080.1, forward strand.
GACCACACAGATCTGCTTTACACACTCAATAATTGACTGAGGTGTGCCAGCGATGGTGATGGCTCGCTCCGTGGAGTTGGGGAGCATGTCCCCTGCCACTTGTACCTGAGCGCCGGTTGACTGCGACACACAAACAAAAGGACATGAGGCAAGACTTCCAGACACGCGGCACGTCACCCGTGTGAAACCGAGTAAAACGGTGACAGCTAAAACTGGGAGGAATTCACATGCACGTGTTTTCTCGGTTTTATGTTACACGCCGTTCACTGTGCACACCTCTCGAATTTCCTTGATCTTGCAGCCGCCTTTCCCAATGAGGGAACCACACTGGCTGGCAGGCACCACAATGCGTAGGGTCACTGGGGGCTTGCTGGTGGCTGTGCTGTTTGTCATTGAGCTGCTTATATCCTGTAAAAATCAGTTTGGGAAAAAAGGAAAGAAACATTTAGCTCCCTTTGTGACTAGCTGGTCAGAACTGACCTGTCATCGAATTAGTGAGAACAAACTACGACCCACCTCTTCCAACTTTTCGATGATCATGGAGAATGCCTTAAAGATGGCAGTGGTTGGACCCGCCAAAGTAATGATCCTCTCAGGACAATTGCCCTCAGAGATGTTGATGCGAGCCCCGCTCTGCAAAGACAGAAAGGGTGATGGTGTATTTCAATCTGGAGATGCTAGATAGCAAATGTACAGCAAGTAATCTCAACACCAACTATAAAATGTCACATTGATTCATTGCTGTTACAGGAAAGGATTTTCCAATAAAAAGATCTTACCTCTTCTCTCATCTTCTTCACAGATTCACCTTTCTGTTATTGAAGAAACATTTAAGAAAGATGTATCAGCCACAACACACTCAGATGCAGGTATCGACAAATCTTCAATGTCAATAAATTACAGCTTACCTTTCCGATAATGCTTCCGACTTCCTAAAACAAAAAAAGACATTGTTTATCATTTTATTATTGTTGATCTCCACACAATTTTTGTAGGCAGTACTTGTGAACAATTACTATTTGTTGATTGGAGGCACAAAAAATATTTAGATGATTTTTAAACCGATGAAATTACAACTTTTAAAATGACGAGTTGCTTTATTTTTTCATCTTTGCACACAGATTTAAGATTTTAATGTTGATCACATTACATCGGGAGGATTGGAAAGATCCATTAAAGAAAGACTCCCACATAGGTTGAACATCAACAAGTGTGAGGCTGAGAGGAAGTTGCTGAAGGGATAATACAATCCCTTCCAGTCAAGAAGCTTAATGTGTGTTCACGGAGAAGAGATGGAAAATGTTGAATACACTTAATTTGTCAAGCCAATACATGATCATTCAGTGAGGAATGATGGAGCATTTCATTTAACACACTGAACTCACCGGGCAAGAAGAACATGCTCCTGTGTGTGAATTATTCTACACGAGTAAAATGTGAACCAAGACGCCTGTAAGTAAGTCTCTTAGCAGAGCTTCAGCAGAGCTTTCAGCAAACATGACTTCACTTTGCTATGGGGCTACAGGACACCATCATCGTGTCGCTGTTCATCCCTTCATAGGCTCTGCCCTCTATACATCTGAGGGGAGACTTAATTTCCATAAATATAACGTCATACACCATTAGGAGTGCCGACACAGGCAGCAGATAATGGGTGACCTCACCTTGCCGTGCATGAGCAGCCTGATAGTAAGGGTGACATTGAGCCCGCCTTCAATCACACCGGAGTCCATAACTGCAATTGCAACTGAACCGTCAGTACAGAACTGGAGTCTTTGGTCACTGAGATGGATCTAAAGGGAGATAAACAGGCAGAAAAATTAATCCACAACAAGACAGATTGTAGAATGGCTGCAATGGGACTCGCATAAGGAATATCGGAATACCAAGCATGTAAGAAACTTCAGTGTAAATGAGCTAGTGATGAGTTTAAGAGTAGCCTATCAAAACACTTACTCTTGTGAGATTTTATTCTTACTTTGAGTTGTCCTTTAGGAGCTGTTTGTACACATTTATGATAACTCAAAGAACAGCTCAGACAAATAGATGAACAATTGGGATTAAATGTTGAATAAATCAGCTTAATTTCAATTGAATGTATCAAGATGTTTAGATAGTTAGCGTTAATTTACATTTTCTGATGAGCAGCACACAACGATGAGCCTATATTAAACTGTTTCTGCATTCAAACATGCATGATGAGGGCCAGTCAGTATTCCAAGGCGCTTGGCTCCCATTTATCCAATCAAATAAACAGATTTTTAGCATCCGTCACATTAGAGTCTGCTTAACCTACAGATTTACAACTAAATGACTGCATTTGCTTTGTCCGTCAGGGTACGTTTGTACCTTCGGTAGTAGAGGTGGATCTATACAGACTGTACAGGAATAATTTGGGTCATAGCTCGTGCTAACCAGCGCGAAAACTGACGCGTACTACGATGAATCAGAAAAAAATGGCCAAAGGCTCCTTTTAGCCATGTCAACTACATACTGCTAGTTGGCTCTATTCACTCACAACATGAATTATCATGAAGCAAGTTACCAAACCTCAAATCATATTATAGCATTTAAACGTTGACTAACATGTGGCTCGTGTGCAAATGGTTATTTATTGAAACTGCTAAGAATCAAGTTTTTCCAAGAAAAGTACGGCGGTTATACTCCTACTAGAAATGTACTTCTCATAAAATCGATCATCATCAGAATCGATGAACTGAACTGATGATTAAACGTTTGCTTTAGGGATAATATTTAATTAGAAGTACGGCCATTTAACTATTAAAGCTAGTTGGACGTCTATTAGCACGTTAGCATTTGGTCGCACGGAAAATGAATGGAGCATGCGTGTGCTACTTAGCAAGCTAGCTCGGCAGCCTCATTCGTCAACGTTTTTAACCTATCGCCTTCAGTCGTCGTCCTTAAGGGTCACCCGGGGAAGTTTATACTTCCTTAAACGCATGCGTTACGCAAGAGATGTGCGTTTTAAAAAGTAAAATTGATTTAAAGTTCCCTCAGTGGCTAGCCAGGCTACATTACGTACCGAGACTGCGTGCTCATCGTCGTGGGGCCTGTTAGCACGCCGCACAAGCTGAAGCTAGGTGCTGGGCGCGATTTCTTTCCGCTACTTCAGATCACAACAACAAACATTAAAAACACCTCGCGAGGCGATAAAACTCACCTGAGTCGCGCGCCGGTAGGTGATCGGGGGGAGGGTTGGGGTTGTAAGGGTAGAAGGGGAGAGGTTCGGGAGGGTAGAAACCCGGGGGAGAGTTTAGAAAGGACTCGGGGAAGAGGGAAGAGTGATGTGAGATCGAGCTCCACTCCTTTACACAAAGACAACAAAATTATAACCTCTGAACTTTCCCCCCTCACCCTTCACGAGCCACCACCCCGAGTCTGACCCGAAAACACCCGAAAAATCATACACGGTACAGCAGCGTGTTTCTGGGACATTGTGCAGCTACATGTCAGGTCACAAGAAAGAGTAACATTAAAAAAATAAAAAAAAGTATAAAACACAATTAGTTACACGACTTCTCAACGTCCACTGTAAAAAAAGTGCAGTTTTAAAAAACCTCACAGTACACAATTTATTTGACTCTAAAGAGTCCATTACTTGATCATGATAGTTCAATGTTTATACTTTTTCACATTTAGAAACTTTTAATAAAATACTGAGGTAAAATGCCACTAGTGGGCGTAATGTTTATTGCAACTTAAGACACACACGCAACATTGGATATGACAAGTATGAATTTTTATTCACATTATTTTGTTATGTGGAAGAATTCTAAAATGCAACTTTAAAAAATCTAAATGCAAAGTGAGTCGTTTTCAATGCAGTTCTCAAAAGTTGTGTACAGAAATCAGACAGGAAGAAGACCCCCTTAAAACTCGAGTGAGTTTCACCCAAAAACTACCCTTATAGAGCTCAGTTATGTGAACCTAAACTGCACCAGATGAAGCTACATGAATGAAGTCTACATTTGAATGCCTTTAGTTCTGATTCAAATACAACAATATGAAAGAATTGCTCATGGAAAATACTGACAACACAGTTGTTTACTTGTTTTTTTTAAGTTATTACTTACCAAAGAAACGGTTGAAAGTGCAGCAGTTTTTGCAACAGCGTTGCTCTCTGTATGAACAGAATGAATTTGTTCATTATCCTGAGGAATTCACAACAAATCCAAGATTTTCAACATCATATTTATTCATCAGAATAACACGAATATACAACGTGAGTTGTTATATTCTTAAATTTAATGCTCATCGAAGGCACTGCAGAATATTTCTTCCAGTGGCATGTGTGTATAGCAGTGAACATGAAAATCACAAAAATGATCAGTAGTAAATCAAAAGTAAAAAAAAAAAAAAAAGAAAACACAATATTCTCAGAATTCCCTTCATCTTTAGCCTAATTGTGTTTCAAAAACAGAACCGTGTGTGCTTATATTGAACAACTTTTCCCCTCAAAAAAAGCTTACTGTTAATTAAAGTCATCTGCACAGTGCTGTAGTCTCTTGGATTCATTCTATGTCTGTACACTTGTGTTAGTATGTTTATTGTCAAAGAATAGTGTTGCACAAAAAAAAGAAACCCTGTATACACCATCTGACAAAGCCACAAAAAAGGCCAGAAATCAAAAATTAATGTTGCGGTGCCTGTTATTCTCATCTATGCATTCATCAAGATTAATAAAAGGATATCAGAGATATGACAACACACACACACTAATTCTGCAGACACACTGGTCGTAGTGAGAGGATTTACTCATGTGAGTGAATGGTGATGGTTAGGTTGTCACTTTTGTGAAAAAGCATGTCTGTGAAAGCAGCGTTGAACTGATGGCCTCAGTCTGAGTCACTGCTACTGCTGCTGCTGCTACTGCTGCTGCTGGACGACTGTGGAGAAACACATGCATAATATTCATTTGTTTAATGCCCTGAACACTTAAGTTTGTGGTTTTCAAACACACAAAAAATGCTCGATACAACAAGCTAGAGACTCAAACACAAATAATTGGGCTATGTACTGTGGTGTTTTTCCTCAATGACCATAAAAAAAAACACAATTTTGATTTAACAAATATGGAGACATAGAATCTGTTCCGACATTAATTTTTAAAAAAAAATTTTAATTGTATTTATTTATTTTTTAGAACATAAGTTTGACTGTTTAAAACTGAATCATGAAACTAAACATATTTGGGGTTTGTGGACAAATAAGTCTGATTTTAAATCCTGCCAACAAATGTTTTTCTGTTCATAATTTGCCAGAGAATTTAAAAACAAAACCCACTTTCGCAGCAGAAGTCCTTTAAACACCTGTCATGCATTCACAAAGCACTACCTCAACCCGAACTCACCTTGCCATGTTTGTGGTGCTTGTGCATCTTGGGTCCCTTGTGTGCTTTCTTCATCTTCTTCAACTTTTTGTGGCCTTTGTGTCCCATCATTCCCATTCCCATTCCTGCCATTCCTCCGCCCAACGCTGCAGCCATGGGGTTCATCCCTCCATGATAGTGGCCTTTGTGGCCTTTGTGTCCCATCATCCCCATCCCCATTCCCGCCAAACCACCTAACCCTCCAGCCATGGGATTCAATCCTCCATGATGATGACCCTTGTGGTCTTTGTGACCCTTATGGCCTTTGCAGTGCCCCCCTTTAGGGGAGTGTGGGTATTGACCTGGGACAACGCATCCAGGAGTGGCTGCTGGATAGCCACCTGGAGCCATTGGATAGGACTGAGCTCCAGGGGGTCCATACGGCATCGCCCCTGGGGTTGCACTTGGCCCCATGGCAGGGTTCATACCTGCTGGGTATGGTCCAGGTATGTAACCTGGATTTCCAGGCTGTGGGAAGACTCCTGCTGGAGGGACAGCAGGATAAGCAGGGTTGTAGCCGGGAGGGTAGGCAGGGTTAGGAGGACCTGATACAAACAGCACACATAAACATGTTATTCTTTCAAACACTTGCACGATCAACCAAAAACAAAAAAATATATATCATAAGGTGTTCTAAAGATATGCATCTAATGTCTGACATCCCACCTTGATTTGGCCACATGGTTCTTTTTGTATGTTGACCTGTACAGACAAGGCTCACAGACTTTCCTGGAGAAAAAAGAACAAGAAAATAAGGGCATGATTAGAAAACAAAAACAATTAGAGTCGTTGGACTTCTGAAGCTCCAGAATCCAACCTGAAGTCCTCAGCCAAAGCTCTGTGTTACTTCTCACGGTTTAGCCTTGAGGACTAAAAGTGAGCCAGTGGTTTCTGTTGTGCTCACTGGAGCAACTTCCTGTGGAAGTTGATAAACTCCTCTCTGGTTTTACATTGACAGAACTCTTCAATAGGGGGAGTTCCAGAAAAACTAAACCAACCCAAAAAATTCTAAACATCTAGATTGTTACTAAAGTTTTCGCCTCTCCCTTCAAAGGAGGGCCACAGGGGAGGGTCCAAGCTTGCTGTTCGGGTTCCACTGGCCCCCCCAAAAGGGCCACGCTTGATTTTTACTACATCCTTGCAAGCCTGTCCCTTCACATTTAATGGTATGAACAGTGCTTGGACATCTTCATGACATTATGATATTTCTACTAATAACAAACTCATATATACGCTCACTAGTTCCAATGCCTCTTTTTGTCTTACATGCTTATTCATATTGTTTACAGTCGTCACTGTTTACCTTTCTAATCACTTTTAACTTCTGAAACACAAATCCTACATTAGTCTTTTTATATTTCACTAAAGTATGCTTATAAGTACAGTTTAAGACAAATATTTTTATATTTACAACAAACAACATTTGAAAAGAGCGTTCTTAAGAACTTTCCAACCTATTTACAGGATAGATTAGTGCAGGATTGCTGCATCACACCGCTTTTAAACAGTTGTATCGATTGAACAAAGTATTTTTGTGGGTTGTGATTTCCGAAATAGTGCTGTCACAATATGAAAATACCCGAAGTCTTTGTTTGTAGCAACAACAGTAAACGATGTATCACAACATGTCACATTTTAAATGGCAAACCACTGTACTACACTCAATTACAACAATCAGAAAAACAAAACAAGGTGTGAAATCACCTGCTTGTTGTATTTCCGCGTTACTTCGAGCTCCTGACGAGTCTTAAAGTGACAACACAGTAACTATTTACATACTGTAGGTTTTTTACCAATAAACTTACCTCTAGTTTTAGGAGTTGGTCAGAAAATCCCACAGCTTCGTGTTTGTCTTCCGCATCGAGCCACTGTGACGCCCTGAGAAATGGAAGCTGCAGGAAGCCCCGCCCGGCGCGGGGGGGCGGCACGCCGCGTGCGTCATGGCAAATGTCCAACAGGTTCAACACAAAGTGATCCAACCAGTTCCTGCGTCGCATGAAAAACAATGGTAGTTATTTACTGCCAGCCGCGGACTACAATGTCACCGAAGGTGGAGCCGGTGGGAGGGACGAACACGATCACAAACTTGACACGGAATAGTTTCCTTCTCATTCACACCGATGAATCACTGTCGTTGAATCACGTAAACTGAATTCTGTTCCACAGCAAATAGTCTAATTTAATCTGATCACGAATAAAATCCATCACATCATGGATCGTCTATCCAATGTGCTGATTTTCAAAAGATGATGATAAGAATAAAAAACGAATTCGAACGATGGGAAATTTGATTGTCAAAGAAAAATAGATCCTAAAAAGATAGAACCTGCTTCATTTAAGAAAAAAATGGACGAAGTCCCGCCGAGCACAACGAGTTTGACCGACAAACAAGACAATCCTTCAAAATAAAGGCCTTGTACGTTTTATTTTTATTTGCCTGCTGTGGCTCAACTTTATTGGTCTTGACAAAAAGCAGCCACACCGCAGGTCACTGCACACGTTTCATACCTTTATATTCATCGGTTTTGTTTGTAACTCCAATGCACTCTTTCATTTCTTACGGTCAGGTTTGTGTTTGTGTCGAAGTGACCCCGCATGACCTGATGTGTCCGTGCTGTCTCTGACACCAAAACATGCGCGCCTTTTTTCCAATCAGTTTAATTGGACGGAAGTCGGTCGGGACCAGACTCAAAGTGGACCCCGGAGACTGTTGACTGTCCTCGGTCCGCGTCGGTCACCACAGAAATGGTAAAGTAACAAAATAGTCATTATTTTCAACTGTACACGCGGATGAATCCCATAAATATTGTTAAAAATCCTGAATACGTTGATGAATGTGTGTTTAGGCGCTGATTGCTGGGAAAGCTTTCCTCACACGGAAGCTAGCTGAGATTTTTGCGCAAGATTCAGCAGATGACGACGAATTTCACGGCTTTTCTGATGGAGAACTAGATGACAAGGTATTAATATTATTGATAATGTGCAATGTTAGTGATCAAACTGATGCTGCCTTCCTTTGGTGGTTGTGTTCTGTCAGTTATGTTGCTTGGAAGCTTTATTGGCATTTATACAATGAGATGTTTGTGCAAACAACTTGAAAAGTGAACCAAAATATAACTCTGTGAAGACAAAAATGTTGTCTTTTTTTAAGGTAAAGTAAGTGTGTGTGTGTATAAATCTACTTTTAGGAATAAACATACACAACATGACATCAAAGCATATTAGCTGTGGTCACTTTGGAGTATTATTGTTGATATTGTTTGATCGAACATGTTTGACCTTGAATGAAAACTTTCACGTATCATTGAGAATCACTGGTGTTGGAGACAGCTCTGTCTTTATCCATCAGATCCCCAATTTTGACGACGTCGGAGCCCGGTTGGATGTTTTCATCAAAACTGAGGGGGCCACATCGAAACCCCCCGCTGGCGTTCGTCGCTTCAGTCTGCGGGTGGCTCTGCGTGCTGCTGCTCCCCAGCAGTCCACTGAAGACGAGGACGCGGAGGACGAAGAGTGGAACACAGGAAGCAGAGCGGTGAAAAGCAAAAGTAGGTCCAGTCGGACAAACGAGAAGAGACAGGTGAAGTTTGAAAACGAGGACACCACGATGGCGGCGGCGACGGCAGCTCGGCCGTCTGAAGAGCGCGAGTCTGACTCGGCAGAGGACGTGAACGATGGTTTCCTGGCCAAGAGAGAGAAGAACATCAAGGCCAACAAAGCAATGGTGAATCAGAGCCACACAGAGAAGAAATAAACCTTAATGTGTTTGATTTAAAGCTGTGGTTTTGAGTGAAAGCAGCCAGAAATTCCCAGGAGGGTAAAACATCACACGTCTACTTGTCTCACTCTCTACACACTCCTTTAATTTTGAGTTTATTTAGATTCTCACGAAAAAACTCATCTCTTTTTTTGAGTAATCTTTTACATTTGTATTCATCATGAAGATTTAAACTTTAGTTTTAATTTCTACAATCGTGTTTTTTGGGAGGAAACAGATTGCGGACTATTTTGCTTTTGGGTTGCAGAATTACTTTCCACTGTAAAAGTCTGTCTTC
>JAUESE010000080.1:11682037-11693758 GCA_032274725.1 Malacoctenus triangulatus
AACCTGGGTGACAGCATGACCTCCAGCTGCTTCTCCTCCTCCACCTGGAAATCGACATCGAGGTGAAGCTCCGGCTGAAGACGGACCATCAGGCTCCGTCAGAAAGTCTCGCTCGACAAGCTTCCGAGCGGATCATCTTCATCCGGCGCGCACTTACCTGCGTGATTCACTCTCAGCACCAATCAGCCATAAGATTGTGACCACAAACTCAACGTTGTTCAGCGGACCAAATGGTTCCGTCTAGTCACAGGAGCAGCAGTTTCAGAGTTGCTCTGACCCATTTTTACTCTCACAAGCAAACTCCTGTCAATATATACTCAAAGCCTGCTGCCTAATACATTTCTCCCACAAGCAGGTGCCATGATAAAGCAATAACGTGTTGAAACCTAACTGGTCGGTGTTATGGCTGATCTATCAAATCTATGAGCTATCATGTAATTGTCTTTTGTTTAAGCATCTGCTACTTCTTGTGCCGTTTTTGATCTCTTGAACACCAATGTTTTGCGTTTCTCGCGTCAGTGTGTCAGAGGTCCTGGATTTGTACTCGGAGAATGTGGAGGAGACCCTGCTGGACCTGGGATTTGGCTGTGAGGAGCCACAGATCACCGTACGCATCCCTCCTCGGTTCCTCACCTTCCCCTCTCAGGCCCGGGGCATCAACTTCCGCCTCTTCCTGGACTCGCAGCTGCGACGAATCCGAGAGGAGGACCCCAGCCTCTCTCTCGCTGGTAAGACTTCAAATCGTCCAGTCGGATGGACTTTTGTATTTTGTGTCGTCGGGTAAAATCATCTTTACTGTGGTAAATGAAATCCTACAGGTCTAACTTGTGTTCTGGTCTTTCCGCAGCCCGTTTCAGACAAGTCCAAGTGCTCACAGCAATGGCCAACGCTTTCTACTCCCTCTACTCCCACGTGTCACGCACTCCTCTGCAGAAACTGGCCGCCCCGGAGTTCAACTTCTCCTCTTCCCCGGTGGAGCGGATCGAGCGGTTCAGGAGCAACATCCGCAGCGAGCCTCGCTCCCCCGTGGAGAGACTCAAGGACACGGTCAACAAGATGTGCCTGTACACCGGCTCCTCCCGCGGGTCAGACTCCACGTCTCCGCAGCCCTCGCCGAGTAAAAGATCGAGCCTCCCCGACGTTGTAGAAGTAATGCTGAGCAACAAGGTGGGGGTGGTGAAGAAGCTGGACCTGGGGGTGCAGAGTGACTCCTACAGGAATGCAGAGTTGATGATGAGTGACGGATTTGGTAAAATTGACCAAACGCAGCTGAAAATGGGGGACAGAGATGGTGCACATGCTGACAGTGTTCTGACACTGCACAAACCAGTAGAGGACGCTGGTGAAGGAGGTTTGGAGAGGACAGATGTGGTCAGCTGGACTCTCAGCGGAGGAACACGTCGCTCTTCAACGATATCAGGAGAAACCGAGATAGAGCCGGAACTTCAGTTTCTTTCCTCTCAACCAGAACCGGACGCATGTTTGACTTTGTGTGAACAGAGAGCAGCGGACAAAAAGCCTGTCGCCAAGGTTGCATATGATCTAATCTGCCCACAGATAACAGAGAGCGTGCATCAGGCGCCTTTCTGCTGTCAAAACACGCAACGTTTACCTCGTATCTCATTTCAGGCAGAAAGCAAAGATAAAATTCTGTCGCACAATCCCCGCATACAGGCTGCTATCTGTTGTGGCGATGCTGCCTCTCCAGGAGAGCTCGCATGTGTGACTGCACCTCGATCATCTGTTCTGGACAGCAGCTACACTCATTTAAGCATCACTGTGACTGGCTGGGAAGGCAACGATGCGTCCCGTTCTTTGAGCGCGGCAGATTCCAGCCATGCTTTGCATGTCTCATCAGGACAGACGTGTGAGGAGTCGTCTCACGAGACGGAGAGACGGTACCTGAATCCACATCACGGCCTTCAGCCGGTGAATTCCTTCGAACTGGAGGAGGTACGCCAGTTACACCACAATCCTGGACACGTCTGTTTGAAATCGAGGGAACAAGTTTACTGTGTACACTGACAGGAAGTTGGATTTCATTTTCGAACAAATATCAATTTGGTGTTTTTTTTTTTTTTTCAAACTGACTGGTGTGAAAATCCCAGATTGAGTCAGTGGAATTGGCGTTTTCCTTCCTTGATCTATAATGATTTGGAAACTACTCAAAAGTTCAAGAAATGTGGCAAAATAATTAAACGGTTGACTTTTGTTAGACTTTTTCACCTTCTAATAACATGTTTTTATGGCTTTTTATGTTTTGTAGTTTTTTACTGAGATTTTAAACCACAAGGTCAAATAAGATGCAAAAATTTTGTTGTCCAATGTTGAAAACGGCAAACGAAGAAACCGTCACTCTGTCAGATGCTTGACATGTTGGAGTAAGGTTTGATTCTTAAATTGGGAAATTTTAGAAAAAACAAACAAAGAAATTGTTCTGACTTTTGCTGAATTTGTTCACTTTGGAGGCACAGTGATGTGTCGGCTGCACGTAGAACTAAAAACACGAAGCTTTCTGTACGTTTCATACATCGTGTCCTTGCAGGTGCAAAGTGCAGGAGAGGAAGACTTTGTAGGAGTAACTTCAACATTGTCCATGAACAGTCAGGACAAAGGTACTGTTCATCTGTTTGATTTTGCTTTCTATTACATGAGCACATTTCACACCAAAATGATCTTTGTTATTTCACTGTTTTAGAATTTGCTGAGTTGAAGTTTTTTGGGTTTTAGTTTTGCAGCTCAACTGACGGCAGAAATGTGTGAACAAATGGGAGGTGTCATTTCACACTGTAACTACAAGCGTGTAAACGTCCACGCTAAGAATTATACTTGTTATACTTCTCCTTTTCTCTGTGAAACTATACATCAACTTCCAAGTTGCTGCATTGAAATTGAGTGGAAGTTGGTCATGTAGTGTGAGGAACTGAATGATTCAGATGATTTGAATGGAACATTATGTGCACATCGGGGCGCTGCGACCTATACAGGTCACAGTGCAGGCGTCACTGTGTGCATCCTGTGTGTGTGTGTGTGTGTGTGTGTGTGTGTGTGTGTGTGTGTGTGTGTCTGTCTGTCTCTGGGCGTTCAGGTCAGGCTGCAGCTGGATCCCTGCAGTAACTGTGTGTGTGTGTATGTGTGTGTGTCCTCGTGTAGGTGCGGTGGTCCGAGGCGACAGCATGCAGTCGGACAGCAGTGGCTACGCGGACGAGGAAGTCGGCCTCCCGTCAGACAGACAAAACAGATGACCAAAAAGACGAGACGTCTTGTTTCTTCTCCTGTGAATACCTTCCCACACTGCAAATGAGTGTTTTAACTGACTTTTTATGTGAAGCTTCTGAAGTGTTTTTAGCCTTTTTTTTTTTTTTTAAATAAAATCAATGAAACTTTTCATCGCATGTTTGTTTGGGGCTGAGTTGCTCATTGGCAACCTGTCCGTCACTTCCTATTGAGCCATGTTGGCTGGAAGCAGCAGCTAAATTTACCTTCCCTCCAAAACACACACGCACTTTATAATCTGAAATAACACCTCAGTCCAGTATGTACTGATTTGCTCTGGATTTTCTTGTGAACACTTTACAGACTGAAAAGTTTGAACTGAACCCTGTTTGATATTTCGCATGCAAAACTGTGCTGGACTACTTGTTTTAGTTTTGCCACCTAAAGCTGCTGAACATCCTCACATGGCCTCCAAATAAACAATCTTCAGTCCTCTCAATGAGCCCCAAGCTATGCTCATACACAAGATACATGAAGAAACTGAACAAAAACACAACGTGCACCATATTTATACAAGCACCCATGAACCGAGTTCAGTTTAATACACCAGTAGTAAAATTTACAAAAAAAAAAAGCTTTATTGAAGGCAATTTTCCATGAAGCTTATAGTTCATTTGTATTTGTTTGAAACTGGGCAACATTTTCTTCTGCTACAAAGTCTGTCACATTGATTGGTGAGCACATAATGAATGGCATACAGTCAAAAAGCAGATTTTATTTCAGTAATCAAAAACAAAAACACAGATTTGCCTTTTTAGAGAGCGAGCTTAACGGTTCATAAGGCCGTCTGAGCTTGAGTTTCAGAGATGTGGTCAGCTTGTGTTGTGCAAAAGAGATTTTCTCCAGTAGTGCAAACTCTACACGATTTCTTTCGTCTTCGAGTGAGTATGGCGCATTTTATCGACAGCTGTAGAGAGAAAAGTGAGCAATCACTGTTATCAGAACTGAAGTAAATTGGAAAGGAAAAAAATCTCCCACCACGAGAGTATAAATGATAAACAATTCTCGGTATCACAAGTACAAAAACACTGAGGTAATCTTAAACTCCACTTTAAAGAGTGTGTGGTAGCTTTCTCTGGTGTGTCATCCAGTAGCCAAAAGTGAACCTTTAGGACGTGAGTGATTTTAATCAGTCACGCTGCACAGTTACTTCTTCCTGCTTTAGTCTCACTCTAATCTTATTTGTTTTCATAAGAAATATAATTACAAAGCTGGATTCAAAAAGGGAACACAGGCAAGTTTGACCAAGTGAAGCTTCCCAAGCACAGTTCATGTAGGAGCTTTTGAATTTTCACCTGTAGTTTGAGTTTAAAATCAAACAAAACGTGAACAGAGACATAAACAATATTTTTCAAGGTTCAAAATAACAACAAAAGTCGGATGTTTGCGACTCGTGCAAGCTCATCTATAAAAATGGGGAGTCTTTAAAAGGAAGAATTCTGTTTTCTAAATTCAGCAGTTTTTTTCTGTATGTTTCAAGAATGACTGTGTTTTCATCTATACATGAGAGGGAGGGCTTCAACAAAACATCATCATGTGGTGACTCCAGTACCAACTTTCTACAAGCCGATTGGACCTCTCGCATTATTTTTCCATCAGAATTTGTCTTGAGCTACGAGTGAGATCAAATTCTCTGCAGGAGAACCGTTATTACTTTCAGATAAATACCATATAAACTTTCCATTGTAGAAAAATACAGTGAACATGTAGACTAAACATAAAAAAAAAAAATTAAAAAAGGGCATTTCTACATTTGTGATGAATGCGTGAAATGCCCAAAAAGAAGGTTTTCGTGAGTTCGGGGGCGAATAGAAGTTCCTTGCCAAATCAAATAAAAATGAGGCTACGAAATAAGTCGTTGGGGGCGTTTAGGGGGCAGGAAAAAAGTCTCCGTCTCCAAATTTGAGGTAATTCACGTTATTGAAAACACAAAAGTGCCCCTGTGGCAATCCAAAGTGGGAATGCAGGGTGGCATCGTGTGGTGGTGAGGTTGAGTTTCCTACACGAGGAAGATCAACGAGCTCATCACTTCCCTCCCGCCATGATTTTGAGGTACTGCAGTGCATTGTGGGCCGCGTTGGCGCGGGCGGCGTCGACGTTCGGAGCGAAGCCGTGGCACACCGTGATGGGCTGAGTGGACAGCTCCACCAGGCACTGACGCAGGCCGCTGAGGCTGCGCTCCTCTGCAACGGGAAGAAACGCAGCAGAAAACGAAGGTTATAAAAAGCCACTCATGATTCCAGAAAACAAGATTCAGTTTCAAACACAAATTTAAGGCACAAATGGGAATTTTAGTGACACCTAGTGGTCAAACTTCAGGATGAGCACCACCGGTCACAATGTTACATCACTGAGCAACGGACACTTAAAAGACACTTTCAGCCTAAAATATGATGGCCATTTAAATTCTTTTCTAATCTTTGAGTATTTGTCCATTATCAGTCCTGAAAATGTACAGAAAACCTACACTGGTAAAACACTCACACTCAGCTTTATTCACTTCATTGAGTTTAATAATTCACAGGTACAAATCATCCAGGTCCTTTGACGTCTTGTTGAAATTTCACCAAGAATAGAAGAGCTCTCTATAAAACTGAGAGAACAAGCAGCTGCAGGCTACTTCCTCTATATTAAATGACAGACGCTCCACTCCCACAGCTTCACACAAAACACCATGTGTTTGACCAAAATACACAACTGATACTTGGCAAGTTTAGAACTGTGCCAAAGGAGAAACTAACAAAGAAAAGCTCAGCCGAATTGTTCTGTGCAAGCTGCGCCTCTTTGTGCACGCACGCACGCAAAACTAAGGCGAAAACCGGCGCTGTGCTTCGATGCGCGAACTCACCGAGGTCCAGGTAGCTGACGTCGAAGCGCTGCTCCAACGAGAGGTCGCTGAGCAAGGAGCAGAAGTTGGAGTCGGAGGGCATTCCCAGCGGATGGGCGCGGAGCTGGAGGATCTTCTCCCCGGCCGAGTTCCGCAGAGAGTCCCACGTGCAGCTGAAACCTTTACTCTTGCTGGTGTCCGCTCTGTTTCCCATGTGCTGTGAGTTTAGAGGCAGAGATGCACTTAGAATGCATTCGTTAAAAAAATAAAATAAATCAATAAATAAAAATCAATACATACCAATGGAATTAGTCTCAAAGCTAAAGTGCAGTACTTTATTAAACTTTTGGGGTTTTTTTTGGTACAATTTCGAGTTGAAGTTTTGTTCCCTTTTTCTTGGTGTTACAGAATCATTCTAAACTTCACCCTTTCAGTGCAAAAGTAGACGTTTCACGTTTGCATCTCACCACGTTAAACGTGTCGTCTTCTGCGTCCGCATCGTTGCTGGTCCTCAGATCCACTGGAACATCGTGTATACGTGACAACATCTTGGCCGCTGCGTTTCTCTTGGCGAGCTTCTTCGAAGTGCCACTTCCTGGAGAGCAACAAGAGATTGTAAACTTACAACATGATTTGGATTGAGTAAGACTTTAGGTAAGGGAAGCTTTTTACTGTGACACTATTTAAGCAAGTTGGTGCTTTGCTCGTGTTTTTGATATTTGCTAAAATAACAATTGTAAATTTGTAATAAAATACAGACTATAGAGGCGTTATGGTAAAATAAATAGAATGCATAAAAGGCACATAAACATTTCCTGTTTCACGGAGCCTTTCTACACTGATATTAATCTATTTAGAGCAGTTGCAACATTTTTTGAGAGCAGGTTACAATATACTGATCAAATAAATGTAATGTACCAATTTCTACAAATCGCTCCACTCTGCAGGTCATGGTGAACTCTTTTCGATGAGCTGGACCAGACTCCTGTGTGACCGTGTACTCTGGCAAACGCCATCCTTTCTGCACCACCAGCTCCTAACGCAGACATAAGAACAAAACTACAGGTAAAACAATCATGACATACTAACACAAACAGATGGAGCATTTATGAGCAGAAAAGCAACACTGCAGACTAAAACATTGTCAGCCATGATGCTTTTTTTTTAACGTTACCTGCAGAGCCCCGACAGGGTTACATTCAGACTGCTGAGAACCACCCGAGGTCTTCATTTCTGTTGGGGATCTACGCAAGAATTCAAGTGAAATGGAAGCGGATGAAGACAGAATGAAACCACATAGATAAGCATTTGGTCAGTATCAGGAACTCTCCTCATTTCAGTCTCAAATATCAGCTTTTAACATTTGAAGGAGGAAACAAAAAAGGTAGAGCATCTGTGAGAGAACTGACCCATCTCCATCCGTAGGCACATCCACCCCGATAAACCCGTCAACCCCGACACCGACTCCAGCCGGACCTCCGAGGCCTCCCTTGAGCATCTTCAGAGCAGCCTCCGCTGCCTTGTGCTTGGCTGCCTTCTTGCTGGGCCCTTGGCCGGTGCAGCTGATCTCTCCGACGGAGACGCGGAACGTGAAGTTGGGCTGGTGGGCCTGTCCCTCGGCCTTCAGCAGGTCATACACTGGGGTCTTGCCTATCCGCGTTCCATACTCCTGCAGCAGACTGATGGGCGTCTTTCCGGGATTCACAGCCAGCATTTGCTCAATACTATACGAAGGAACAAAATGGCATGAAATTAAACTGCCATTCATGCACAGGGGCCTTCAGTAACTTGTGATGAGGAAAGAGAAAGCCACCGCCTGTGCCCACCCTCACCACCACCACTGTGGGCCCTTGAGCAAGGCCCTAAACCTCTGAGTGCTCCCCCAGCGTTGCACTGCAGCAGCCCACTGTTCCTCGTGTGTGTAGTTAGGATTAACTTCGAATAGGACAGGTTAAATGCAGAAGGACAAAAAGCCCCCATGGAGACAATTAAGCAACTTAACGTTACCTCCTTTACCTCCAAATCAGAGTAGGCTTTGAGATGCCATTCTGACTGATCTCAGCCCCTGCTTCAATGTACATCAAAAAAGAATTGCGAATTAATGCATTGGAAACATTTCGTTGAACAAATGACTTGACAAATATGTGAAATTAAACAAATATAAAGCCTAAATTCAAGCTTTGACCTTGCAACTAAGAGACAATTGGCCAATATTGTTAGTTTAGTTTCCAGGCCAAGTCTGGCCCCTGTATGATACCTGCTGACTGGACCCCAGGTTTGCAATCACTCTGACAGCTGGGATGAAATAAAGCCCAATCAGAAGGATCACACTAAACTGTAGCCATCGTGACGGATGTTGTGTTTAGCTGTGAATACCGTCTGTATAAAATGATGGTTTGTGCAAAAAACACCTGCAGGCTGCATTTTCTCTGAACCACAACAGTAATTTAAAAATACGACAAAGTAAAACTTTTAAGAAGCCAGTGAGTGTCTGTCTGTTGAGAGTCATAAGAGCAAATCATCCAGCTGAAAACTCTTCAGCAATTATTTGGTAATTATTCAGTCTGTCGGCTGAAAGTAAAAGCTAAAATACAGAAAAATCGCTGATCTGTGATGGTTAAAACTGGTACTCGATAATAGAACACTATGTCTTGGCTGTCTGTTGTTCTCAGCCAGTCAACACCACACAGCGAGGATGTTGTCGTAAACAGACTCAAGGTGGCACCTGTTTATTAGGCAAAATGAGGCTTTTTAATAGCTTGACTGAGCCTCGGTTTGTGACGGTGTTAGCTTAGCTTTACCTGGAGCACCCGGAGTTTCTCTTCCAGCTGTCCGATGCTGTCTCGTCGTTCATTCCCTATTTCACGCAGACAGAGCCAGTCGGTTTCGGATGGCGAATCCCCCCCACCAGAACGGACACTTGCTTTCATTAGACGGTATTTATGATGTTCCCAGAGAAATAATCAGGCAGCGGCATGTGAAGAGCAGACGGCGCGCCTCCTCCGCTCCAAGAAAAACTACAACCGGGCTGACGGGCGCACATGTATGACGTAAGCAAACGCGCTGTGGCAACTCGTTCGCTGATTTGTCCAAAAAAACTACGTCACGTGATGCAGGTTTGTTGTAAATAGATTTTATATTTTTGGTTACAAATTGAAATTAGGTCTGGTAAAATGAATAAACAAAAGGTTATTTTATGACAGTGATTAATAAATGTTTAATAAAATGTTTAATAACGTTCACAAACTCCTAACCACTAGGTGGCGGTTATGTACCAACAAGCTGACGATCCAAAATAACGACAGAGGAAGATGAGCTAGCGTTCGTATCTTTGTTTGTACTTGTCATGAAAATGTTTCCCTACTGAAGGAACAATGCATTCCGTTCAAGGCTTCAGGGAGTTTATCTGCGATCGGCTGACTGCGGCCGCGTTGGAAATATTCACCGTTTTTGAGCAAACTGTCGTTCAATACGAATCGGAGATTGACCGTCAACGTCAACTGCTGGACAACACACGTAAGCCCGAGAGAGAGGCGCCCCGATCAGGTGTGTAACAGTGTTATCGTGCTGATGCGATGGTTCATAAATCTGATTCACGGTGGGCCCGGCGGGGCTCCGTCACGCTCACAGGCCCGGAACAGCGGCGCAGATACAGTCAGATGGAGAGAGGAATGACCCACATTTGGCATTAAACCGATGGTGGTGTCAAATAAGTCTAATTTACTTCCCAATATCATTGGTAAGGATTTCCTACAGAACGCCATCTGAATCTGAAGCTGTTGTCTATTCATGGTAGTTCTGTATTATTGTCAAAACTGACTGTCAAATGTGCTTTTGTGCACTGCAAAACACACTCGGCATTATTTCCTGCAAATCGTGACATCTAGAGGTTAGTGTTCATATTTAAAGCTCTGGCATCCTTTTTTTTGAAGTGTGCCATTTTTAAATAGACCTCTGTTTAAAATGTTGCTTGTCCTCTTCAGTGCACATGTCCACCAGCTGCCAAGTGACAGTGCAGCTCATTCACAGACTGCAGTGATACGTTCATCACATTTTTATTTATAAGAACCTGAAAAAACTGACTTTGCTGACGGCGTGTTTGTGTTTGTTTATACTCTGAGTTTCTGCAATTCTCTGTGTACATATTTAAGATGAGTGAGATTACTGTTGGAAGTCATCTTTCATCAACGTATCAGGAACTAAATCAGCAACCAGGAAATATCCAAACCTATAATCATTCAGCTGAAGCCTGCTTTCATTCACAAGTGGAAAAACATGTTTAGAAATATTGTCACTGATCAGCAGAGACTCAGAGATTTGCAGTACTGATAGAGAATGCTTTAGTGCTGTATTGGTAACCCAGTGTCCTAACCTTTGTATAGTCAGGACGTCTAAGCAAACTTTAGTGACACTTGATTTTATTTGCACATTCAAATTTACTCCTGTATGTGAGGGACACTTGTTGTGCATCACCAACAACTCAAACAGGAACACATTTGCATTGACAGTGTGTTTGTGTTGTGTATAACGTTGGCTTCCGTGCGTCTTGTTGTCCCTCCAGACTCGTCTCAAGAAAACGACAGTGAGGATTTGGAAGTTCCCTCCGAGCAGCAGTTCAGCAATGAGGAGGCCAGCTTCAGTCCCGATCAGGAGCCGTCAGAGTTTCCACAGATCAAGCTGGAACCGGACGAGCTCTACAGCAGTCAGGAGCGACAGCAGCTTCTACTGAAGTTCGAGACCGAAGCTTTAGCAGAGACTCCTTCCTACGAGGCGCAAGATGACAGCGACCGGGAACCGTACAACACGCACTTTGCTCACACCTCTGCAGCGACGGGGCGCCAAGAGCAGAACAAAAGCAAAGACTCAGGATCACAGACGAGACCAGCCGACAGGCCCAACATGAGACGTTGCAGGAACAGAACTCCAACCAACAGCGTCGACGGTGCGCCCGTCTCAGACACTCAGAAAGACACGAGCCAAATTTTAACAGCTGGGAGACGAAACATACGCGACAAAGGTTATTCCAAGAGAAATACAATACCAACAGGCGAGAAGCCATTTTGCTGTGAAGCGTGCGGGAAGAGTTTCCGGGACAGATACACCTTGTCGGTTCACATGAGAACTCACACGGGGGAAAAGCCCTACACGTGCAACACATGCGGGAAGTGCTACAGGAACAAGCACGGCTTGGTGAACCATATGAGGAATCACACAGGCGAGCGGCCGTACGTGTGCAAGACGTGCGGCAAGTGTTACAAGCACAGCAGCGGGCTGTCGTACCACATGAAAAGTCACACCAGCGAGGAGCTGCACTCGTGCAAGAAGTGCGGCAAGAATTTCAAGGAGGACCGATACCTGCTGATCCACATGAGGGCCCACACGAACAAGAAGCCGTACTGCTGCAAAATCTGCAGCAAGAGCTTCCGGCTGAAGAGTTACCTGCTGGCCCACGTGAGAACGCACACCGGGGAGAAGCCGTACACATGCGAGATATGCGACAAAAGTTTCCGGATCAGCCGTTACCTCATGACCCACATGAGAACGCACACCGGAGAGAAGCCCTACGACTGTGGGACGTGCGGCAAAAGGTTTAGTCAGCATTGTAATTTGTTGGCTCA
>JAUESE010000080.1:11696789-11709544 GCA_032274725.1 Malacoctenus triangulatus
AAGGCAGCAGCGTGCTTTATCGCCCACCGGCGCGCTCCCCCCCCCCCCCCCCCCTTCACATTAGTCACGCTCCCGGCGCTGATTCGCCTTGTTCCCCAGCTCTTTATTTGTCTCCTGAAGGCCCCTAATTTATTGACCTATAACGTGATAATGAAAGTGTTTTTATTGAGCTTGCGGTCAAATCACGGACTGAATGAGATCAGAAAATGAATCCTGTCCTCGCAGTTACAACATACTTCATCCAAATTGTATGCACACATCCACAAACACACTTTCCTTTCCCCTGTCTTGGCCCGGTGCATTAGTATGTGTGGTTCTTTGGTTGCCAAAATCATCAGTAGATATCTTCAAGCATGGAGCAGTCTGAATGCTGCTTTTCCCCCCCTTCTTCCACAATATGATGTGTTTCCTTTTTTGTGTGTGTTTTGATCCCTCTCTTGCGGCCGGGCTCTGCTGTGGTGAGGCACGGGTTCGAGTGGCGCTCCTGTGTTATTTTTGGCAGCAGTAGTGGTTGGTGGCTGGAGAGGAGAGAGGAGACAGAAGGAGGAGGAGGAGGGGGGATAGTAAGGAGACCGAAAAAAAAAAAAAACCCAGGCTGTTTAAGGGATTTCTGTCTGAAAGGAATTGCTTTGTAACGATCGGCGTCTCCTGATGAACGCGTGCGCGCAATGTGAAGTCATGCCTTCACGCACAAACACTGAGTCGGATCCTGGCGTGCACGTTTCTTCGTCGAGCACATCACAAACACCTCGTCCACGTGTTCCCGTTCACAGGCCCACACACCCAGAAGTGCCCGAACTGTGAAATAGTCCCGTTTTTTGGTGGGAGGGAATCCACATCGTTAACCGATTGGCGCTCAAACGCGCCGACAAATTTACATACGTGGGGCTTGGTTAATTTTTTTTCACTCGCTGTCACATGGGAACTTTTCTTGTTTGTCAGCCACTCAGTTAATGACCTCTCTGCTCTGTGGGAGTCAGACTGCGACAGGCCGCCTGCTCAGGCTACATGCAGTGTCAGACATTCACGCTCCTCCCTCTACGCCTCTGAAAACACCATTTGAAAAAGATTTTCTCCAACTCTGCTTTTGGCCACAGATCAAGAGAACATTATTACACTACTTTATTTATTTATATATTGTGGTGGTGCTGTGTGTGTGTGTACGTGTGCGTACGTGTGCGAGCGTGCATGCGTCTCTGTGTGTGTTTGACCGTGTGCGTGCATGCATGTATGTGTGTCAGTGTGAGTGATATGTAATTGTGTATGTATGTGTGTTAGCCCACAAAGATATTTCAATTTCTCTGGAAGATTAAATAAACATGCAGCAGCAGCAGCAGCAGCGGCAGCAGCAGCTTCAGTGAAGCGCTGCCTGCCAGTGGGTTTTGGGTTGGATGGGTGGCGGTGCTGGTGGTGAAGGGGGAGAGGGGGTTTGTGGCCGTGGCTCTGGGGGGGTGAGGCAGCTCATGGTCAGGGCCCCCGCCGGACACACTGGCGCCTCGCGCTGGAGGACTTCTGAACCACCACACTCCTCCACCAAAACCCTGCCAACCCTGGCTCCCTGCTCCAGCTTCCAACCCAAATCACTCAGCTCTCTCTCTCCCTCTCTCTCTCTCTCTCTCTCCCTCCCTCCCTCTCTCTCTCTCTCTCCTTCTGTCTGTCTGTCTCGCTGTCACTCCCTCTCTCCTTCCGCCCCGACTTCTTTTTCCTTCTACAGTTTCCTCGTTCAGTTGATCCAAGTCCAACTTCATTTGCGATTTGGCTCCGGTCTTTTTTCTCACTTACCACCGTGCTTATAGTGGCAGCTCTCGCTGACTGTGTTTTCTCTACCTTTCCTCCAGAGGGTTTTTATGTTTTTACACCTCCACCGCTGCTTCTCTGCACTGTCTCTCTTAAATCCCTTCACTTTAAATGTTCCAAGGAAGTATTTAGTGGCTTGAATTAGAAGAAAAAAAAAAGCAAACAAGGATGGTTTGGACTATATGTCAGTCAGAATACCGTCACGATAGTAAGCATTCGTAAAGGGAAAGAACGCTTTAATGGCGCTCTTGATATTTGGGAGGGTATTAGGTTATAATGGGCCTTCCATTTTTCCAACCATCTCCAAGAGATATAGACATGTTTATCTCTTCTTAGAAAGAAACTTTCCACCGTGCTTTAAAATGAAGGCAGCCAGCTTCGCTGTATGTGTCGCGACTATAAAATGACTCTGGGTCTACAGCTTGTGTGTAAGATTAAACCTAAACATCATCAGTTAAAGTTAAAGGATAATAACTTCCTTTTATTGATCAACAGTAGAAGTGTCTGCCTTCTTGAGGCCTTGTGAGCACGTGTGCAACAACTGCTGTGTAAAATTGAATTACGGATGTCAAGCGTCCTAAGTGGAGCAGATATGTCTTTACATGTCACATATGCGATTTTTAAACCTAATTTCACCCTGGAAGCAATTTGTCATCCGGAGGCCATTAAATGGGAAACGCATTATCTTTTTAAAGGGGCACAGAGTCACCCACAACCCTCCCACAGCTCCTATAAACAAAATGGCTTCGTTTAGTGGTGCTTTTGGTGCACTGGGCAGTCGGGGAGTGTGCCCTTTAAACTTTAAAAACGGGCCTCCGCCGGGGAAATGTTGCATCACGTGGGTTACGAGCGTGTTGTTTGAAAAGCTTGATTATGTAAGGAACACGAACTGCTGCTTTTCCAATCAAAATAAAGGAAGGTCTAACTTTGCATCGCCAGTTTAACCAGGAATTGTCTGGCAGTGTCTTATGAGGGATCAGGAGATTATCACGCTCAGTACGTTTACAATCACCTCGAGAAAAATTGGAGTTATTGGCTTCGCTCGGCTAAAATTGGACTTTGAAATGCATTTCGGCAGCTTAGCTCGACTGAAACTGGACTAAATTCAGCGTGACTAACCGATCTTGATAATGTGGAAATATAAAGGACTTTATTCCAGGAATGAAAAAGGGACACTAAATCGATGATCCACATCTTCAGCCATTTTTTTGTAATGCAGTCATTCTCTCTACTAGCCTGCCAATGATGGTTAAAATGATAAGAACAGTCAATATGAGCTCCATCTCCAGGATCTCCTACATCTCCACTTCTCTTATCTGTTGTATTTTTCTTTTCAACCTTTGTCCTTTTTTTCTTTTTACCTCCTCTGTTCACCAGGTCATGTTAGGGTTCATTCGGGTCAGTTTACCTTTCTCCTTTACCCCCGAAAGCCTTATCTTGTTTTTACCCACCGCCTCCCCGCCGTGCCTCTGGGCACGCTGACATTCCTTCCTTCTTCCTACCTCTGTGTCTCTGCCTTCCAGACCCAGTCCCACCTGCAGACACCTGTGCTTTTGTTCTGCTTCGTGCCTCCCACCAAAACCTCCACCCTGCACCCACTGATAGGAAAACGAAGGGCTCAGTGCCCCTGGCCATGTCAGAGCACAGTCCATTGTTTTTACCCGACTACTCGGTTAGGACCAGATAATTGCAGGAAAAGAGCATCATTAGCATGAACTCAACACATCATAATGAGGGCTTTTCTTCTTCGGGCCTCGAACTGGAGCCTCTCCCAGGAGTGATTCATTAAGCACGAGTTTGTGAAACTCATCAAGTCTAAAACCTTAACCAAACATTGAGTGGAGGAAATGTTTCAGATCGGAAATGGGATGTGTAATGGCTTAAACAGGTGCTTTGGAGATCCTCTGCACTAACCTTTCTTCAGTCCTATTAAGTCCAAAGTAATTTGATTTTGTCAATGAAGTGAATGGGCAAAGTGGGCAAACCATATGGAACAAATTGTCCAGTCTCTGCTTTTTGCCTGGATGTGTCACTGCATGTATATTTTCTTTTTTTTTATGGCTGTATTTGAAGAAACACTTAATGTTTCCTGGCTTTCTAAATAAACCGAGTAAAAATAAAGTTAGGGCTACAGTATGCCACCGCCGCTGCAAAGTGAGTGTGTTTTAAATAGGGGGAGAAAACACCAGGAGCAGCCGAGGTTTGTAAAGCCACTGACCATCTTCTCAACCCCTCACCCCACCCTCCCTGGCTGCCCTGACACACCCTGCCCATACCCCGTTCTCCATGTTTGACTTTTATGTTGTGGACTCGACCGTGCGCCCACTTCAGACCACCATAAACATGTCGGTCCTTGATGACAGAGTCGGGCCCCGGGACGTTTTATATAAATTGACCTCAACTACAGCTCATTAGAAGCCCTAAATTGGAACCATGCAGCCTGGGAAGTGTAAATGTTACAACAGGAGAGTCGGTAGCTTCGGGGGTGTTCCGTTGTTACAGGTTGTCTCATCACTTGTTTCATGAAAAATATTTTACCTTTACATAAATATTTTCGTTCCCTCTTACATTTTTTGTCTCTTTTTCACCAGCGCTGGAAAGAAGTGACCACATTTCACGTTTTGCCCCACACACTTGTCTTAATTTCACTCCTGTCATCTCACCTGTCAACAGTATTATTACTGAAATTTTATAAAGATTAACTGCTTGAAAAATTCTGTGTCCGGTGGCACTGCAGCACACAGCACATCTGTTCGAAGGCCTCATTCGGTGTGTCCCGAGGCAATCTCTCTCTTTTAACGCCGAGTGGGAAGTCCGCCCACTGCAAGTATTTTTATTAGTCTCGAAAAGCCTCAACGACCTGACAGCAAAGTGGACAGAGAGACACACAAGTGCCACTTGTTGTGACTGCTGCACAAACACAGGGGGAAAAGCCTTGCGAGCAGCTCAGTCTGAGAAAGAGAAGCAGGCCGTAAAACGCACCTAATGGTTCTTCCCAGAGTTTGTCTCACCTCCTCATGCGTCGTCCAGCATCCTGCCTTAATTGGGGTCCTTTGTTTGACCGCCTCCCTCCATAAACAATACAACCACAGCTCCCTTGTCCTAATCCCCTCTTCTCCTCTCTCCTGACCCTGCGAGAGCATCGCTCTCAGTAATTACCTCTCTCAAGCTGGAGAGTGGAGTAATTGTCTTGAGTGTAACTACAGTGGCTCCCTGAAAGGGGGTCATTGTGTGCAGTTAAGACCTCAATTCAGTGAACTGCTTTGTTTGTGCTGCGAAAGATAATGAAAGTATTTTGTTGGCCATGCCGAGGTGGAAATATAGTAAGATATGAAGCAGTGAGCGAGGAGAGAAGCAGATGAGGAGCGCGGCTCCCGCTCCGCCAACAGTTGCTTTTTATTTCTTGAAGTCACTCGGTCATCTGATGTGAGTTTGCGCAGAAATAACACCAGTGGGGAGAATGCTTTTTTAAATTACTTTACTCTTAAAAGCACCAACATTGTCCTGATTCCACACGGTGAATCTTACAACACGTTTACATTTAAGAGGATTCATGCTTCATCGCTATTTACAGTATCTTTTACACTCACTTCACAATAATTCAGGAGAGCGCTGGTAGTTCACCCCTACCAGAATGAGGAAGCCTCACACCAACACACTGAGCTCTTCTGTTTATCCTATTGGAAACAACATACACATCTTTTCATTGAGGAAAGTTACACAAATTGGAGAAAAATGCATAAAAGGTAGAAAAATAACACCTAACCAGACCTATATATTGCCAATATATAGGATGTATGAAAAAATAAGGAAGTCCCTATTGATCATTATTTTACCAAGAGTGAAAGACTTCACAATAAAAAGATTATATAGAAATAGTTTACACAACATTTAACCTCAAGATCTATAAATAAAACTTTAAAACATAGCGTCAAACTTCATTATTATAACTAATAAATAAGAAAAAAAAAAGTCTTAATTTAATGCATTTTACTTTTTGGCCAGCTTAAACCATCTTGCATTCATTTTTTTCAGGTTTCATATTTCCTGCAGGGTGCAAGATAATCTTCCATGTGTATAATTTAAGACATAAATTAGATTATTCATGTAAATATGAAATTAAATTAGACATAGTAAGAAGCAAACAAAAGTGAAATGTAGTATCTTTTACATCAGAATGTCTTTGGCAACAAAAAGCTGTAAGGAAGACAGTCCGTTGATTGTTTCAAGAATAATGAATAAGTATCAAAGTACAGCTGTAAATCAGATTTTTCTCTAGGCATGCAATGCTCCATCAACTCCGTCATCCTAACCATAAGTCTCCATCTAAAACTACTTTCCTTTTGCGGCTTCGGAGCTCTTTTCCTTCTGCTTTTGCAGATTAAATTTCCCCAGTGGTTTGTCTCATTTGAAAGGCAGAAACTGTGTGTAGGCTACAAAATGTGTGCGTGAGCATGTTTACTCGTGGGAGTGTCAGTTGAGGCGTACTTCTTGTGTGTACCCTCACATGTATGTATATATGCGTTCAATAGGTTTGCACATTTGTTAACAGTTACGTCCGTGTATGGAATGTGTTATAAATGTGTTCGTGTATCTTTAGAAGTTGCTGTTTGTCTGTGTGTTTCTGCATACATTTGTGTTTCAGTGTGTGTGAGTATATGTGTGTGTGTGTGTGGTCCAGAGAAATGGGGGTGATTGCTACCTGCAACATGCTCAGTCCATTATCATGTCAGGTCTTTTCAAACACCGTCTGATAGCCTTTGTCTTGAAACAAACTCCTGCCTTTTCTTTCGTTTATTTTTTCTCCTCCATTAAATAAACAAACCCACAAAAAAAAAAAATAACGGTAAAACTTGGTGACGTCAGATCTCCAACAGTCCGCTGCTGTTCTCCACTCCGTTCGGCGTGCCCGTCTTCTCCTCCCCGTTGGTGATCTGGTCGGCCACGGCGTTGGCGGGCACGGCGCCGGAGCCGAGCTCCGCGGCCTCCTCGCCGCGGGGGTCCGCGTCCCCCTCGCCGGCCGCCGCCTTGCCCTGCATGCCGGAGTCCGCGTGGGTCTTCTGGTGCTTGGAGAGGTGGTCGCTGCGCGTGAAGCGCTTGTTGCACAGTAGGCAGGTGAACTTCTTCTCCCGCGTGTGGGTGCGCACGTGCCTCTCCAGTTCGTCCGAGCGGGTGAAACGCTTGCCGCAGAACAGCCAGTTGCAGACGAAGGGCCGCTCGCCGGTGTGCCAGCGCAGGTGGGCCTTCAGGTGAGACGCCTTGCCGTAGACCTTCCCGCAGCCCGGGATGTGGCAGCTGTGGACGGGCTTCTTCCTCAGGGACGCGGCCGACGCGCCCAGCCTCTCCAGCTCCTGGCAGTTGGGGCAGTCGCACGAGGACCTGGTGGGCGTGGCCCCTCCGCTGTAGCCCCCCGAGCCCCGCGCCGGCTTCAGGCCCATGGGACTCTCGATCAGCCCCGCGCTGGGCACCGGCTTGGGCTTGTACATGTCCTGGGGCAACATGTGCTGGGAGGGCTGGAGGAGGTGCGAGGAGGAGCCCAGCCCCACCGACGGGTAGGGGGCCGGGTTGAGCGGCGTGAACTCGGTGCTGTAGCTGGGCAGCTGAGGGCTGAGGGAGGCCTGCGGCGCCACCGGCTGCAGCGAGGCCTGCAGGCCCCCGTCGGCCTGCGGCTGCGTCGCCGACAGCCAGTTGGAGTTGGGGTGGACGTCCCACCACGAGGACGTGGCGTTGGCCGGGGCGGCGGTGATGCCCGGGTGGATGCCGGCCTTGTACCAGGAGCCGTAGGGGTGCGTCATGTCCAGCGAGGTGTAGACGCTGGTGAGACAGTCTGCCGTGGCGTGCGTCTTGGACACCAAAAGAGACGGGTCCTGGGAGACGGAGGTCTGGAAGGAGTGGGAGAAGGGGTTGTACTCTGTGGAGTAGCCTCCGGCCGAAGGAGGGGGGCTTCCAGTGGGAGTCAGCAGCCCGCCGCCTCCTCCGCCTCCCCCGGTTGCGGTGAAGGAGCCAGTGTAGGAGTCCGCCAGGCCAGTGCCGTCTGTGGCGCGCCCGTTCTTGGCTGTCTGGAGGTCGGAGGTCATGTTGAAGGGCTTCTTTACTGGGGTGGTGCTGCCGGTCTTCCCGGGTGTCGCGGAATCCCTGATGGGGCTGGTGCTGCCGAACTTGTTACAGGTCGCAGTTAACATAGCCAGAGGACTGGAGCCATAGCGTGCGTCTTCCTGGGGAGGAGGAGACAAGGGCAGAAAATGAGACTGTCTGTCTGCAGGAAATGGCTCCTCGCCGCTGCTGCTTCTGTCAGTGTCAACTCTAATAAAAAACTTATGTCTGACTGCCACCGCTGGCTTTTCCTGCTCGCTCCGCTTTCAAAGTGGTCAGGCCAATTTCAGGCAGCGAATGTTTACGCTTGTGGAGGTTCTGCTCGGCTCAGCAAACGAGGAGTTCCCTTCACCCTTTGTTTCCCCTAAAACAAACTATTGCTGATTTTTACAATCATGTTTGCTTTACAATGTTGCCCCACTTTTTTTTTTTTCCAAACATATAAACATATATTGTGTACTCATGTATCTAATCACTTCACTGGCAGCTGTAACTGTCCCTCATATATACCGGATATGCCAGCAACATGTTTTTATGCCATTTAAAATGTAGATATCACAATTGTGCTGCAGTCGTCAAGTTATCACAGTGTTTATATTCTCAGGGAAGCGGAGGTAACCATCATCTTCATCGTGTTTACGACCTGTTTTTCCACGTAAACGTTGAGAAACGGTGGTAATGTGAATGTTGTTTGGACCTTGGAACACTTATGTGGCATCAAATGAACGATATATTTATCTTTCAATGTGATGTTTGCTTTTGTTACTGTTCAAGGTAAAATACAACAATGTGTAATTGTACTGTTTCCCTAATGTTTTCTTGCTGGTATAATTACATAATCATAATAGGAATAGTTCATTATTTTCTGAAGACGTGAACTGTGCAACAATGCAAGAAGATATCAGTGCCTGTCTTGTAACTTTTGTGTTTCTAATGTTCTGAAAAAACATTGTTAGATTTATCAACCTCGGTGTGCCTCATCTGTTTTTGATTTGATTTTGTTACTCTATAAAAAAAAAAGGTTTCTTAAATAAACTGTAAACTTTTAGTCTCAGGTGAGTTTTCATGCTGACAGCCAATCATCATTCGTGATTCGTGGTTTTGCTCTTTGTACAGATTTATCATGTTCCATTAAACAGTTTAAGGTCATTTACTAGTTTTACAGTCCATGCTTCCTGCCTCTTGTTTGCAAAAGCCACCAGTAATAATAAGTGGCATATAAAATGATTTGCATATCATGCATATCTTAATTGTTTAGTTGGTAATGTGCATCTCAGGCTTGAATGATGAGTTATTAAGTGGCATTATTGGTTTTATTGTAACCTGCTTTAAATCTCGCTGGTGAACTAAGTGTCTGTCTGACCTGAAGTGAAGGTGATATTCTCGTTAACAAACTGTCAAACTAAACTACCAGCACATGACCAAACTTTTGGAAATGACAAGAAAATCTTAGCTAAAACTCAGTGAAATTCAAGTCGCATTTCTCAGGGGAAAAAAAACTAAAACATTAAAAGAAACTCTAAAAAAAGAAGGAAGGAAGGAAGGAATCAAAGCTACTTACAATCACATTCCCTACCTCCAGAATAGATGCGGCCATCCCTGAGAAACTAAATCCTAAGGAAGCTGAGGGGAGCGGGAGAGGGAGAGGCGCAGCTCGGAGTCCCGGGACACTTTGGAAGAAGTTGGGCTCCAGCGCGGGGAAGTGTTTTGAGGCTCCCGGGTCCCGCCCCCTAATTACAGGCTCCGGGCTCTTTGAAGACTCGCTGAGACGCAATAAAAAAAAAAAAACAGAGACGGAGGAAAAGGAGCGGAGATTGGTGGCTGCGCGGAGGACATCCCACCTCCCCGAAACGAGAGTGTCGAATCATTTTTCAATATAAATGCATGAATGGGTTACTCATCAATCACCGTGCGGACATTATTTCAATTTTACTGGCATTATTTTTTCCACTGGGATTAGCCCGGTGGAGTCTGAACGGAAAAGACTCCATTTAATATCACCTCAGGAATTATCTGGAGCGATCACTTGACAGACCAAAGCGTGCTCTAAATTACATTGATGCTATTAGACACATAAGAAGTGAAAACCGACTCAAGTTTCCTCCCGGTTTTATTCTGAAAGAGGAAAAACAAGTAAAGAAAACGAAGCTCCGGCCTGCGCCACATAAAGTTGATCTTTTTTTTTTCTAAACTTGACCAAGTCTGTGGTTTCTATCCGGGATTTTATTATTCTGGTTTCAAACCTCTCTCTGTTTCCAATATTCTCTAACGCAGTTAACTGCCTTTTCAGACATTATAACTGTGATGGTTAAAGAGTCTGAGCGAGGCGGGGGAAGGATCAAGTCATTAAACAAAATAAAGAGGAGATTATCACATCAAATAAAATGAAATCAAACGGAGCATTCAGGGAGGGGGGAAAGACTGGCAAGACTCTGGCTGCAGGGGGAAAAGTGATGTTTGTGAGAGGATGAAATGAAACGTGAGAGCTAATGAGAAATAACTTGTGAAGGCATTAAACAGAAATATGAGGACCTTAAAAAAAGGTGTGAAAATATCTTGTGAGTGAAGAGGGAAAAAATGAAGCAATTCTTATGTGGCAAAAAGATGGTGACAAATACAAAATTAGTTGGCAGTTCTGTTCAATTATTTTTTTACATTTATTGTTTTATATTGTCCTTTTGTTTAACCAGATTGTCCCACTGAGGGTCCGAATCCCATTTTCAACTTAGAGCAAGCCAAGATAGCAGCCATGCAACCAAAAAACCAAAGAAGAAGAATTTATTTCAAATAATAAAAACTGAAAAATAAAACAAAATAACAGCAAATCGTTAGTGTGACTCAGCACAATACAGATTACATCTGAGAATGAGTAAATGTTTTTAAATTTCATTTCAAAAATAACATTAAAAGTACAAAATATTGACCCAACACAAGTAACAGATAAGTGAAGGATACCATCAAACATTTAGATTCTGCCATTGTAGCTCTATAAATGATCATCCTGCCTCATAATCAGGTTTTAGTTTGGTGACTGTGTATATAAAGAAGAAAGAGTTGTTGATTTGTAGGCGTAAAGAAATTCTCTCCTCAGTACGAAACACGTTTAACATCCAGCAAAGTTACTGTCGGTGGCGACGGTTGTTTGGAGTTTATTTGAAGGAATTTCAGGTCGAAACTCTTCCACCGTCCACGAGTTTCCTCTTGGTCGAAACGAGTCGACAGCTCGACTGTCGGTCTCGAACGAGTCGGATTCTCAGCGGCCTTTTTGTTGGCGTCTCATTTTCTGAAGGAGAGTACAGAAGATTAAAATTGTTGTCAAAAATAAACATATAATTTCTGTCCTTATTTTCTCCTCAATTACAGGGCATGGTCAGAGCTGGGCTTGTCGTTCTGGAGAGTCTGGCCCTCACATGAACACAGCGGCTATATTTGGCAGTCTGCTCTCCAACTGACCTTCATGGTTTTATTTTCTTATTCCAGAGAGGGTGTGAGCAGGAGAACAAAGGTCGCTGCATGCAATAGTTTACACTGTCGCACACCCCGATGCAGGCCTGTTGAAAAAACCTTTAAAACCGATGATAACGTCTCGACACCTGACACATATCTATCCAACCAGCCATCATCCCTTAACTTTACTTATGTACGTAGTATCATTTGACACTTTTATCGAGGTGTTTCCTTCCCCTCTCATTTGACACATGGTCTCTTAATGTTGTGAGTCTTTAAGTGAACAGTTCCTTTAATTCTTAGCGTTCATTAATGTTTTATGTTTTACATTTGAGTGAAATGAGAGAGGGAGGTTAAACGGCTCCTCTACTACTGAAGAGCGGTGTGCCACGAGCTGCTTTTTACGCGTTTTTATAAGACCTGTAGTAATCTAAAAACTTTGGCGTGTTCCCGTTTACAGTTGTCTTCAAAAGAGAGTAAGTGAGATCTATAATTAGAGAATGCGTTAGGCTCTTAACAGCCTCTTCAAAAAGCTTTCTCTCCTATTTGCTATTTTCTGCCCTGTGCGGTTTGTAGACTTTTGGGTTTTGGGCTCCGCAGGCTTGATGAACCTTCGGGGCGTTGGGTGGGCACGATTGTGTTGATTAGAAGTTTCTTGAGCGAGGTTATTGTCCATATGACAGCTATCAGACATGTTGAATGGTTTTTATTGCTCTGCGAGCTCATTACCCACAGGGCAGTTTGAATGGTACGAGTGGCAAATGATTACAGGATTAACAAAATAATTATTTCTCTGTTTTTTCTTCTCCGTGTCTCATGCAGGTTGATTTCCACTGTTAAAGTGTCTCAATAAGCCCATTTCGAGATGGAACAACAGTCTCACACACACGTGAAAGAGAGAATCTCCTTTTTCCTTCTGAAAAGAAGTTTTATGACTGAAAACTCGCTCCTCTGGGTATAACTTGGACAATGTTTTTAGTCTCTGTATAGAAACATAATGGTTCTTATATTTCAAAAGTTTGGCACAGCTTGAATTTCATTTTGGTTTTTTTGCTGGCAGAGATTATAATCGCTTTTTTTCCCCAGTAAAACACTCCACTTTAAAAAAAACAAACACAAAACAGGAAGCAATAAGACTGAATCCGACCATCTCAGGCACAGTCGCTAGTGGTCAGCTGTTCCGTGCAAAGCAAACCAAATCCTGCCTTTTCACAATAGCGATTTTTCTCCTCGATACCAAAGAAGAACCCTCCTCCCTGTGTGTTGGTGGGAGAGCAGTGTTTGTCTGCTAACAGTCATTTTCTGTGAGAGGTCACTGACTTCGGCCTTGAACACAGCGTTGTTTAACTCATTAAAAGCTGTTTACAGAAACAGTTTGAGTTTGTGACGAGAGATTTTTCAGGTTCCTATATTTGTTA
>JAUESE010000080.1:11761254-11774820 GCA_032274725.1 Malacoctenus triangulatus
AACAGGTCAGGATGCACAGAGTTTGGCAATAGAGGACATCTGAGGCATCACTGACCTCATCCGGCCACTCTCTCAAACCTGCTATCTGTTAAACACGACGTTCAAGTACAGTCTGTCAAAACATGTTGGCTCACTTATTGCACAATTGGGGATCCTGGCACCACAAATAAACAGAGAAAATGACGTCACAGAATAGTGAACTCTTCGAGCTAATCACGTTCTGCAGCTGTACTGAAGGTTGAATAGTTTATCTTAGTCACAGGCTGAAACTATTGACAAGCCATCAGCTCCTTCAAACCTCAACATCTCAAAGAGGGGATTAAATTGACCCAACGACTATGAGGATTTTCATCTCAGTGATTTATCGAGTCATCAAAAGAGAAGACCTCAGAGAAATCCATTTATACCATGAAAACCTTTTCAAGAGCCCCTTTTATTAAAGCTTTTTATTGCAATGTTGTTTAACGCTTCTAAATCATCCAAGCTTAAAACTTCACTCGCAAACTTTATGTTGTTCTCACACCTTTTCACTGATACATTCAAACTTTAATAAATGCATCCTGACGAACTGCAGCGTTTCTATTTGTGTTTCCTCTGGATTATTTCACCTTCGCTGGCAGAACACACTGTGACAGCTTTTGAAGAAACGTCAGACTTGTTTACAGCTGTCACAGTGAATTTGGTGTTTATCTGTTTTTCTGATATATTTAAAACCAAAACTCCCAGAATTTCACAAACTGCAGAAAACGATAAAAAAAAAGATGGATGTCAAACACAGATGTGTCAGGTGGATGTGACATCCTGCATAAACATTTTGCCATGGCATCATATCAGTACTCACAGTGCTTTCGCCCCGGGGACAGCCAGCAGTCCGCAGGATGACTCGCGTCTCCGCTCGATGGCTCCACCCGGGACGGTTGCCGGCGTGGGTTTACTGCAGTCATCTGTGGCCTGTCCTTTTTCTCAGCTGCTGCTTTGCACTTTGCTCTTTTGGCCGCTGGCCTCCTCTGCTGTCCAACCCGCCAATTCACCACCTCCTCTACCTCCATGGATGCATGAGGTCACGCAGCCAATCACTGGAGTTTGCCCTGAAGGATTGCTCATTATTGCAAAAGGTATTTTAGGAACAAGTGTTACCTGGTCTTACTGGGTAATGTTTTTTATTTTATGAGATGGGGCAAGCAAGGTATTTTAAGGTTAGTTGAAGGCTGTTTTTATTATGAAAGATTGATAAAGGACAACGTTTGGCACAGCATCTCAGAGCTGGAGCAGCAAACCAACAGAATTTCTTCCTTTTTCTTGAGAGTATTACATGAGAGGTAATAAAAAACCAAAATGATGAACAAAAAGCATCAATCAAAGGGCTGAATGTGCAAAATAATCACCATTTTCTATACAGTTTGTTTGGCACAGAGACGCCGTGCATAATGTGCACCAAAGGCCCAGATGGAAATACATTATTTCTGTTGTTTTTTTCAGAAAAGATCACAAACAATCAATCAAATCTGCTGATTGTCCTGTTGCTCAGTCACACACCATTGGAAAAATCAGTTCCAATGTAAAGAGCGACAATAAGAGACGAAGCCATCAAACAATGTACACAGGATCATATTTATTGAAATGATTTTTTCCATGAGATAACAATAGTTTCCCAGCAGCTACAGAGGAGGTACTCCATGCACTAAATCACACGCTATAAACAAACCACCCGACACACAACACAGTTTGCCTTTGTTTTTGTTTTTTTCAACCACTCTTTTGTTCCTTTTGTTCTATTTCTGCTTATTTTGGACATCTTCTCACACAATATTTACCTCACCAGGTTTTTTTTCTTCTTTTTTTCAGTTAGTTATCATTTGAAGACGAACAGAAAGAGAGGAAAAGAAAAAAAAAAGAAACAACAAACTTGCAGCCTTCAAACATGTACAGATCAATATGTTTCCACAGTGCATGTCAGGAGAATATCTGCTCTCATCGATCGATAGCAAAGTTGACAAATAAAAAAGGCCGTTCACATTCAATTCATGGTTTCTATAGGTTATGTAAACACACACTCAACTTTAACCACCTTCTGGAAAAAGACGAATCGAAACATCGCAGAGTGAGTCACTCAGAATAAAGGGAAACGAAGGAGTAAAGGGATCATATATAACGCCATGTTAAAGTGCTGCTTGCATTTCTGATAAAGTACGCAAACCTGCGAGAAAATAGAGAAGCTAGAACCTTTATTGTGAAAAGTTAACACTCAGTCCCTCTCAAATATCAGTGCTTTGATGGTGAGCTTCACTCTTATCACACGGTCATTTAAAGTTCGGAGCAAAAATAAATAATTCCTCCTCAAAATCAAATGTAATCTAACTAATTGAGTAAATCTACGTCTCCTGTGACATTGAGGTCTAAAATAAAGTTTATTTCTGTCCCAGAGTCAAATCAGTTCTTATGTTCAGATAAAAAATAAACTAATTTCTCAGCTTCCTGCTAAACTCACTTTTGATTTGTGAATCCCTGCAACTCCTCTCTCTAGTATTTCATCTGTGCTGTACAAGTAACTCATATTTACACTATAATTTGTCAGATTTTACACAAAATAGTTCTGCTTGAATTTCATGAAAAATAAAGAACAACAGGCTCTGCTCATGAGAGAAAGCTCCCATCTTACCATGATTACACACAGTCGCACACACAACTGTACGCACACACGCAAAGGGTGAGTTTGTGACAGCGTCGCCCTGAACTCTCCCCTCCCGACTGTCTGATCGGGAGGTCAGTGGAGAGAGTGCGACGGGCAGTCCGGCACCGCCGGCCTCTCAATCAAGTTATCTGCTCAGATAATTCTGGCTGCACCCATCATGCGGGATTTATAATTTATCTGCGTGTTGGGATCGAAGGTCGGATACCTGCAGACGAGTCGCTGTGTGCGAGTGTGTGTCAGCAGGATAAGAGGGGACTGTATCATCCCCTGATAACCTGCAGTAACCCCTGGTTCCTGTCTTCACGCCGCGGCTTATACAGGCTATTACAGAGCAAGATCCTCTTTGAGTGAGTCACAACAATCAGGACGTTCGTTCCTCTCCGAGGTGGTTCAGCACAGAGCTGCATTATTAATCCGTCTAAATTAATTTCCCCTGTGCACGTGCATCTCCGTTCAGTCACAAATCTGAAATTATTTTCAATCTTATAAATAAATAAAATAAGAAATAACCTGAAAAAATTACATTTATGGAATCAAACTGAAATACAAATAACATTCACCAACAGGTATAAATTAGAAATAAATAGCAAATAAATAACTTTTTTACCAGAGCAAATGATATATTCTATATTTTTCTTCCTAACTAAAACTAGCAGTATAAAAATATTTGCTACACTTTTTTTTTTTTTCTGTGCCATGCTCATTGGATGACATGACAATGACTGAATATTTCACATACGATCCCTGACAGGCAAGTTTTTTTTGTTTAAGGGATGATTTACAGCTTTTAAGTCTCTTCACTACATCACAATAAGTCCTTTGACGACAATCAGTCTCTGTCATGGTCTGTTTCTTTTTTCAGATCAGTTAAAGCAGGAGCCGAGTATCAAAAATCAAACATGCGACTGTGAGTGTTTTTGTTTTTTTTTTTGACACAATGTTCTCACACACGTCTTTCGTTCCATGGGTCATTCTTCCTGTGCTTTGGGTGATAGTGCCTCCACCAGCCAGAACTGGCAAAAGCTTTAAGAAAAAAAAATACTTCAAACTTCTTAGAGGTCAGTGGGTTATTTGGTTTAGTCCTATTTCAATTTGTCTCGTTAATCATATCATCTGAAATATATCCTTCGAGGAAACAACAAGGGTGGCTTGAGGATTGTGTATTCAAAATAAATCTTAATTAAAATTGAACAAATTTGAGAGCATCTTGCTTGAGGCTTGGTTACGTTTCAGTGTAGTTAAGTGTTGGTCTGAGTAACTACAGCCTCCAAAATATTAAAACGAGAAGCACATGGAGAGCGCAAACATCCGCCAAATGCCTGTTAACCTTTCGTGCTTCGACTTCTTGGACACCAGACTTCCTTAAAGGGCCACACACTCTTATAACACAGCACAGAAATAACATTTTTCATCACTTCAGATTTCCAGACAACCAACAAATTGTAATTACTTGTTCCTTGTACCTCCTCCTCCCACTCATCCTGCACATTTCATCAAAATCTGCTGGGAACTTTTCAAAACATGATCCCTTGGCGGAGGTCATTATTCTAATAATATGACAAGTGACAGTCTTTATTTAATACAATTTGGCTCATATTTAAGGAGAGAAATCCTTTAAAAAATAATTAGCAATGGCTAACTTTCTTTTGTTTTTGCACTCATTTCGTAATAAGACCAAAACCAACAGCAGAAGAGCTGATCTCATAAGCAAGTGAACCTTGAGCTTCTGAATGCCAGTTATAGCTGCTGCTCCTCTGCAACACTCCAATAAATGACATTGTTTACCGCATTGTTACGTTTGGTGCCATTGTTCAGTACAATAACCACAAGCTCTGCAGATCACAGCGAGTCGAACCCACAGAAACGTCTTGAAATATTCACTTCAACACCAAATGTGGTTTGAATCACCTGACAAAAACCTCATTTCCATGACTCTAATTGAAAACGACTAAGCCTTTTTATGGCTCAGATTATATATTCGCAGCCTGTTTTACCCTCGAAGCATTTTGGAAATTAACTGAGAGCCCACCGAAAAAACTCATGAAGGTCATAAAGTGTTAAAATACAGAAGGGGGCCTGGTTGGTTTCAGAAGGATTTCCAGATACTCTCTTTTTGTTTCTTTCCTTTTCCACTCAGAATAATTCATATTTCTTTGACTGCGGTTAAATGATTTGTTATACAATAATGTTTCCTCACTTGCTATTTTCTTTCTTGTTTATTTTCTGAAAAATAGAACCAACATCAAAAATCAACATGCAGGCAAAAGTATAAATACTGGTGACGTGAGCACAGTTCACATGTTTTTTTTAATGATGTTATTTTCTGTTTTCCTTCAGCTCATATATTTATTAGTAATATAATAATAACTTTAATATTATTAATAAAATATTCTTAGGGTTAAACTTCCTTTTTATTATTGAACGTACTGGTTTGTTCAATGCCCCCTCCATGAGACAAACAGCACATCCTAGTGGACATTAGACACACTGCACCTGTTCGTCCCCACCTTTCTATTTGTGGTTCCTTTGTATTTCAAGTCATGGGAGAAGGAGGTGTAGCAGCAGTCTGGGTGTAGGCTGCCAGGTCAGGTGTTTGAGATGCAGTGCTTGCCAAACTGTTACCCACACACACACACACCACACACACACCACACACACACACTCACACACCCCACGCATCATAGTACTGACAGGAGAGAGGATCGAAGACGAGCAAGCGGGGTGCAGGAAAGACACACAGGAGGTCTGTTTACAGCAGGTGAGGGAGGGGGGAGGGAGGGAGGGAGGAGGGAGGGAGGAGGGAGGGAGGGGGGGAGTCTGAGAGGACAGTGATCAGCTTGCATGCAGATTTACAGAGGAGGTCTCAGACAAAAACGTCTGCCTGAAAAGAGAGAGACAAAAAAAAAGTGAGAGTGGCAGTCAAATACATCTGAATGCAACAGGGGGAAGGAAACATGACAAAGACGGAGAGACAGCAGCCAGTGAGTCATGCTAACATTGCCGGAAGGAACATGGTTTGAGTCATTTAATGTCTGGTGTTTTCACGGGGAGTTGCTTATGTTTGGGAACTGCACAGAGCACTACCGGGCCAAATTTAGCCTTCAGAGTTTGTCAAAATCACCAGCTCGGTGCAA
Source organism: Malacoctenus triangulatus (assembly GCA_032274725.1). Lineage (NCBI taxonomy): Eukaryota > Metazoa > Chordata > Actinopteri > Blenniiformes > Labrisomidae > Malacoctenus > Malacoctenus triangulatus. The sequence continues at coordinate 11,767,081 of JAUESE010000080.1, forward strand.
AACTTATATTCTTCTCCGCAGAAAGATTCCAGTCCGTCTACAGGGTTTAAAAAGTTGCCGTAACTTCTACATCGAGCTCTCTGAACTCAGTTCAAGATAGGCTACCTATTTTTGCACAATACAGGTTTCACTTTGAAGGAAACACAACAGCTTGAATCGAATTACAACACCAAGTCTGAAAAATGTGAAATATTCAAAAGAGGACCATTCATTCGATTTCACCTTTAACATGCAGCTGCGAATGTTTATCATCTCTAAAGCACAAAAGGATAGCAAAACCCCAGAAGCAGTGATAATTTATTTTCCATTGCTCATCAGGGTCTTTCCCAAAGCCGTATTATTTTATTTTATTGTACAACTCAGCTGGGATTTAAAAGTAATCCCCCCCCACCCTAAAAAAAATAGGCCGATCCCAGACAGATGCTGTTTGTTAGGCATTTTGAGCAAAGTGACTTACAGAGCACTCAGTGCATGTATGTATTTTTAGTGTGGGACGCCCCAGGAAAGATAAACAAAAAAAAAAGTCAGTGGCAGCCGACAGATGCACTGATGCATCGTCCCCGAGCGCCAGAGCGCCGAGCAACCTCTGAGGGCGCGATGATGCTTCATAAGTCAACCTGCAAACCCAATAACATCCCTTCTAAGTCCCTTCTTTCTAACATCAGAGCATCAAAAATATATAAATTGCCTAATGGAGACTTAAACAGATTGCATTTATGTTGCGGTGATAAATCCCAACCTGCCTTTATTCAGGCCATGTTTGATATTGCAGCCATGATGATTTATTGATTGCTCCAAAGCCTGTTTCATCATGGGAGCTGTAAATTGCTGTTTCAAGTGTTGGAATATCTTCTCCACACTGACACATTTCATTAGTCACCACAGAGGTCACGCAGCACCTTCCTATCGATGCATTTGCAAGTTCAGCTCTCCGGAGTGTCACAGTTACACTTGCAATTATCGAGCTTTAATTGAGTTTATGATGCCTTGAATGGGGCGTGATCTTTCAGATCCCATTTTTGCTTCTTACTGTCTGCATTCATTTTGGATTTTAGCTTCCATTCAAAGCTGGATTTCATAAACACACAAGTAGGAGAGATTTGAATGAATGATTGAGTGAGACTTTTATTTCAGACGGGAGAAAAGAAACATGAAAACCAAAACAAATCCAAATTATTATTCAACATAGTAAAACCAAGATATCGGAGAAAGGGGAGGAAGAAGAATGAAGTTATCTAATTTTATCCAATATCAAAAGTCTTAGAAGGTGTGTATGTTTAAATAATAAATGAGTAACAGCAGTTATTAAAAAAGTCAAGAGAAGCGATGCTGCAGAGGTTTATCGTAGATTTTGTCTGTTTTATATGGTTTCTGCACTGCAGGATATACTCGTCTCTAAAGGGATTACTTGGTTATGAGTTAGGTTTATTGACTCATTCATTATTCATGGTTCCTGAAACTTTATTGTCTGAGAAAGAAAGAAATCTCATCCTACCGTAAAAAGAAACCTGACGTCTATTGGGGAGCTTTTCCTGGTTTTTCTTACCTGCTCCGCACTATTAGCTGGCTGAGGCCTCCGGGCGCAGGCTGTAGAGTTTGGCTGGGTCCTGATTGTCACAGACATCAGTTCTGGACACAGAATTCACATTCAGACACATGCTAACCAACACCAGCAGGCCAGTGCAGCATCACCAGCAGCAGCAGGTGGAAGTGGGGGGAGCAGCAACAACAAGGACGAGGGTGTGATGGAGCAGAAACACACAGCAGTGAGGGAGGCAAATCAGACAATCAGTGATGTGAGAGCATTTTGTTTCAAAACTCAGACAGGGATTAGTGCATGCAAGGTGAATGTGGTCGTGGAGATATAAAACGAGTGTTTTGTCCCCATTTAACTGATAACAAAACACGCTGAATGTCTCAAGTTGCTCACTTAAGAATCACCTCAAACTGTGTCCGTCCCACAAATGTAATGTATTTGCATCTGTATGAAAGCCTGCGGTAGGTAAGCTTTGGAAAGCAGCGGGTGTTTTTCAGTCGTCGCGAATGGGCGTAAACAGTCTTACCTGTTGTCATTGATATCTGTGGTGTTTCCTGTGGACAGAGAGAGTGCATAAGGATGCAGGCAAGTGCACAGTGACAAGGTCAGTGGCGTGTAAACAAGGGGGTAAAGTGAGTTTGGAACAAGCACGCGAGAGTTTTAACTTAAATGCCCCAAAGACGGATGGCTTCGGATCAAGCAGCTGCATAATGTGGTGGTTATCACACCAGATTTCACACCTGAATGGCTAAACGGAAAAGATCGTGAGCATTATACTGATCTGGCAACTCTATCAGCGAGGCAAGCACCTTTTCTTTTTTCTCGGAGTATTAGCTGCAGAAACTGCACCGCAGAGGAAGACGGTGGTCATTAGATTAAGTTTGAGGAATGGTGACTTTTCCTGAAGTGATGTGAATCTAATAATGCATAAGAAAGGCTTCAGTCAGGCTTGAAAGAAATGTAGATTAGATTTAGTTTTTGTAAACACAAATCAGTGCTTCCCAACATTAGGTTAGAAAATGGATAATTCAAAGAAAATCACAATAAGACAAATCAGAGCAGCTGTTGGAAACTGTCCATGGCTTTTATTTTGAAAGTTCCTACTTTTGAGTGTTCTTGAGATTGTGCGTTTCCATGAGTGTTTGGCTTCACTGTAATATTTTGGCTAGTGAATGATCCAAAGAGAGGGTTTGTAGCCTTTCTTTGGGGCCATTTAAAGGACCTCCAGGCACATCAGTATGAATCATTTTAAGGTGAATAACCATAGCAACGGGCATCATCGAGAAGACAGTTGTACAGCAAAAGAGGAAAAACTCAGACTGTAACATCAAAGAAGCCTTTTTTGGAAGCCTCTATGGTGTCAATATCACTGTTTTCGACTCAACATTCAACAAAAAGCACAAGTGGCGAGGCTTTTGTTGCTTTTCTGTTTGAGCTCCCGTTCAGAAGGTCTCCTCGCATTATTTGCACAGACCTCCTGACAGCTGTCATTTCTTGGAGAGCAACAACCGAGGTGTGAAATCAGGACATGGCTCCATGAGTCTTTCCTGGATTATGGCTCCTTTCCCAAAAGCCTGCTGAGTGAAACTCATTTTGCAGGTGTGGCATGTCAGAAGGCAGCTCCAGCGTTACTACGATCCTCGGAGGCTGAACTTCGTCGCCTCTTTCACAAACTATTCATGTGACTTTCTTTTTTTTTTTCCGTCAGGGGAGGATTGTGACTTCACATATTCACAGCCAGACATAACAGGAGTTTCTGTTGCTCCTCAGTCCCTGCTGGAGCCTGTGTGAGTTTACGCATTGTTATGCATGGAGGCAAGTTTATTAAATTTGGGTGCAACTGGCTGCGATCACGGGACCTCATGCTCGACCGCCTCAAGAAGGCGTTCAGTCTAATCCCTGAAGTGGCAAAAAACTGGGACAGTTAATGAAAAATCTCAGTTCTGTCAGGCCGATCTGAACTGTCGGGTCTCCACCTAAATACTTAAAGTAAGATGTGAGACTTCAGAGGTGCACGACTCTCTGAGCTGTTTGGTTGGAGTTGTGACAACTCTGCATAAGCTCTCATTGAAATTCATGAGACACAGAACGAGAGGAAGAAAGAACCAGACGGAAATCTGGATCAAAAAGTTTGACATCCGAAAATATGGACGCAAGCTTCAATATCCATGTGTCTAAATGTAGTAATTAAATAGAGAAGAAGAGAAACTTGCTCAGTAATTGCAGGACAAAACAGCATATAATTAGGATTTATAAATACCAAAGCATTCAAACAACTGGCAGACTAACTATGAGGCTTTTTGGGAGACATCCCAGTGTTTTCCCCAAGAAAGATCTTCAATCCAGCCTGATTAAAACCTTTCAGAGTTTACCGCACAACCTCAGTGACATCTAATAAAAAGTAAATATTGCTGCAGCAGATTGATATATCGGCTTCAGCGTCGCTGCTGACTTTTATTGATATTTCAAGAGAACCAAGGAGGCGTGGTGTTGTTACACAACTCAACAACTGTCCCCGCCGGGTCACCGTCTGTGATGGCCGAGCCGCCTGCCTGTCGCCTATCAGTGTCTGTCTGAGTAATGACACTGCGGGCTTAATCTATCTCCCACAGATTCGGCCGCTGATGCCTGCAGACACGCGAGGATGCGCGGGGTCTCCGAGCAGCAGACGCATCCCTTCATTATCTCGGTGAACTTTAATCCCGGGCTCTCGAGAAAATTGCACTCCCACGATGACAAAATGATGCAAATTCAAGGAAACTAAGCAGTTCTGTGCGGCTTTGCACTTTCTCCAAATTCAGATGGAGTTTTTCTGTATTCATCGCTCGAACACCGCCGACCGGCAGTTGTCGTACTCGCAACATCATTGGACATGTCATCATGTTATGCAAAAATGGGTCTGAAGAAATGTCCGGGCTTCTTACTCCAACTTGACACACAAAACGTCCACCGAAAGCAGCTCAGAACTGTTGTTTCATATTTTGCAGAAAATGAGGGTTTCTCCATTTACTCCTGCAAGCAGCAATGTGATGAACCAAAGGAATCCTTTACTGTTCAACCAGGAACAATAAACTAATCCCTTCCATCCATTTTAAAAAGAGAATTAACCTTCATCATGCAAAGTGACGCTGCGTTTAAATGTCACGAACACAATCGACCATTTCGTCTCAATTGTAGCTACAGTTTAATTTTCTTTCCTAACCTACTTTTCATTATTGTCCCTCAAATTCTTCTCATGAAATGCAGCAAATTATCTTTTCATTTTGGAGAAAATTGGCCGCTTTTGTTCCAACAGCAAATCAAACAAAACAAAACCACAGCTGCGGGATCCTGGAGGGACCGTTAAGGACGTGGAGGTCTCGTCTCGTTAGTAGTCAGTAGACAGTCGACCTATACGAAGCCCCGCCTCCTCTTTCAGCAGCGTTTAACAATGACAGTCAAATCGAGCTTCTACACGGCCGTTAGAAAAGGATGGAGGCAAGATGGGAAAAAAAAGCCTCCATAGTTAAGGTGGCAGCGGGGCAATCGCTGTAAACGGGTTGAAGAGGCAGCACTCTGTGAGAGTATATAAAACAATATTTGAAGATAATGGTTGGGATGACAGAATGATGACAAATACTAAAGAAACACTCGTAAAAAATAAGTGGATCCCCCCCTGCTGATAACCATCACATTATTTCTCATTACTTGAACCGGCTCTTTCTGAAGGAGGCTCACCGTTCTCTGAGTCCAGCATCTCTGTCGTGCTGTTGTTGGCTTGCGTTTCTGGTTCAGCTGCAAACCTACAAACAGGCGAGGAAGACGTTTGAATAAACACAGCTGTGGGAGCTCCGTTTCAGCATATTTGTGTTTATCACGGCCTCTTAACGTGGGGAAAATTAAACCGCAACTGAGAACTGAAATAAGGTGTTCACTCATGCAGAGAGCAATAAATCAGTGCCGTGACAGATTACAGCAAAGTGTTCCTGCTGCATGTCGTTGTTACACACACACATGCACGCACGCACACACACACGAAAGAACAAATATTTTCCAAGTTATTATTACTCTGTCAAACCACCACACTGAAAGTTGAAAAAACTTGCCTTTAAGTTACAATAACTCGTCAAACATTTATTCACAGAATACAGAAAGCGTGAATCTCCCAAAAGTTAGTGACAAAAAAACTTTCCACTTTTCAGAAAGCATTTCAGTTTTTGGCGCTCTCAAAGTGTCACATCTCTGAGTTTCACTTTGTTTTTTTTCTGGTACGTTGAGATTTAGTTGGTGTTTCAAGTTCAAATCACTTCTGTATTTATGAGATTAAGTACGAGAGATGTGTTTTTGAAAAGACCAGTAAAAACCTTTTAGAAGGTTTCAATGGTTTGAAAAAAACACTCAAAAACAACTCGAAAAACACAGAATTTCTCGCCACTCGTGAGACGCTCCACTCACTTGTTGTTCTGGACATCGTTGTCGTGCGTGTCGTTGTCTCGCGCGTCGTCGTGCGACTCCAGCCGTTTGGCCGGGCTGCTCGGGCTGCTCGGGCTGCTCGGGCTGGACTCGGCCTCCGGCAGCCCCGGTTCGTCCTCTTCTGTCGCGGAGTCGACGGGAGAAGCTGCCGGTTCCGGTTCGTCGTCGTCTTCGTCGCTGTTGTGGGAGGCGGCGTTGCAGAAGGCGGCGGCGGCGGCGGCGGGGTGGTCGCCGTATCCTCGGATGAAGAAGGGGTTCATGGGAGAGCAGGCTGGATAGTGGCCAGGACGCACAGGCTTGGCTGGGAGCGATAAGAGAGGATTGATGCACTGATTGAGCCGCTCATCCGGAAAAGACACAAGGACATATTTATTTTGCCCTGAAAGACGGTGCCTTGTGGTTCACTGCAGCGGCCAATCACACGCTGTTTTCCATGTGTCAGAAAAACTGAGATCATTTTAATATGTGGCACAGTTTTTCGCAGCAGCTCTGGTATGATGCACAAATGAAAATCATTATTCTGAAAAAAGACTCGCTTTAATCAATAGCTCATTATCTCGTTGCAGAAGCATATGCGTCTCTCATTTCTTTGGAGTAATTATCGTCTGCTGAACCAGTGATGAAGTGAGGGAGCGATGATAATTGATTACGCTGCTTTTTCTGATGATTCATCCTTCTTTGAAGGGAGATCTCGCATTGTGTGAAGCCTTTCATGCAAAATATTACACTCGACAGTTTTTCCCTTTCAACAGTTTTTGGTTTCCCTCCCACAGGAAGCTACTGCAGAATTACCGCAACCACCTTCATTGTATCCTGAATTAATGTTCTGTCATTATGTGCATTGTTATACTGCTTTTCTTTCTACGCTTCATGTTTTTCATGCTGGAACTTTTAACGTTGCCTTCTTGGTCAGACGTCTGCAGGGGGCGAAACTTTTACCTCTTAAAAGAATCTATACTGTTTATAAGGCTCAACCTTCCTCTTTATATGGAAGTGGCTCCACAGTGTTTGTAGCTTGAGACTCCTCTAACCGAAGCAGTGCAGAGCACATATGCATCAATGTAACCTTAATTTCTTACACCAGCTGGGTCTGGATGCGCGAAGCATCTTTATCTATTTCTCATTAATAAACTCTACTATTTTTTTTAACAATTCTAATTAACTCAATATTTTTTTTAATCTCTTTAATAAATAATTCATGAATTTATTTAGTTTTTTGTTTATGTCTTGCATGACTGCATGTTCTCCATAGTTGATGAAGTCATATTAAAATGCAAATCCATGTAAATTGCCTTCAAGTTCAATGTATGCAGATGTTAACCACTGTCTTTTATGTGAAGCTACAAAACACATTGAAAAAATAACGTTTGAAGTGAAATGTTGGTTTTGACATAATAATGCTGTAATCTCTTGCTGTTGCTGCATTTTTATTGGGGCGACGCAATGAGACATCACTGCTCAGACATATCTATATGTTCCACTGCGGTAAACCGGAGTTTCTGGTACTTTCACTCCCTGAATATGGAACAAGATTGATAGTAAAAACTCCATCAGGAAAGGGCAGTGGCTCGCTCATGCGTAGTATAAAATATGGTGATCTGGCGAGGGGAAGGAAGGGGATGACGGACGACCGCGGGGCGGGGTGGGGGTGGTGGGGGGGCTTACAATGGATGTTGCCTGTGAGAAAATCACAGCAGAGACATGAAAGGGATGGCTGCACCATGGCGAAAGGTTTTTCCAACAGTGAAATG
>JAUESE010000080.1:11798536-11810084 GCA_032274725.1 Malacoctenus triangulatus
GTGTAATTAAGAATGACTGCCGAGCAGGCGCCCATATGTTTTCTCGTCTCTGTGCTGTCAAAGGCTGTACGTGTGCGCGTGTGCGTGTGCATGTGCATGTGCGTGTCTGTGTGTGTGTCAGGCGAGCGAGGCCATGTGAGTCAGGACTTTTTTCTGGTGATGTGATTACTTCTTGTTGCAGTGAGGATTACGAACACATAAAGATTCATTAAACATAAAGACTGCACCATCTCGCCCCTTCAGTGTGATGTAAGGAGAATCCAATTACACAGAGTGTAAAAATCGGAAGAATATGGAATCGAAATCACTGGAGAGGGTTTTTAAAGTGCTTCGGGCACACGTCCAGCCAGCTTGTTTGGCGGCCCTCCTCCTCCTCCTCCTCCACCTCCTTCTCCTCCTCCTCCTACCGGCTCCTCACTGGCAGGTATTCAGATCATGTCAAACGAGGTTAAATCCGCTCTGACGTGAACTGAAACATAATGTCTGGCTCGTGAAACTTTCATCCCCGTTCCTGAAAACTCCTCCATGCATGAAGAGACACCGAAACTCAGGACTTGCACCAGACTGTTCCTTCTTTTCAGGGACTACCGTTACGGCATCATCCATCTCCAAGCACCGACCCTCTATTATTCACCGTGTAGTAGGCAGTTGATCTTTATACCAAACATTAAAAGAGGATTCGGGATCCTGGGCCGCGATCGTTTTCTTTAAGCTGAGCAGAGTTTTCATTCCATCTGGATCGTTTATGGCCGTGATTCAACAGGTCCACAGCCACACGAGCGCCTCTGAGAGACTCTGCATAAACACAGGAGTGCTCCCAGCTAAACACTGATGCGCTCCCAGCAACCAGGCGGAAGCACAGAAGATGGAATATTTCACACTTTTACTATCTTAGTTTAGCACGACGGTATGCACGGTAGTGTCTTCTCATAATACATCAAGCGTGTCTGAAGCGAATGCATGTCGCTCCTTTGCTATTCTGCCAACTAGCAGACACACGACATTTACATGTGAGTGTGAGGATGCATGGTAATAACGGCATTTACAGAAAAACGGTGTTGCGTGAAATATCGACATCAGCCCAAAGTGGCCGTTCCGGCTCATTGCCGCAGCCTTTCACGATGTAATGCTATTTTTTTTCTTACTTTTTATCCTGGATAATAAAGCTGCTGCCAGCAAACGTTTTCCACTCACGAATACAACACTCCCGGATCACAGTCTTTTAATCTAAGCATCACTTCAAATATCATCTGGTCAGCTGATGTTATATTGTGCGTCCCCTTTTTACAGAGCATCTGCAGAGTCGTAATGCGGCACATTTTGGACCCCGAACGATACGACCAATCGAGACTAAAGCATTTAGGATGTGCCACTCGAAACCTCGAAAATCTCTTCAGGGTGCAACAGGAAAAAAAAGGTTTCATAAAAAGCAGGAGGCTCTTTCTTTGTGGAGTTGGAGCCAATTTCATTGCAGTCAATCCAGTTGTCAGTAAGTTGATACAGTTGGTACAGCAGCTCCTGGGAAGTCACTGCCGCTGCCAGCCAGACCAAAAATATAAACATATTATGAGTCTGACAGTAAACCTAAAAACTGGAGATAAAGTCAGAACACCTGGGCAGCAATTTCAGCTGCTTCCTGGAGGAAGATGATATTCTGTGTTTAAGTGAGCCCGCATGATACCCGTGGAAGTATTACCATTCCTCCAGCGGCTCAGCTCAGCCTCCAGCCTTTGAATAGACTCCTTCATTGACCTGTTCTTCTCCTTTTCCTTTTCATACTTCTTCTTCCACTGCTCTGCTGTGAGCTCCAGGTTCACCGACACAGTATTCCTGATGGTCTTGGCTCTAATTGGAGAGATGCAGAGAGAAATAGAAAAATAAAGAGCAGGAAGAAAAGGACACTGGATGAGGGTGGGAGAGTGAACAGTAAAAGACATAGGACGGTGCAGGAAGGTTGAACAGAACAGGGGAGCTGTCAAAAGGGTTTTCAGCCCCGGCTGCTCAATGAAAATAGGCTTGCATCTCATTAATTGGTATGCAAATTGGGTTTCTGCCGACTGCCTTTAATGTAGAGCGAGGAGGAGAAGTCAAAAGGTAAAAGCGCATCACAACACCGTCTGACATCGAAATACAACTATCGCAAAATTCATGAGGAAACCGAGTACGTGTGCTACTCTGGATAATAATGCCAGAACCATCAGAGGCACAAGGTGAACCGGAGAGTTCCTGATGCTGCAATCACAGCACTCAGTGGTTAACATTCGATTTCACACTTCAGTGAGAAAACACTGTTGTCCTTAGTCATTTACTCTCCGATATGAGCAAGACGAGGAACCAAGTCTCCAGCCGACTCATCCCACCGCAATTTAGATTCAAGCATTATTTCAATATTGAAACTTGTGATAATCAAACGTCAGGTGGCAAAAATGTGACAAATGGCTGTTTGTGTTGTATGAAGTCACCTAAATCTGCAGTGTCATCGTGAAAAACACATTTTGTTTGTTTATCAAAACACATGAAACAACTTTAACTCTTTCAATTCTCTGATCCAAGTTGATGAAATTTGAAGTTTTTCGAAAGAATTAAGCACCGATCACTTTTGAATGTCAATGAAATTTCCTCCAAATATCTTATTTGTACAAGTTTGATTTAAAAAAAAGTAAACTTACTACATCCAAATAAAGTCTGACAAAACTTTGTAAGATCGCAGCCATATTTTCATGCAGACGTGCGACTCATCACCATGACAACCAAACTGCACAACTGCAGTCTTTAAATAGCAGCAACAACTGTATTGAATGGATTCGAATTTGAAGCCACAAAGTTGTGATACCAAAACTCTTTGTGTGAGCTTTCCTGGGAGATTTGTGATTTGACATTTTAACAGCAGCAGCAAAACAACATTTTCAGAGATATGTCACTATTTCAATTTTTTTCTGTCAAGCTAATCTTTTGAAACGAGTATTTGGTATGTGGTATTTAACAGGAAGTGCTGCTGACAGAGAGAGAGGAACGCGACCACGTTTTTAATTTTCGAATACATGCCGTGACTCCCTTTGCTCGGCGATACATTATTTATGTCAGCCAAGTCTTTGGTGTCAGCCTCGATTCATTGGCGGGACAGAAAAGGCATAAGGAGGCTTTTTTTTGGGGGGGGGGGGATCATTCTTTCCATCTGTGAGGGTTTTTTCAGTTGACAGCGAGCAGTTGCAGAGAAAAGCTGGTGAGCAAACTAAATCTCTGGTTCTCTGAATGCAGCTTACACATCAGATTAGAAAAGAAGATCTGTTCGCATCCGCGGCACAATCAGAAACTCCAACACCAACTCTGCCTCTGAGGCAGAGCGCGGGTCATTGGGAGGGAAGTCGGAGGATGCATTATGTGAGCAGAATATTTGAGGTAAACACAGTTCAGCAGCAACATCCCAACAGCTGCAGCTCATTAAAATTACACTGCGAAAAGGCTGGCGGTGAATTATACAGTAACTTTGTTGGAGCTGGATGCCAGAAAAATCCAGTCTGTCACTACTGTATTTAAATCTGATGTCAAACTTTATATCTAACGCATAGCTGTTGAAACAAGCTGAATGACGTTGTTAAACAATGTTGTGTGAGCGTTCGTGAACAGCTGAGAACAATAAATTAGCAGACAACAAGAACTGCGACAATGATGGAAGTCAGAGAGCCCAGCGAGGGAACAGCTGTCTCAGTCCGTCCTCAAACCTTAATCTCTTTCACACTGTAAATAAAAAAACTAGAAGATCAAATTTCGCCTTTGTTCTTTGCGATTGACAGATAAATATCAGAGCCAGTGAGTCCTGATCTCTTTTTTACCACAGCACCTTCAAAAAAACAGCTCACCAGATAAGCTGTGGACTCCCTCTTTGATTTTGGACCCATCAAAACATTGCAGTGAAGCCAAACTGCTTAAAACACCCACTCTCACCGACATAAAAGGAGCCCTTCAAAGTAAAAGCAACCGGAAGTTTCTAGATCTCCTTCGAATTCTAGAAAAATGAGTTAACTTTGTTTTGTTTGAATTGTGTGACTGGAATTTCACTATTGTGACACTTTTTTGGTGTTTTAACCAAAAAGTGAAAGTCAGTTGCAGTAACAGGTTTAGTGTCACACTGTATTGTGAAAGGATGCTCGCGGCCACACAGCACAGCTGCACTTTACCGTTGGCCAAACATCAAGGTGGATTTGGTCTCAGCATCGTTGTAGCTGGAGGGAGAGCAGCAGATAAACATGGTGGTGCGACAGTTCCCGCCCAGCGAGTCCTGTAGGATACGAGTCATTTTGCTGTCACGGTATGGCACATGGGATTTCTATAAAGAGATAAAGAAAAGGAGGGAAGAAAAGGGAGCCACAGTGAGAGGGAGAAAGGCAGTTAAAAGGACAGAGTGGAGGATTAAGCTGAAAGCCTCTGTGAAATGCGCCACTACGCCTTTTCTTTGAAAAACTAAAAATATGTGTTGTCGGCGTCGTCAGAGAACAAGAAAAGAGGAGATTTCTTCTCTTCTGCTGCATCATTCACACCATTATCTGTTTAACCTTTTGAAGCACCTTCAAAGGGAGACGGCGTCCTCGCTCAGTGAATGAAGAGAGAATACCAGCAGATTCATGAAAGATTTGAGAGGCCTTCGCAGTCCCTGAGCATTTCCATTAGGTTCACAAGGAGTTCCCTAAGCCTTCACGGTTACATAATAAGAGATGGTGGACGCTTTAATTACACTGATGGAGCTCGGGCGGACCATCGGGTAAGAACAGGCAGAGCGGCTTGTGTTACCAGCTGTGGCAGCGCTGCGAATTATGGATGAGGAGGGCAGAAAACTAGTTAACATCGCCGCAGCGCTCATCCAACCCCGCTGCCAGCCGAGCATTTTATTGCTGGAGCCTTCAGACGGACTCCTGATCTGCGTTCAGCCTTCTGACACAGCTTGGTGCGTTTTGTACGAAGAAAAGAAGGTTTAATGAAATTCTGAGATTAAGGTGAAACGTTAAAAACCGGGTGTATCTTCTTACTTTTGACATTTGTATTTTGCCTTTTTCCTTTCACGTGTTGATTGAAAAAAAAGAAACCCAATTTGATTTTTGTGAAAGCGCTGCCTAGAAATGGAAGCTTATCGTGAATAATGACTCCGTTAAAAGAGGTGTCAAATCCTGGTCCTGGAGGGCCGCTGTCCAGCGTGTTTTCGATGTCCCTCGGCTCCAACACGCCTGAATATAATTAATGCACCCTCCCCCGGCTCTGCCGAGAGGCCTGATAGCAAAACACTCATTATATCCAGGTGTGGAAAAGCACCAAGTCATTAAGGAAAAGAGCAAAGTCTGCGACCCACGATCATCGGGGTACGACGCCTCCACTTCAAATGCATCATTTCAAAGCAACATCACAGCGTGCTTTGTATCAAAAGCACAAAACACGCCTCGTTTCAGAAAAATAACGACAACTATAATTGATATTTTATGACTATAAACAAGCTTGTGAGCAGTATCACTCTGGATGAGCATGTTTGAAGTTAAAGAGCTACTGGAAACAAAAAAAAACAAAACAGAGCTGCAAATGTGTAGAAGCCCAGTGCATTTCTTTAAGCATCCTCTGTGACTGACTTATGGGGGGTAAAAACATTAGCTTTAAATAAAACCTTTTCATGCAGTGATTCAATAGTTATTCCTCTCTGCCTCTACGACTGCTTTCTTGGCTTCTTCTGTGGTCGTTATCTTCAGCAAAGCTTTGCAGATTCAGAAAGTAAAGTGTCATTTGGAGGGTAAATATGAAACTTCTTCAAATATTCTCCTCAAAATCTTGCAAGCAAAAGAAAATAAGCAGATTTTTCAGAAGGCATAAACAAACTATTCGTGTGAAGAATGATTCAGGTTTCCATCAGCGAAACTGAGCAGATTCTTTCTGCACTCAGGCTCGGGCTGACCGTTTGCTGCCATTCGACACCAAAACGGTTTTCTCTCTCAGATTGTTTCTTTCTCATGTTGTTTCGAAGCATCATGGACTCAATTTGAGGAAACTTATTGTTTTGGCATCGACCACAAAAGAGCCTGAAGCAGCAGCAGACGGATAACAGGAAGAAGAAGAAGAAGAAGGAGCGTGATATTTCTTCCAAACGTACCGTTCCTTCAGCCAAAGCCGAGATGACGTTCCCCAGAGCCGACAAAGACCTGTTGATGTTCTTGGCCTCGTCGAGCACCGCTCCCTCTGCTCCCGTCTTACTGACCTGACACAGATCCAAACACGGAGGCAGCAGGAGGAATTAGTTCTCATCGCGCATTATCGAGGGGGAACCATGTTTACTTTGCTTCTAAAGAACTTGGTCTCATGTTTATTGGTCCCAGGAAACCAATAAGTGGGAGTAAATTTAGAGGACAGCTTCCAGATAATCGCCGCGCTCACGGCGGCGTAATTCGGATCTGATTAGAAGGGAAACAGAGACACTTTTCATTCTGTGCATTTTTGGTCGATTAGAAACAAAGAATTGCTCCTATAAACTAAACAGCAGCATTTCAGTAGAATTAATAAATATGTCAAGCACCTGTTACAACAACCAAACCATTTACCTTGTAAAAATCCCCAAAAAAGTACATAAAAGAAATAATAAAAGTACAAGCTTATTAAATTGCTTCATGTTTTAAGGGGGAAAAAAAATCTGAGTAATTATCAAGCTGACATAAAATGGAATAAACTGAAATAAACACGGCTCTTTTTAGAGGCTCTGAGACATCTTTTTACAGAAGCACTCAGAGCCAATCAGCTTTTGATGAATTTTTCTGCAAGAGATTAAACTTCAGTGGGAAGGGCGCGCTGTGCTGTGTCACAATCGTCATGGGATACAATTATTTACGGCGAGATAATGAGGAGCTTAATTATTGTGGAGAGCGAGTTGTCCAATCAAAGTCCTCTCAGAGGCACGCGGCCGCTTCCTCCTGCGCAGTCAATAACATTTTGTAGCGAAGCCTCGGAGTTCGCCGGAGCGGAACAATTTTCAGGCTCACCCGCGGGAACGACCAAGACGACGTACAGATGCACCATCAGCACTTACTGGCCGGCCTTCAGCAGCCATGGCCGAGCTGCTCTACTACACTAAGCACGCACCATTCTATATTTTGCATCAATACCATCAGCACAACGCCACAGGAGCCAAGGGCCATGTTCAGCAGCGTCTCTAATGTGTTTTCTCTCTGCCATCCCCAGGATGACCTCTGTCCTGGAGACAAATTGTTTTATACACGGTGTGAGGGAGGGGGGGAGGGCAGGGGGGGCTAAGTGAGTCTTCACCTTGAAGACCTTGGAAAAATGAAACAACTTTGAAATGATACGGTTCTCGCTCATTTTATGTTGGTTGAAATCTCTTTCAGAGGCTTTCTGAAGCGGCAAAAAAAATACTATCATCACTCCGAAATGATACAAAAAAAAATGTAATTCATACATGAATACAAAAAAAGAACAAGCAATGTTTTTCTTCCTGAAAACAGACCCGTCAGGATACAATTCATAGTTTACAGTTTCTAAAATCTAAAGGATGTAAAATGATGTAAAAATAAATATTGAAATGATCCAGTATGAGTACATAAACAAGAGCTTCCACATTCATTGTTCTTTAAATGCTTGGAAAAGCATTTTCAGGGGAAAACATTCAATCTTAGCATTACTAAAATAAACAAAGTTATGTGAGTTTATAACATTTATAAAAATCATTTTTAAAGGCGTTCTTTGTTTGTCCTACCTTCTCACTGCCTGCCAGGTCGACCAGGTACAGCTTCCCACTCAGCTTCTGCTCCGTCTCCACGTTTTCCTGCTTGATGTTTATCAGGAAGATGCTGTGACTGCGGGAGCTGTGCTCATTCATGTCTAAAGAACACAGTGACACAAGAGACGGTCAGAGACGTTCGTCTGTCCCCCCGTCGATCGTCCGTAGCTGCTTTATTCACGCGAGGGTCAAAAGGAAGCTGGAACCTGTCCCACCTGCCCTTGAATAAAAGCCAGAGTAAAACTTGGGGTGGGTGCACAGAGCGAGCAGGCAAGATGCACCCTGACGAGCCCCCGGGATCAGACCCGGGGTCGTCCTGCTGTGAGGCAAGAGCGCTAACCGGCTAGCTATCGCACCATCGTGACCCCTCAATCTGGAATTTCATGCTAGTTTCTCACAGGAAATTGTAAGTGTGATCTTTCCTTCACACCTCACCTCAGCTCACACCTCCCCGCTCGGGTTCCCCCCTTTGTCACCTGGATGTCATTACACTCTTAACAGGGAAATCTGACATGAAATATCTGACAGTGTGTGTGTGGAAACATCAGGAAGATCAACAGCGTGACTCACTGGTGACAGCAACGTGACGGTTGGCCTTCCCCTCATCTATCACATCCATCACCTCCTCGGGACTCGTGACAAATCGCTCCGTGCAGCCCTGAGGGGAAGAAAGCATGTGCACACATTTATCTTTTACAGTGGAGAAAACATGCATGGATGACCAGATATGGACATCAAGTACATGCACAGACTGGACATATGTATGAATATATGAATCTGCACATGGGCGCATCCTTCAGTACGTCTATTTTCAGCGGCGTAGAAGAAAACACAAAAGAATTTGATCTGTTCGGTTGGTTTCGAAAGAATATCATCCAAATTCTGAATGTGGCAACAACAAATAGCTTATTTGCTTTTCAGCTGAATGACTGTGAACAGGGGAAACAGGCAACAATTCCCCGCAAAACAAGGCAGTTATTGCCTGGTGATTAAAAATTAAAAAGGTGATTTTACCAAAAGATTTACATTTCTACGTGACTGTTTCTTGGTGCACAGGCTGACTGGAGCGGCGGAGGAATTCAGTCATGCCAAGAAAGACAAATTTTCTTTAACATATTTGACAAAATGGGATATAATAACACAGCGTATGTATTTAGTGGAGCTTCGAACAAGCTGGCAGTTAAGCTGTGCTACGTTCAGTTATTGTACTCCTGCCGGTAACATTTACTGCCAACTTGATTTTCCCAAAAAGCAACCCTGCTGTTACACTGAGGAAAAAAATCCTTTAATGTACACCCATCATACAGGCACCGTTACGACAAAGAGAAATGATCCGTTAATGACAGACTGAATCACTTCTGTCACTCACCTTCACATAGGGAACTCTGTATTTGTCTTCATGCACTGACAAGTTGGTTTTTGTCACTGCGAACACAAAGGGAAATAAAAGGAGACATCATTTTTTTCACCCAAAGCTTGTGACCGCGCATCAGCATGTAACAGTTTCCCCCCTCCGGCACATCCCCATATAATCAGACCTGACTATGTTCGCTTTGTATTTGTGAGTCAGCTCGTGCTGATGCGGTGTGAGAAAACATCTGAGGGGGTTTGTACGAAGAATATTTAAATGCAACTCAGCTACTTTTCCTTTTTACAAAGTCACCGAGAGGTTAAGTGGAAGCCACTGCGAATGTCAACGAACAAAATACTAATTTTTGGCAACGATGCTTTCTGGCTGAATTTCCCGCATTAGTCACTTCACATTTGAAAGTCCCATCATGGTGATGATAATTAAATTTTACCGGATTGTGGAGGCTGCTTTATCCCGTTTGTGTGTGTGTGTCTGGGTGAACATCTTATCCCCTACAGTCATTTTTCTAACACACCCCCACACAACCTTGTTCTCTCCTCACTGACTTGAATAAACTTGTTTATTGGTGGTTCCTTTTTTTATCTTTATTAATCATAGTTTCAAAAAAAAAAATGTTCCTGAGCACGTGCGAAGCCCCCTGCATACAGATGGGGGCCTTCACCACTTCCTCCAGCTCTGCTGGAGATGTAATCACAGGAACACTGTGAACAGCTTTCTATCTGCACCGCTCCATCATTTTACAATGTTTTCATAGAGCTCAGTGATAAGACGATGAGGGACAACGCTACTTCAGGGTGAAAACAATTGGAACAAAACACAAACATTTATTGTTTGAAACCGATAAGTAAAGACATAAAACGAAGGTATTGCTTTTGTTTCTATTGATAAAAGTCATCACTCCATTATATTTTGTTTACTCTTCTATCCAATATCCATGACAACCAGAGATGAGGATGTAATAAAAAATACCTTGCTTTCCTTGACAGCGTGATAAATGACATTATGAACTTTCGTAATAAAAATACAGTCAGACCGGGTCGAAACACTGACTTTTATCGACAGGACCGCTCTCATTGTTTGTATCTAATACCCACAACTGTCAACAATGTGTGGCAGTGCAAACTCTGAGATGCTGCACCTGAGTGCAAACGTAAAGCTTCAACATGTTTCATTAAAGTCACTGTGTTGTGTTGGGCTGTGTGAGCTGGAGAGTTTCCACGTACCATCCAGGAGGTCCCGAATTTTATCCAAGTAGATCTCAAAGTAGGAGACCTGCAGCAAATTAAAACACACACACATTGATGGATTGTTTTTCGCGAGACAGAAACAGACTAATACAGATAAATGCGAGGGATAAAATAGCAGCTCATTGTACAAACACAAAATCTGGGGATACAAAATGATGGTGTAATCTGTCCTGCTGCAGGTCTGGCATTGCATTATCCTCCGTCATAAGTCTGCGGTGTAAAAGGGGGAAATTCTGTGGGATCATCATGGTTTATTTATCATGATTTATTGATGCTTGCCGGCTCCTGCTCGGCCCATCCATGTGAGGATTGCTGCCAAGGTTCAAGCTGAATTCCCACAGAATCTAACAGAGTGTGACAGAGAGCAGAGCTGACCATGTTTACATCTCTGTGTGTCTGCATGAATGTGCGCATTGCTTTATTTCTCCCTCTTCAGGGGCCAATGTAGCTTCCAGGGTCAATAACTCTGCAAGATTTTATATGTATTCAAAGGCTTGAATGTGGTCAAGGTTGCAATTAGGTTGAGGTTAGTTTCAGGTTTGAAATCATGTTCTGGGTGATGAGGGTTCAACTCAGAGTGAAAAAAGCACATCACAGTGTGAAGTAGAATACGAAGTAACAACTGGACAAATCAATCTGACTTGATGTAACCCTCAGGCAAGAAGCAACACATTACAACAGGGAGTCCAAAAAGAATAATATTATGAGACTCCTGAGAGGAAAATCCAGGAAAATAATAAAGAAATAAAATATTACAAAGGAGCACTTGAGTGATATCACAAAACAAAACAATGAATTGAAACCTCCACACACCTTTATGTGGAATTCAAGGTTCTCATCCATGGCAAATATATGTTCGAAAATGTCCTCTGCGATCCGGGGTATGATTCCCATTCCCTGGGGGTCGTGAAGTTTTCCCTACAGAATGAATAAGACAACAGAAGTACATGAGAGTGAAAAGAGTGATAAATGCAGACCGGAAAGAGAATTAGGCAGAGAGAATTGTAAAAGAAGAGGGAGCAGGGAAGCTTTTGACTTGAAAGGAGGCAGGGTTGTTTCCCAGAGAGAGTTGTAAAAGAGGTTACTTCATAGAGAGAGAGAGAGAGAGAGAGAGAGAGAGAGAGAAAGAGAGAGAGAGAGAGAGAGAGAGAGAGAGAGAGAGAGAGA
>JAUESE010000080.1:11829102-11842644 GCA_032274725.1 Malacoctenus triangulatus
GTGTGTGTGTGTGTGTGTGTGTGTGTGTGTGTGTGTGTGTGTGTGTGTGTGTGTGTGTGTGTGTGTGTGTGTTATCCTTGGCCCAGATGTGCTTTAGTCCCAAACAACATGAAAATTTGCATTTGGAGCACTCTAATCCTCCTGCTAGATAGCAATTCTCCTAAAATGCTACTGGTGGAGGGATCACAGATGTGGCTGAGACCCTCAGTCTCAGGTAAGTGTCCATCAGACAGATAAGCGTTTCACAGATTGATTCATTTTCATTAGTGCTCCCCAGCAATGACAGTAATCATCGGCCTCTATTCTGTTTGGATTGAGACAAAGCCAAAATCCATTTGCTGAACAGAAAACAACCCACTGAGCACAATTATGATTCTCATTAGATCTGCACCACCTTATTGTTCACCGGTGCATTAAAAAGCTGACTGCAAGATACATCAACAAGCAGATCAATCAATCAATAATTATCCCAGACAGGAAATACACCAAAATCCTGCAGATGGATACCAAAGAAGGCATACATAACGAACCCATGTAGGATCACAGAGGTGGGGTCCATATGCATTTTCAACAACTAGTGATTTTCTCCTCACAATGCTAGAAGGCTGATGTTTGAAGGCTTCTGTGATCACAAGAGGAAGACAGATTTTGCTGGCGTCTAAAAAGCGTGATAATGAATGGTTGTTCACTCTGGTCTTGTATTCTCTTGTGTTATTCTCATGCCAGCTTTTTGGGAAGCCTCGTTGCCCTTTAATAGCAGCAACAGCAGCAGCACACACCTGATAAATGCAGCGCGATAATCCCAATATCGATAGTATTGACAGGGGCTATACTTAGTTTGATCCCTGTCAGGAGCCTTTAAGCACCCAGTCTCCAGTCTGGCCGGTATCTGGTGTGTGCGTAAGATGATAATTGTAACCCCTGGGCGTCCATCGACTGGATGGAAAGATGTGAGAAAGGAGAGAGAGAAAGAAAGAAAAGAAAAGGAGGGTGGTTGGGAATAACTTACCCCGAGGATGACAGTGTCTTCTCCTTGAAATATTGGGATGAACTTATCTCCGCGGATAATTTCGGACTGATTCAGTGGACGAAATCGACACAACACCTTGATATTGCATTCAGCGTTGGCATCAGCCATTGTGTGGGGGAAAAGACAGTGGAGACGCTTCCCGGAAGATTAAAAGGATTTCCCCCAAAAGACAATTTAAGGACTCCCACCGCGGGCTGTACCGCTGGTGCACCTGGATGCGGACTGAAACCACCGGCTATGCCCACATGCAGAGCGAGACGAGCGGGCGAAGCATTGGAAAGAATCAACAACTACGAGTTTGGCATTCAAAATAATTTGAAAGATACAAAATGAAAAACCAAACAGGGGGGGAAAAAAGAGGCAGTTTGCAGTTGTTTCTCGATCAAAAGGCTCTCAGACAAAACTCAGGCGCAGTTGAGCAGACGAGGAGTTGTAAACGGGGAGTATAGTCCAAAGTGGTCCGGTCGGTGTGGAGCGGCTGCAGGCTTCTCACAAGCATGCCGAGCATCACTGTCACCACTGCTCTCTCTCTCTCTCTCTTTCTCTCTCACACACACGCACGCATGCACTCTGGGGGCGGGGCTTGTTCAAGTAGCGGCGACTCAAATCCTCTCTCATCAGCACCACTGAGCAGCAGAAGCACCAGAGAGGAGCTCCAACTCTGCTTCACATTTGTCTTCATTGAGCAAGCGCATGAGTTTAAAATCTGATAGTATCTCCATATAATCAGTGAGAGGTTTACACGGATCAGTTACTCAGGAGTTTTGCATGTGCACGAGTCTTGTCGTCATAGTGACGCTGTTTTGTTATGTGTGTGGATTCATGTGGGAACTGCAGACTCCATCATTTCCCCCTTAGAGATTTTAAATGGTCTTCCTGGAAATGTCGCACTGCAACTTTAAGTTTGGGGAAGCTCAGCACAGACAGCCAAAAGTATGATCGAGGCCACCTTTTGTCGCTCGTATCGATTAGGTCTCAAAGACGCATGATCGTGCACTTTTCCGCAGCACGTCGCTTGTCTTTCATTAGATTATTGCTGTCTGGCAAATGCCAACCTCATTTCAGACTCCACACGTAAGTTTTTAGGGGGGGAAAAATCGATGAACTCAAAACAACGCTGTCACCATCATCACGAGTTGTTTTGTCAAGACCTTTTTTCTCCCACAGCCAGCTGGCAGCTTCTCAACATTTTTGTCAACACTGCATTTTTTCAGACGATTAATCACAAAAATGACTCCAGGTTTATAGAATTTATTTTACTGCAAGTTCTCGATCATATTCAAGTCTTAAACTCTCTATGTTTCTATCTAGATAAATTTAAAAAAAAAAAAAAAAGGCGTGTTCAGTTGATGAGGTTTTGACAACAGAGTGCCAATGTTTTAATTGGGGTGCTTTTAAATACCATACATCATTTAGGTTGCCATATCAGCGGTGCATACCATTCATAAAGATACTTTGGCAGGTAAGATGTCCCTGTTATTTAGACACAATTGAAGGTTTTTTTTTTAAATGGTTCTTTCTCGGTGCAATCTTGGTACAGATTAAAAATCCAGACTATTCTTCATCCTATGCTGTTGTTCTTGTGTGTCGTAAATCAATCACAAACTCTCTTATTTCAAAATTCACCTTTGTGTTTGCCATCACACGCAGTCTGCTGCTTCAGACAATTTAGATCAGTGTGGCGACAGAGTGACAGTTCATCTTGAATTACAATCTTTGGTTCATTGATTATTATTTTTTCTGCTTGCTCCTTTGGCGCCATCATGTGACGATTTTGTTTCAATTCAGGCAAAAATAACAATTATACGTGAGAATAAACTTTACAAATATTGTTTTGGATGCAATTTGTTGAAGACGCTATAAATCTGACACTAACTAATGTGTTTATTGAGTGAAGTAATTAGTCACACAGTATGCAACAAAAGGAAAGACTTTAATCTCATTGGATGACATCAACGGAGGCGTAATGACGTTCCATGTTTCAGAGAGCGTTTGTTTTGTTGGCAGACAAGGCGCCATCCTCTTCCGCGGTTATCCTAGAACTGTAGCACCGCCCTTACGGCTACGGCAGCAAAAAAAATCCAGCGTCCACGCTGTCAAATCCAGCGAGTGACCACATCAGCCTGGAGAGCTCCGCCGGCTGAGAGACTGCTGGCTCATCCATCGTTAGCTTTTGTCGCCGTCTGCCCGAGTGTATCGAACATTTCTCGTTCTGAGAAGTGTGTTTTTATTCTGTCGTGTTTTTTGGTGTCGTTTTTTGCTCACAGTTGACAATGGCCGATCCTAAATACGCAAACTTGCCAGGAATTGTAAGTGGCTAACGCTAGCAGACAACTAGCAACACTGCTATGTAGCAAACCTAGCATCGAGCGGTGACAGTTAGCATCGCTGCATTTCACTTTATTGTCTGTTTACAGTCGCTGTACCGCTAAATGTTTGAAACTGGAGATTATTATTTGAGAGATTCTTCAGTTAATGCTACAATTATGTGATTCAAGTAGTCACAGAGCAATCTATTAGCAGATTTGTGTCCTTAACGGGGCCGGGGCGTTGGCCAGGCTAACTGCAACAAGACAGATTTTCTTACCATATCAATTGTTTTCTCCTTTGCTTTCACAGGCATTCAACGAGCCGGACGTGTACGAGACCGGCGACCTCCCGGAGGACGACCAGGCTCAGTTCGAGTCGGTAAGTGAATGGGCTCAATCGCTGAATGTCTCATGTTTGTCCTGGTTCCTAACAGCTGACTCTCTGCACACTGAAACATGCATCTGTAAACTGCTTGTTGTCAGTATTGGGGAATAAGCGTTGATTTATCAAGATTTTTAGCTGGCCAGGACGAATACTATTATCTGCCCCCTCTGATGCATGTATGTGTGCGTCATAGATGTAATATGACAGATTTCTCAGAGTTTCTGATTTGTTACACTTATTGTACTAAGTGAAGTGCTTTGGTATTTGTTTTTTTTCGACTCTGAATTGCAAAGGAATTCAAAACGGATCCAACAATATAAAGTCAAATTAGAATGTCATGATTATGCAAAGAGAATGGACCCAATAAAGATTTTTATTGTGTTTTCTATTCTCCTGCACTGTCAACAAATACTTAGAAACATGTTTACTATGATCAGGAAATTATTTAAACGGCAAAATTGTCTCTGCTGTTCTGTATTACAGCACCGCTCTCTCAGCACCCATTAGATGAGAGGAACTTGACCAGTAGATCAAGTATGGGTGTGGGATGTCTTTTACTAAACTTCTCTGCTGCTTGCTGCTCTACATGTCTATACCTGACCTATTAATTTTGTGTAACATGGTGATTTTAAAGGTAATACTGATCGTAAAAAAACATCTTTTTAGTGTGCCAGTTTAAAAACCCTTGTACATTTCACCAAGCTGCTCACTTTGAGACAAGGTTGGTATTTAGATTTTTGCATGTTATTGTATCTGCTTTTTTAAGTACAGAGCTCTGAAAAGTTAGTCTGCATTATTTTAAAATTATCCTGAAATGTTCATCAAATGTATCTCTAAGGATCGGTAAATAAAGGGAACGTTTAGAGTCTTGTGTACGTGCAATGATCCTGTGACTTTCAGCGTGCTTTTTCTCACTGTTTGTGAAAAGGTCATCAGTGTTCAGTTTTTCAATAGGGCCTTTACTCAGTGGTTTGTAAGCGGAGGATGGATGCTGGGCGACTTCATTTTCGTTGTCTGGGCTGCTAACTGTCAAGCCCAGTGAATCCTAATTGGCATTTTCCCTTCCATGTTTCCACATTTATTCCTCCCGTCCCCTTACCCTTGTTTTGACCCCCCCCTCACCCTCCTGGGACCCTAGTTTGTACAAGTAAGATTGGCTCCATTTTTCTCTCAGTGAGCTTAACATCTTTTTATGCATGTTTTATTTTTTAATATCTCATATTCACTCTTCCTACCTGAATTGATTGGGATGAAATGAGAAAAAGATCGATAGCGTGACCCTTTTTGTTCTCTTTAATTCATCATTTTTTGATTGTTTTGAAGTGCAGGAAATTGATTCTTTTCCTCCTGTTTGCATTGCTTTTTTGAACCTTGAGGTTATAATGATATTGATGGGTATCGATGGGCTGCACTAATTCACTCCTTGCACCGGGTCATGTTTTGACAATGCAGTGGGGTTTAAAATGTGCATTTGTGTGCGAATGTGAAGCTGTGACAGGAGGAAGAAAAGCGTTTTATTCTGATCTCGTGTCCTAACAATTGCTTCTCGGCTTCTCCAACTAACCGGACCTCTCACAGGCCCCTTTACACTGTGTGATAACTTAATGTGACAGATGATATAACATGGCAAAATCTCAGTTGTCATCCCAGACATGCCGACCAGTTCAGAGACTGTTGAAGTGTCTCGTATATCAGAAGCAGCAAACTCGACAAAGTAATGTAATCCTATTGTCTTCTAGTCAGACAAAAATAAAGCTTAGACAGTTCCCAGATTTTCCTTTTTGCACATACTGTGCATACACTACAATTTTTAAAATCTTTGTGTATGTGAGTGAAATAGTCTCACCATAGCCAGGCGATTTCTGTGAACATACAACACAATTACTCAGTGATGACATTAACAGATGTGGTACAGATCCACGATGAGATATTTGGTTCTGTGATTAGTATCACAATGAAAAACGTTGGCTACATTCACAGTTGTGGTATGGTTTCATGATGCACACAGAATTTTTAAAAAAGTTTACATTTTTGTCCAGGTTGCTTTATGTTAATGTTTTTGTAATGCATTTAGTTGCCCGTTGGTGCAGTGTCAGTGCTTTAGCCTCAAAGAGAGAGATTCTGGTTCCAACATCTTGACTGGCAATTCTGTCTGGTTGTTTGGTGTTCACTCATATTCAAATGTCAACATTGATGCCTCCATACCTGAGCTCCTGAATCAGAGCAGTCACACCAGAGTTTGTTTTAGCCCTTCATGATCTGAAACAACACTGAAGTAGTTTTCTCTCCAGAGCTGAATTCAACATATGTCAGCTGGTATCTTTCTCAGGATAACCGATGCATAACGTCTTTCAGAAATCAACCAGTCAGATGGTAAAATAGCTTTTCATTTAAAGAGAACTGTAAGGAAGGGGAACCACATTCCACAAATGATCATAAAGGGAAGCACATGGATATTGCCTCGAGCCCTGTGGGAGGATTGGAACCAAACCTCTCAAGTGTGAACGCAGCCTTTGTCTCACTCAGTCATGAGCCAGAATCTCATTTACACATAAGTTAGACTTCTGTATCACCTTTTTGGGCCAAAGTCTGTCTTGATTACCCTTTTATTGCCTTGTCTTACGGAGTAAGAGTCTAGCAGAGTAATATCTAACTAACCGACATTAAATAGATCCCAATCACACATTGTAGAGGGGCTTTAATTTGGATGTAGTTTATAGGCTGCTTTGGCTCAGTCCAGCATAGTTATTTTTCAGGATGAACTGCATGCTACTAAAATAACACTCACTCCAGCTAAATAATAACCGCTGTAACAGAAAGCTGTTCAGGCCTTTTGCTGCTCACTGATTTCTTTCAAACACCCTTAAACCACCTGTTACCCTTCACTCTGCCTTGTGGACTGTTTTTTTGAAGTCTTTCATGTCTTTGTTTAAAAAGAAAAGAATACAGCGTGGTATTTAAAAGTAACTTGGTGGTGTTAATGGACCATCTTACCACCCTCACTCGGGGAAGAGAGAAAGAACTGGAGACGCCCTGAGCGGTCTAAACCAAGTGTCTCCGGGGCGTCTCAGAAGCCGCTCTCGGAACACTGCTTTCTTTCTTATCTGTCCCCGACCCTGGCCAACTGTTCCTGTTGTGTGCATGGCATGTGATAACCACATTAATCCGTGTTGTCTCTCTCTTTCTCCCCCCTGCTTTGTTTTTTTTCTTTTTTTTTTTATCTCCCTCTGCTCTTCCAATATTTTTCTCTAACTCTCTTTGGAAACCCAAGGAGCTGGTAAGAGCCTGACTAACTCTCCTCCTCTTCCTCCCCCCTCCTCCTCCCGACATCCGTGTAACTGTCTTGTGTTTTGTGTCTTTTCGTTTTCTCAAATGTGTGTGTGAACCCACTTAAATCATCGTTTTCTGTCAGTGGTGTTTAAATCTAGCGATGCCATCTAGTTCATCTTAATCAATCGCTAGAAAGTTTTAATCACGTTATTTTGTGTTCTCCAGAATCACTCATCGAAGAAACATCATTTAGAGATGAATATTTTCCTGGATTACAGCTGTGCTTTGCCTTTTTTCATTGATTTAACATTGTTTTACCATTGTAGAACCTTAACACTTTAATTGAGGGTTTTTTATGAGAGCCACTTTTAAAATGTTGGCTTTCACAGTGATAGTTTTTGCACATTTGTTTCTTGCCTGCCATTTTGAATTAAGTGATCCAACTCTGTCAATTATCAGTTATGAAGCTTTTTTTCAGTTTTCAAAGATTTATTGCCGTTGAATGTTGTTCATTGGTGATCTTGGTAAGCAAGAGTTCACTCGATTAAGTGTCAGTCCTATTTCCTGGGGGAATGATCAAGCATTTTTTGTCTATTTTTATTGATCCTTGTTTGGAGACTTTTCACTCCAGCTCAGTTCATGAGCTTTTTCTGTCTCGGCTGCCCTTTAGGATTTTGACCATCTGACCTCATTCCTCACTTTTTGCCTTGACAGGAGGAGCTTTGCAGTGACAGCGTGGAGAGGATTGTGGTCAACCCCAATGCAGCGTATGACAAGTTCAAAGACAAACATGTCAACACCAAAGGACTCGGTGGGTTTGCAGTGGAGAGCACAATTTACTTTCCTTTATGTCTGATATTTGAGTGGGAAGTTTTGCACAATGGTGGTGTGTGATCGAAATGGCATATTGCTCAGCAGAGTCGCTCATTTCGATTAGAGAGAGAGAGAGAAATTTAATCATGCAGGATTGTGCACCAGCATCCAACACTGCTGTCTCAGATCTTGCTGTTGTTTTAATCTTTTCCAGGAATTAACAAAACAAATAATAGAACTGGGAAGCAACTCGATGAAATTCTTCCTTTCATTGTTGTTGTTGCCATCGCGGTATAGATTTGTATTCACACCAACACTACTCGGCTTTCATTGTGTGTTTCTCACTTCTTCCTCTCAACTCTTTGTCTTTTGCAGACTTCTCAGACAGAATCAGTAAAAGCAGACGAGTGGGCTACGAGTCAGGGGAGTTTGAAATTGTGAGTACATTTTCCTTAGCAGAAATCCATCTCTCCACTCTTTATTCTTTCAGAAGATGTTCCACTTTGATTTAGTATTACCATGTATTTCACTCAGTACACGTGTTTTGTGATGAAGTCCAACAAAAAAAAAGACTTCAGGTGTGTGATCGATTGTCCCAAGACTCGTCTTTCTGTAATACTTTCTCTTTTCTGTTGTGTAATATTCACACCGTTCTGCTGCTTCTCTCATCTGTGCTTAGCTTGGAGAAGGCTGCGGAGTGAAGGAAACACCGCAGCAGAAGTATCAGCGTCTGGTGAACGAGATCCAGGAACTCACCCAGGAAGTGGACACCATCCAGGTCAGCACGCGCGCAGCGAGCACGCACACACACACACACACATTCTGGTTTCACATAGTGTGGACAATCTTGAAGCCTTAGGACACCGGTCCTCCAGGACAAGGGTTTGACACCCCTGACTTAAAACACTGTAGTGCTGTAATATTCACATTCAGTTTCACACATTCACATGAGATCTGAACCAGAGTTTCATGGGGGAGGGGGGGGTTGTACTTAAGCTCTAAGTTTACATTGCAAATGAGTTTTGATTAAAACTAATGAAGTCGCACTTCAGAGGAACAGAGACCCTCTAACGAAGACAGTGATTAAACTTTAGGTGTAATTAGTTGGGCTGTTCACGCAGCAGGGCCTGATGCTCCTTGGGCGCAGCACTAAATTGTAATTCAAGCTGCAGTCTGGCAGCGTCATTGATTGTATCTCTGGCTGCAGGTGAGTCAAGATGGGTTTTCTGCTGAAGCCTGCACATCTCGAGTTTTAAAGTTCCTCCTTTCAGCAATTGATAGTCTCTTAATAATGTGTTCGTGTCCGTCAGAGTAGTTCGAACAAGTGAATATCAATTTTAGCAAGCTTTAGTGAG
This sequence comes from Malacoctenus triangulatus, assembly GCA_032274725.1. Lineage (NCBI taxonomy): Eukaryota > Metazoa > Chordata > Actinopteri > Blenniiformes > Labrisomidae > Malacoctenus > Malacoctenus triangulatus. The sequence goes on from JAUESE010000080.1 coordinate 11,838,265, forward strand.
AACACTCAGTTACTTGATCACGAAACAATAGCACGGTTCGAATGTAATGAGACCTGCTGTTTTAATGTGCTGTCAAACTTATGAAGTGGCCTTACAAACTGTATATATTATTTGCAGTACTTTTTAAGTACCTTTTTAAATGGATTTTGTATGATTTCTTGGAGTTTCAACAAAGATAAAGACTTAAATCTCCCCCCTCCCACACACACACACTAATCTATTTTTTATAAATGAAAAATAAGCACTCTGTTTTTAATGCAAGTGTACAAGTATGCATACACACAGTTTCCTGCCAATACACATGTATTTTCTGGAACAACATATCTGGCTAATCCTGACATCAACTTTCTGTTGTTCTAAACAACAATATTTAGACGTCATTCTCTCTAAGATGTTGCTGTGTCTCTGCCTCCAGGCTGCCACGAAGGAAAGCAATGCAGAGGAGCGCCTCACTCCGGTGGTCCTCGCCCAGCAGGCAGCCCAGCTCAAGCAGCAGCTGGTGTCGGCCCATCTCGACTCACTGCTGGGACCACAGGCACACATCAACCTGGCTGACCCAGACGGTGCTCTGGCCAGGTGGGGAGGATGAGGCAAACATCTGGAGTTTTTAACCTTTATACTTAAAACCTTTGACAAGGGTCCAGATATAAAAGACTGGGGAAAAGGAAATGCTGCACAGCTGGCATTAGTTGTGCGTCTTAGAGTTGCTGATCTCAGAGGAGCACAACTAATGGACAGATTGAGAAACAGAAAAGAAGGCTGTAGAGAATGAGTCAGAGCTCAGCTGAGAACGGGCGAAGAAAGCTGATGGAGAGAATACAAGTACTGAGGGTGAAAAAAGGATAAAAACTCACCCTGACTGTGTTGTGTACAGAAGTGCTTGAAAGGATTGGAAGCAATAAAGAGGGAGGATCACGGTTAGAGCAGAGCATGGAGCTAATATCAATATTGAATATGCAGTAAAACTCCTCTGCGTTATCCTTTCTTTCCACAGACGTCTGCTCACCCAGCTGGAGGCGGCCAAGGGCAGCCGTGGCAGCGCCACAGGAGAAGGCAAGCCGACGGCCTCGACCAAGGCCCCAGATGGAGTGGTGCTCTACGAGCTGCACAGCAGACCAGAGCAGGAGAAATTCAATGAGTCTGCGAAGGTAGAGCGAAACAAAAAGTGGAGACGGCAGAGTCGAGGGCGAATGTGGGATGAATGTGTCTGCGAAATAACAAATGTTTCTGCCTTCTGAGCCTTTCAACTTGTTTTGTTTATCTCCTCATGAGGGGAATGTCACAATTTTTGATGGCTATAAACGGGACTAAAAGGAGGGAAGGTGTGCGTGCAGGTGGTGTGTGTCTGTCTTGTGGGAAGCTGTTGTCACTGCCAGCCATGTGTTGCCTTGTTGTCTCCCTATAGATGGCAGAGTTGGAGAAGCGCCTAGCTGAGCTGGAGATCGCTGTTGGCTCAGGATCAGACAAGCAGGTAGACGCCAAGTCTCACACAGTTTTTACACACAAACACACAGACGCTTCAACGCCTCTCAGTCTAATTCACTCTTCGTCTTTGTACCTGCTTCTATAACACTCACACACACACTAACACACACACGCACGCACACACACACACAAAAGCAGGATTTACAAGCATATATTGTTTGTGTAACCATCCACAAAGGATGTAAATTGTGACGGTGGCTTTATTGTGTGTTGTTGAGAAGCTTTTCTCTTATTTGTGTGTACTTATAGGGACCTCTGAGTGCTGGTGTACAAGGAGGCAGTTTGATGGTAAGAAGCCGACAACTTTTTAAAGCCTCGTGTGGAGTTTGTATCTGTATTCACAAGTTCTTGTAAATCTAATGCGCAGTCAGAGAACTGGGTCATGTTTCAGTGATGATGCCAGTTGCTCTAACTTTGTTTAGTGCAGCAATAATGGGAGTGAGACGAAGTGCAGAAAGTACAGTACATGTCCAGAATGAACTGCTGTATGTGTGATTTTTGAAACGGGTCCCTCTTGAGAATGAGACTTCGTTCAATGAGACGGATTCCCAACATCTTCTGACAAGATGAATTAACGGAGATCGCTCTTTCTGTCAGGATACCATCGAGCTCCTGCAGGCCAGAGTCAGCGCACTGGACTCTGCCACTCTGGATCAAGTGGAGGCAAGACTGCAGGTACTCTTCAACACAACACGAAACTCGATATGTATGTCACGTGTCTTGTTGCAGACTGCAAAGCTGAAGTAGGCAGTGACTTATTTCCTGTAGTTTCTTCTCTCCGTTCACCTCTTTGTTTGCCCTCCTAACGGGCTCTGATCAATGCTCCTTTTCAGACTTGCAGCACTTTCAGTAAAATCGCTCTTCAGTAATCAATCGCACCAACTTTTGTCCAATTTCAGCCACTTTCTTTTAATCTAGAAATCAAGATGGAAGTTTTTGCAAAGTTCTGTGGCTGCAACAGCACATTTGAAGCACACTTGTGGGCAGCTTAACATAGAATCAGTTTTTAAACATGTGAACAAGTATATTGTCTGATTTCTTTCTGAATTGCAAAGTTTGTCTTTCTGTAATTTTAAGACCTAAAAATTCTTATCAACAAGGAAGTTTTATTGCATCTGTTGTGTCTTAATGCTTTACTGCAATAGCTCTCTTTTGATGAATGATCTAAATTATTCAGAGTGCCACTTATTCCTTCAACTCTGGTGCAGACGGTTGTAAAACATTATTATTTAGCCCGTGTTTGTCTGTTATCTGTCGAGTTGCTTTTAGATGAAATTACCTAACATTCGGTGTTTCTTTCATCAAGAGTGTTCTCGGAAAGATGAATGAGATCGCAAAACACAAGGCGGCCATCGAGGACGCTGAGACACAAAACAAGGTCAGTGCTCCCCCGTGTGGCCATCACCACCAAATGACTGCAGTGATGATCTCGCATGCAATGATGTTTGTGGTTCAAGTCGAGTGCCTGTAAACAAATGTTACGTGTGTTTTCATGGAAGTTCCTGTTGACAGACATCTGCAGTGTTTGGAGCTGAGGTGTTTCACCCAAATCTTCTGATATCCATTACTTTTGTTGCTTCACGTTTAACAGATCTTTCCTGTTTGTTGGTTACAATGTGCTCTTTCCACCATAAATGGACATATGTTCTTCCTTGAGCTATAGAAACTGTTGGTGAGCTCCATATGTTCCACTTGAAATAGATGCTGCCTCTGCAAATAGTCAAATCTTTATCTTTTGAGAGACAAAGTTTTATTTCACAACATGAGTCATTTTATTTATATTGAATTAGTCGTCAAACAACCATCAAATGTTTTACATTGTGATCACTGTTTATTTCCCTCAACTCACTCTTCTTCAGTGATGTACCTGTGATCTGCCAGTAGAGGGCAGCGCATGTCAGCGATAATGTTACTGCGGATAACGAAGACAGTCAATGTTTTGCTCAGGTTTATATCTACAAAGTGGTTTATGCCTGAGACATGATTGAATTGTTAAACTTTATAGACAGGATTTCTGTCTTCAGCCACAGCCTGCCAATAAATTAGGAACTTGAAATGCTGCTTTAAGTTCTGGTACCATTCAGTTTGTCAAGGTGGTTTAATGAACTTTTATCATTCACTGAAATATGTCTTCAGTTCGACAATAATATGCAGATGTTTTTCAGTTAAAAAAGTATAGATTAAATGAGGAATGGGAAGGAAACAAGAAGCAATAAATCAAGAATAAAATGCATTTTTGCCTGTAAAATGTTGATGAGGTTTAGTTTCACTAACTATTTCAAATCATACTGTCACTTTTATCTCAACATTTCAATTTTTGTCTTTATGTTCTTTTGCAAATCTGCCAGTGTTTGAAGTCCACACGCTGCTGTGGCTGAATGTCTTTCTCAGTATTAAACCTTCTGCCTGTGTTGTGGTGTGTTTTCCTGTCAGGTGTCGCAGCTGTACGATGTCGTGCAGAAGTGGGACGCCGTGTCCACCTCTATACCTCAGGTGGTGCAGAGGCTCGTCGCTGTCAAGGAGCTGCACGAGCAAGGTAACACACACACATACACACACACACATACACAGCAGGTCAAACTGGGCCCCTTCACACCTGGCATTACGTTGCATTTTTTCATGACCGGATTACAATCTGATCGCTCTCGACCACATTCACGAGTGTAAAAGCACTCGGATCACATCGAGGATGTTCGTTGATGGACGTGGACACCAGAGACGCACGTTAACTCCAGCTGTAAAGATGTGATCAGGCACCATCTGATCACATAAAACGCATGTTGATGCCAGGTGTAAAGGGGCCTCTGACTGACACATGATGGTCACAGACACACTACGCCGATCTCAAGTGTTTGGATGTGGTGGAGTTCACTGTACCCAGTCACATTAATTGAG
>JAUESE010000080.1:11937462-11954109 GCA_032274725.1 Malacoctenus triangulatus
CACACACACACACACACACACACACACACACACACACACACACACACACACACACACACACACACAGAAAAACAAACAAACGTGACTTGCGGGCACAAGCGAGGCACAAGACCATCGAGTTGCAGCAAAAATCCACAAATTGATCAAAGCAAAGAAATTCAGGGCTAGTTTTGGGGTGTGTGTGCGTGTGTGTGTGTGTGTGTGTGTGTGTGTGTGTGTGTGTGTGGTGGGGTAGCCCATGCAGGCTACAGCAGCTAAAGTCACGGCTCTGTGCTTTCAGATGTCCCGCTCATTAGGCGACACCACCCTGTCAGAGTATTTCAACCACTGCCACAGAATGTGCTGCCGAGGGGCAACATCTGCACTTTGAAGGACCCAGAGGAGCACACAACAATCAGGCCGAGGAGTAAACACCGAGACAATTTCCTCGTATTGATTAAGGCTCTCGCACAGACGGCGAGGGGACGCAACCGCCGTGCAGCTCTCACACGTCGAGCCGCGATCTTCAAAATGACGACGAAGACGCGTATTGAAACTATTTCGCCTTTGTTCGCCGAGACTTTTTTTAATGATTGTGCTCAATTAGGGCTCTTGTGACACAAAAACAGAATGGCTTTTGGCATTTTATTAGCTTCAAAGCCACAGAGCCATTCACTGATACTCGCAAAGTTGATTTGTCAACAAGTTTTGTTTTTAGTGTGCCGACGCTGGCGCTAGTTTCATTATTCACATGCGAGCTCCCAGTACGATTTCAGAGGATGCTCAGCAAATCAAAGTACAGCCCCTAAAGACAGTGACTATAACACACTGCATCGTTGAGCTCTGAAAGGATGTTTGAAAATCAATTGATATCAGTATTACTGATCTGTTATTCTCTCTCTATCTGCCACATCGCTGCAACAACAAGACAGACACGCACACGCTTAGCGAGAACCTGCTGTGATGTGACGACACAAATGATCAAAATGAACCAACAACAAACCAGGAAAAACAACCAAAAGCAAAATGACCAGAGAGTCGCGGAGCTTTAAACAACTGAACATCTCTGCGACTGTCCTTCACCTTCACTTCTTTACATTTCCATGATGTTTGACGCGTGGTGAGTGTGTCACAGAGGTGCATGTGTTGAGGGGGCAGCGAGAAATGTGTGGCTCACCCGGAGGCAGCGCTCAGAGAAAGGCTCTTTCGTCCCATCTTGTAGCTTCCCGCCCTCATCCATGTATTCTTAGACTGTGGTGAGTCAATCCTACACATCCACGTTATATTTTTGTAGCCTATAATGATGTTAACTGATGTTCAGCACAGAGCTGACAGCTGCTTCGACGGGAACCTCAAAATTATTATTAACTCTGCGTGTTTCACAGGTTGATCTGTGACAGTCTCAGGCTCACTGTTTAGGGCATCATGACCTGATCTTGTATTAAAGGACAATGACATTTATAATCAGTTTAGAAATCTATCGAAGAGAACTTGCAGCACCAACATGTGTTTTTGTAGCTTATGAGCTTTTTCACACAAGAAACCACACAAGGTTGAAAGGATTTGGTCTCCTTTTATAAGAGGTTTTCTTCGTGATTGTTTCCCATAAATGCTAAAAATAAAAACTGTTAAAAGAAAAGATCGGTTGATTTATTTGATTCAGCTCAATTGTTTTAACGAAAAATGCTGACAAAAAGAAAAGACAAAAAAGATTGGAGCGTGCTGCTTGTATGCAAACCCAGGAAACATCCACCAAGTTGCTGCATATGTATAAACGCCGCCAATATGTGTTACATTTGCAAAAAAAAACAGGCGAAGGTGTGTGTCTAGAGGTGAGCAGGAGGCCTTTGTGGTCGTCTATCTCCTTCCTCTGCAGGTTTCCGGTGTGCTCTGGCCTACATGTTTGCCACAATGTTTACCTGTCCTGTCGACCACCAGATTCTCAGAAAAAAAAGGTTTTACCTTGACTGACAGCAGTCCTTCGAAAGAAAATCAATTTGGTTTCTGTTTCAAACATTAAAGACAATTTTAGACTCGTGAACAGGAAAAGAAATTATATTTCTGTTGTCAGAACAAGAAATTATCAAGTTTCCTTTTTATGAATCCTACAAACCTCTTCTGAAGCTTTTTCATTGTCCTGAATGAATCTCAGAGTTGATACACTTAAGTCAAAGATTAAATAAAACACACTGCCAACGTCATTCTGGATTTCCCTGTTATGAAAGTGTGCAACTTGACTCAACTCCTGTGTTAGTGACTCACCAGTGGTGACAAATTGACTTAACGACTGTATACATACTGTGTGAGCTTGTGTGCGCGCACACATATAGGTCTTGTGTTTTTGGACCACGGCGTCTGTTTGCAGAGCGCCCTGCCTGCGTGCATCTGCTGCACTGGAAGCGAGACCAGCGCTGGTGAGAAAGGTTAGCTCGGTTAGAGGAACACGTTATTTGGAGTTGGCCCTCTGCCGTCTCCTGTGGCCCGCGCTGGTTTCCGTGTACCGAGGGATCGGTGCAGGAATGCAGTAACGGTCACAGAGGGACCCACGCACTCACCGCATTGTGAATCAAAACCCAAACTCCACTTCATTAGACTCCTGTCATTGCAAAGACTCTCACACCACTCTATAAATACCCCCGTCTCCCCCCTCCAAATTTGTTTTCCCTCTTTTTTTCTAACACATGAAAATGCTCAGGGACCGTTCCAGCCTTCTGATGTGGCTCTTTATTTTGTACGTTGGCGCAAGAAACCACACAATAGTGGCTCCTTTTGAATATTAAAACATTCTCTGACAGGCTACAAAGGTTCTGAAGTTTTTTAATAGGGGTACACGCTAAATAAAACTTCTCTTTGAGCCTATAACAGTTATGCAATGTGGGATTTGGTTAGTTCGACTTGAGCTGCGACTTCAGGAGATTTGTTCTGAGGGTGACACAAATATGCCTGGTATCCCGCTGACTTTTTCTCCGTTCGAAACATCTGTAAACAAAATCCCTTCAAGGTGTTTCGCGTGATGCAGTGTTCTCGAGACGGGGAGTTTACGGCGTCGAGAAACAGGCAGGAACGTCTTAATGTAACCACTTAAAGCAGATTTAAAACACGAGATATAAGAATTCAGTGGAACCCACATTAAGATATAAAAGATCAGAGCAAACCACATTAAGGTATTCACCACACATGTATGGGAGAGACACTCTGACTGCTCCCACAGCTGACAATATTAATAATGATTCTCTGGCCTTTTTTTTTTTCAAATTTTCCGAACACCACAGAAGAAGAATACCGAAAGAAACAGTTCAAGAGTTACCAGCATTCAGTTGTAATAATATGAACGAATGCTGAGCGTTTCAGTGAGACATTTTGTTCTGTAAAACACAGCCCGCAGATCAGAGCCGGCTTCCCTCTTCCTGCCTGCCGAACATACAGATGGGGCGCCATCCTCTGGGTCGTGTTGACATTACATGCCTCGAATGTGAAACGACGGCACACCAAAAGCCGAGTGACCACATGTGACCTCGAAGGCTATGAAACATAGAGGATGTGCCTCTCTAATGTGTGCTTTGCTTTGAATCTCTGACTTTTTCCCTCCCGAGCCTCTGCGCTCCATTTTTTTCTGCCAGTGTAATTCCTTCTTTATGTCGTCTTTTATAACTTTTTCTGTTCATCACACACGTACATATGAAGGGGGAAAAAAAAGTGTAGGCTGGAAAAGAAAAACATTGTTAATCTGGTCTTTCTGTGGTCGTGCAGTTGTCATCGTGCATGAATCATGCGGGAGATTAATTTACACACGTTGGTACATTCGTTTTGTTTCGGCTCCATCGATGTGCGCAACTTTGTGTGCTCTGCATGTGAAGCCTAAACCAGCGCCGAGAAAAGAAACTAATTAAAGTCACGGAGAAAAATGCAAAGGCAGCAAGAACCGCACAAGAAAGTGTGTGCATGTCATTACTGACCTGGCCCATGTCAGAGAGAAAAAAGTGATGGCAAGAAGAGAAAGAGAGAGAAAGAGAGCGAGAGAAAGAAAGAGAGAGAGAGAGTGTGTAAAACCTCAACCAGTGAAATAATGTACATAAAAAAGACTCAACAAGAAAAACGTTTAAAAAGCAAACTTGGGGAGTTTAAGAGGATCTTTGATGTGTATCAGAAGAGGAAAGCAGCCTTGCGACTGGGACGACAGTAATTTTAAGTCAAAGCAGAAGGCTGGCTGACTGGCTGCCTTACTGGCTGGCTGGCTGACTGCCTGGCTGACTGACTGTGGTCTTTGATGGCGCTGGCTGTTTGAAGTGGTTTTCGGGGGATGGGAGCAGCGTGTGGTGTCAGTGGGACAGGGGAGGCGCTCGGGGAGAAGGGGGGGGAGGACACGATGGCGACCGTACAGGGCCGGGGGAGCCCAAACTGGGAGGAGCGCAGGATGGATAGATGGAAAGAGAGACGAAGAAAAGCAAAGAGGTAATGGATAAAAACGGGGGGGAAAAAAACAGTGACAGGGATAAGAGGTGAAAGAGCTGAGATACACGGAAACGCAGATGAGGAGGGATCAAATGGATGAGAGAGAAAGAGGTAAAAGAGAGAAGGAAGAAGAAGAGCACTGAAATGAGAGGCTCGCACACAGAGGAAGAAAAGACAAGAGAGGAAACATGTAGTGTTCAGAAAAAGTTCTGAAGAGCGGAGCAGAAAAGGACAAAAAAGTGCCAATCAATAGAGAAGAGGAAGTAAAACCTCCTGATCTGAAAAAGCTCACAGTCTATATGAAGCCTGGTCACATTCACACCTATTCCTTGTATCATTTAGATGACGTTACCTCCCTCTGAAATGCTGCCAGGCTGCCTTATACCTCCCCCCCCCCCCCCAAATCCCTCCTGCAATGCAGAACGTATGAACTGTATATATTCAGAACTGTTTCCCCGAGGTACCAAAATGAACCGCAGAGCTGTAGAGGAGAAAAAAAAGACCACTTCTGCACAACTTCAGGGTTTTTTTTTTTCTCCTTCCTGCTTATTACAACTCTCTTTACAAATGACTGACGCCTCTAATTAAAACCGCGCGAGAGATTTTGTGATTTTGTAATACCTAACCTGTCATGTGTCATGAGAAATTCTTTCAGAGAGATGAGATTAGGTCTCTCTGGTAGATCGTTACGTGGTGATAAATGCTGGAGTGGATCATTGCACACTGCGCCGCTTCCTCTCTAGCCCAAAATACTTCCGATGCATGAATCCTGTTCTTTATCATACCTGAGCTAAAGATTAATTCACATAATCTAAACATTATATGATGTTTAAAAGCATCTTTGCTCTCTCAGGGGGGAGCATTGGGGTCTGAGCAGTGTGTTCATACAATCATTGCACCTCAAAAGGACTGCATTTAGCAGCAAAACCACAGGAAGAAAAAAATGCCTCAGACTCTAAACTAATTTTCACTCTCATGGTGACTCTTTCTGCCTGTTCAGCTGGAGCTCCACTTTGCATTACTTGCCTCAAACTGAATGAATAAACAAACAAATTTGGGTAAATTCTTGTCTGTGAAAATAACGTCTGCAGTGTTCTTCAACAGAAACTTAAGAACAGAATTGTTGGGGGGGCTAAAGGGAGTGAGACTGATAGGGATGTTCTTTATACCTAAAGCCTTGACTGTTTCAGGTGGGCCTAAAAAGTCAGTGAGCCATGTTCTTTCCATGAAGGAATGCGTTTACTCCCTACCAAGTGTCTGTGCATTATCTGTGTGTGTGTGTGTGTGTGTGTGTGTGTGTGTGTGTGTGTGTGTGTGTGTGAGAGAGAGATGTGCAGGTCAGATGAAGGTGGTACCAGGTGATCTCAGGTACAGAGAGGAGACAGACGTAGCGCGGGGGAGTTGGCTGGCTGACCGCTCGCACGCCTTTCTTGTCGTCTGTCCAATTCTTTCCTTTTTTTTCTCACCTGGCCTGAGAGAAGCACCAACAGTTCTTAGCAAAGAGAGTTTAACAGGGCTGGCTGAGAATGTGGAGTTAGAAAGAAGGAGAGCCACTGCGCTAGATCGTTCTTTCAATACAAAACGCTGTTTTTTTCTCCTTATAGCGACACAGTCATGCAAGCATGATTCTTCCTTTGGTTCCCCCTCACAGCTACAGTTAACAAACTACATGACTGACATGCAAAAACAACTCTGAACAACGAAGGCGGATCAAACACCACAATTAAATTAAAATTCTGCATCTTTCAAGTTCCCAAAATCGAACTTGTAAATTTCTTCAAGTCAAATTAATTGAATTCTGGTGGATCGTCAATCCAAATCAACGAATTGAAACATTCATCGTGTTTTTCAAATCGTTCTTGAACAGTTTTCTTTGGTGCAGCACGGAGCATCACCCCTATTGAAGAGGCCCTCACTCGGAACACTGGTGCCGTAAATGATTGTTGCAGCGATGGTCAGGAGGTTCGATCATGACGCACTCCTGCTCGTGATCGCTGAGAAATGCAGAAAGACGTGAAGTCCTAAAGTTTGCTCTCACAGTCTGTACAGCTGCTCCACACGAGGTAATTCATCAGACCAAACTTTAATAGAAGCTACTTTTTTCTCTATTTTATGGTCACAGTTTGGTTCATTGAAGCTCACATTACTGTTTTAGTCCCTTAAAAACTGTTATTTTCATTCAGGGAACTGACGCTATGGGGCAACTTTCACTTCCTATCAATAAACCGTGGCCACACATGTCTCTCTCTGGCTGCCGTTCCTTGGTCCACTGTAGTCACTATTAACCACTGCTTACCAAAATAACCCCACAAGACCTGCTGTCGTGAAAGATGTTATGAAATAGTCATCTAGCCATCTCAGTTTGATCTGTTCTCGACCGCAAACTACCGTACTTCGTACGCTTGTCTTTTTGACTTAAAGCATCTGACCTTCATATCTGTCAGTAGTTTTGATGTATAAACACATGCTTCACTTTTCACTGTCATGCTGAGGATTTGAAGAACAAAATGTTCTAATTTGAAGGTCATCATAATCATCATGTTGACCATAAGGACACAGGTAAAAGCTTTAATCAGTTATTTGTCTTCATTTCTACAACATTGGGCAGAAGAATTGTAAATACATCTGCTGATTTTATGTGAAAGGACAGATCGCCATTAGAAAGGAGCATAAACATGCTATAATTATAAACTTTAAATCTTCAAAATCTAAACCAGAAATATAGACTCAGAGGAAGAAACATTGAAATTAAAGATGGAGAAGCTGCGACTTTAAAGAGTCAAACAAAAGAATCCACTCAAACTTCTCAGCAGGTGTGACGTGTCTCAGAGGTAATTAGGACAGAGTAAAAAAAAAAAGTGGGTGCTTACTTAACTCAAACTGATACTCAGTGCAAAAGAAACCTTTCCTCGTGTAACCTACGACTTCGCTGTACGTCGGTCTTTTATTGGCAAACGCTGGCACACTGTCAGAGAGCTAAGTGGGGTGCTTTCTCCCTGTCTCCTCCTCTGTCTCCCCTCTCTCTCTCTGCCACCCATCTGGCCCTTGTAATACATGACAGCTGAAGCAGGGTTTCCAAATTTAATTTGAGGTGTGATAAAACAGCACATATCTATAAATTGTGTGCAGAGAGCTTGCCTATCTGGAGAGTTTTAAAGTCTTTCTTCTGTCAAACATGTGCAGCATATCAAACACACTCGAACCCGGGCTGGCTGCAATAAAGGAAGATCCACAAATAGACGTAATGGTGAGGAGGTTTGCCAGAGCAATGACAAAGGACATAATAATACTACTACAAATGGAATATGTCGAAAATGCACGGGTTTAATTTTCAGCCTCAAACTTTACAGGATGTAAACTTTTTTTTCCATCAGATGAAACGACTTCAGTGCAAGAATAGAAGAAAAGAAGAAAGAAAAAAAACTCCACAAAAGAAGTGGATGTGATTTAAGTACATCCTGACACACATAAACTCACACACCTCATAAACTCTGAGGTTCTTGGTGTTATCTCACAGTTAATGCGGGTGTGATTCCACGATGAATGCTCACCTCTAAACTTTTCGTTGCCATTTGTTCGCCATTAGTCGATTCAGGCAATCACATTCTCTCCTGCTGACGAAAGTGGACGAAACAATCAGGTTGTGATTATTTGAAGATTTCATATTGAACGTGAAGGAAGGTGTAATTTTTTCCACCTATTTGCAGTAATTTGGATTTAGAAAGCTTTGCATATGTCTAACATCATATAACAGTCATCTGCAGGGAGTTATTATAATAAATAAGCCCTTCTCAAATATTTTAATCTACAATTACAATATTTTTTGAGTAACTCCTGATCACAGCAGCACATTATGCAGCTGTGGCAACGAGAGCGGAGGGGGGGGGGGGGGGTATGAAAGGGCCTGCGAACTGCAGACGTCTGTGAGGACAAACGAACTCAAACATGGAGGAGTGATCAGCATCTCAAAGGACAGACCTCCCTCCGTCACGCCCTGAGATAAGCGAACAGCTGAGTTCATAAAACAGTATGCCGCATCTTCTAGAGCCAAGGCTCAGAAAAGAGGTCCGATCATCCGAAAGTGAGTCCTAAACCTGCCAAACAAACAGTGGGGAGTCAAAAGTGATGTCCGTCCAATGGGCCTTTGTCTTTACGATACATCAGTGACTTCTTCTCACTCGCTACATCCTTTTCTCTGACCTCCAGCCACCAGATTCGAACCCCAAAGTTTGCAAACTACCGAAGTAAAAACTCTGAGGAGAGGTTTAGCTCTCTCTGAATTCACAGAACCCCAATTTACTGTGGCTGCACTAAAAGACGAGGGCCAGGCCTATAAACACAAAGGTCCATGAGTGAATTAGGGACTGACTGAATGATAAGTCAAAATCCCCACATCTAACAGCCAAACGCCACAACTTTCTGAATCTGAGTCAGATTTTAAGCTCTCAGGGGTAAATAAAAGCCACTTTTGTTCCATCGTGGACAATGTTGTGTCCTTAATGGTGTCCTTTTATTTGTTTGTGTGAATCAGTCCAGTGCACAGGATTGTGTTACATCTGCTTGGATTGTGAAGCGAGCTCTCACATCACACACACCCACTCTACACTTATTGGGACTGTGAGTCAAAATGTTTGACCAAAATTACCAAAATATTTGCTGGACTTGACTGTTTGTTTTTCACAATAAAGACAAGATGTCAGGTCAAGAAGCGTTAAGTGTTTCACGATTGATTTCCTCAACACTACGATTACACAATCCAGGAGCTCCGTTTTGGTGAACATAAACAAAATGGATGCAATTATATACTAAACAGTCAACGTGTGCTCATCAGAATGAGACAGTTGTTTTTCTATTGGAGGAGGCGATGCATTCTCTTACAACATGATCCCAATCTACCTTGTTATTTTTCTTCTGAGGAGAGCTATTGGAGTCGTCTGGTAAAAGCGCCTTTCCATTTTTCAAATCGTAATAAAAATTGCTTAAAAAAAGTATAAATCAGAATGTCAGTGTCTGTTTTTTCCAGGACCGCGTCGCTGTATTGGAGAGGACCGCCAGTGTGGCAGCCATGCGGCAAAAAACATACAAGACATGAGACTTGCGCTGGCTCCATCTGAAGCATCAGAATGAGCAATAATTGAATAAACATGTGAAAAATACCAGAGGGACTCAATCAAGGGATTCCCCATTACGGCTGTGGAGAACTGGCATGAAACACGCAGCGCCGGGACGGGACGGATCTCTGACACTCGCAGCGGTGGGAATGTAAAGGCACAAATAAGGAAACACTTAGATTATCCCACGTTCTGTCGCCCATCCTGTGTCTCCTGTCTCTCCCCCCTCCCGCACGCCCCCCCGGGACCCCCATCTCTTGTCTTCTCACGCTGAGGAACTGTTTTCGCCGTCTTCAGCCCTGTCAACCCCATCAGCTCCCCACCTCTGTCATCCTCCTCTCCCTCCCTCTCACTCGGTCCCTCCCACCCGCTGGTTCTGACGCCTGAGCTGAGCCTCTTGAAGAGTCCCGGTAATAAACTGTGGTGCCTGGACTCTTCATTGCTGTCTCGCTCTCCCCACCCCTCATCCCTGAGCGCTGATACATCTGCCGTTAAAGTGGGCCCGGTCCAAAAGGCCCAGCCCCTCCGCGCTGTACAGTACAAGCTCGTCAGCCCCTCAGCCGTCCCGTGCTTTCCCTCCATTCTCTCTCCTTCTTCTTCCCCCTCTTTTTTGTTTCCCGAGTCCTTTGTGTACAGTGTGCTATGCTCACTGTGGCAGCACTGTGCCAGAAAAAACCCACACAAACACACACACACACATGCGTATGCACACACGTACACAGTCGCAGACACACAGCTGGGCCCCAGCTGCATACAAAGACTGGGGTTTGGAAATCAATGAAGGAGAAAGAAGAAAAGGGGAAAGGAGTTTAAATAAATTGGCACTTGAAAAAAGGAGAAAAATGGGAAAGGGAGAGAGGGAAATGGAAGGAGAGAGGGAGGGAGAGAGAGGGAGAGAGAGAAAGAGAGAGGGAGAGAGAAAGCGCTCTCTTAAAAAGACGCATTCACTCAATAACAGAGTGAAGTTTTTAATGAACTAACAAAACACGAGGGGCAAGGCGACGGGACGAGATACTGTATGTTTCTGAGGCTGCGCGTGACGCTCAGACATCTGAGTCAAAAGCAAACTTTGAATGAGTCTGATTAGGTTTCTGGAAGTCATCCTGCCAAAGATGCTGTGGTCGAGAGCAAAGGGAAGGCCCGTACATAAAGAATGAATGGATGACATTAATTGATGAAAAAAAAAAGCTTGAATGTAAACAGAGTCGAGTCTCCAGGATGCGACAGTTAAAGTCCCTGAACACACTTTTTTTTTCAACAAAAAGAGATAGAATCTAAAATTTTAGCTGCTGATTTCTGAAAACTTGTTTCAAATTTTGACTGGTTTGTTTTCGGGTGAATAAAAATGGCGCCATGCAAAATTTACAGGGTCTTATAGTGTGTTAAATTAGAAAGTGCAAATGTAATTGTGTTAAAAACACGATGGTGATTACAACCATCAAAATACTTACTAAAGTTGCAGAAAAGGGAGACTTGACAACAAAATGACCGCTGTGAAGACAGAAATTACTGGCTTGGCCGTCTGAGCTCTGAGGCCTGAATGAGAGGGTGTTGAACTGTTTGCAGTTGTCAGCGTTCAGCTAATTAATTCACACACTCTGAAACTTAAGTCCCTCTCTTGCAGCCAGTAAATATAGGTCGTCATTTCGAATGTACATGTTTCCTTTTCTCGATGCCGCGACTGTTTTCAATCTGCCAGGAATGAAAAGTTGTAATTTCCTCACGTTGCCTGATATTGCTGAACATTGACGGTTTTATTGGGGGAGACAGAGACATAATCAATAGGCGCCTTGGAGAGGGAATAAAAAGCCAGCCTATGTTTTTTTTCCTCTTTCTTCTGGTTTGGACAAGATCCCCAAATCGCTGTCTTATGAGACGGGCCAGCCAAATTCATTTGGTTTTATCAAGGACCTTTAACTCCGCGCTCACACAGCCGCCTCCTGCCCAGGCACATTCCTGATCCCACACTCAGCTTCAGCACAAACTTTCTGACGCCGACACGAGGATGCAGGCGCACACATTCGAACAAACTTTTCACATGTGTGACTTGCTCCATGTGCGAGCCTGCACCTAACTTGCACATTTCACAAACAATTCCAAAAGCAAGGCATCGTGAAGGCAAAAGAGAACAAAAAAAAAAACAGTCGGAAGACATTCTCCAACTAAAAATAGACGGTGTGGGACACATCAAAGATAACATTCATCAACTTGACATTTAAAACAGTTTCAGACTCCCAGCTGGGTATCAATTTCTACTCAGTTTCCTGCTTTCCTGTTCTCAGTTTGCGTTTTTTCAAATCCCACCATTTCTGAATAAATGTTACTGGAAATTCACTGCAGGTGATGCTTATCTCCGCTCAGAGGTTACTGCGGCAATTAAAGGAACTGGACGGTTTTTTGCGAGTAGTCTGATAAGTGACAGGCCCTTGTCAGTAAGTGTGCTGCGCAGCTGATAGCCTTCACAGTGGTGTGACGCTGTTGATTTGTGAAATAGAGTGCGGTCGGTCGACAAACTGCTACGTGACAGTCAAAGGTGAGACCGCGCTTGTGTGTGCACACGCACACACAGGCACCCAATAATTTTAAGAAGCCAAAGAAGCTGTCGCCCAAGTGACACTTTTCTGAACTTCACACCTTTCTGAATAAAATGAGGAAACACTAAAAGCAGACTAATAAACAAGCAAACTGACTCCTCACGGCAAATACACTCATGGCGGGTGCTTGTTAGGTTAGAAGCAAACAAGAACGCCGCATGGTTTCTGGTGGCTTTCGCGTAAGGGGAAGCGACCAAGCCTGCTCTTTGCTGGGACCTCTTCTAAAGAAAAAAGAAAAAGCCCTTTTGGGAAAAAAAAGGGGACCAGTGTAAAGCTGTGTTTTGTTTTCTCTGGTATTTCCTTTAGAATGAGAAAAACATGGCATTTGTGTCATTAAAAGGTGAGCAAAAACACTAGAACTGGCATCCCTCATCAATACACACCAACAATATTTGCATAGAAATATCTGTGCTGCAAGTTAGGTTTACTCTGCAACACGAGGTTCAAGAAAAACTATCCAGTGTTCAACACAGAGGATCATTTGAAATTAAATGTAAGGGAGGGAGAGTTGCATTTCACGATACAAATTACTGTGTCAATTGCACGTCAGTACGCATGAGCGTATCTGTGCTTTGTTTTAGGAGTATAGAGTTGCACATAAACACGAGACAGCCAGATGTATGCAGAGAAACGTCCCGAGCAAACTCTGTGAATGCAGCACAGTGTTCCAGCAGTTCCTCTCTGTGGGAAGAACTCTCACAGACTGATAGCTGACACCCGGGTCAGCTGAACGGTCCACTTCTTGATAAGATGATGGTCACGCAATATTTTTAAGGAAAGGTAAATGTGCTGAATTAGGAGAATTACTTCCTGATGCATGAAGTGAACCACCTTTAAACTCCTTTCAAATCCTGTGTTCAAAAAACTTTTTTTTTCAGACTAAAATTTCTGAATTGGCATTTTTTTATGACTAATGAAAATAATTTGTAAACCTCAAACAAAAACGTTGTTAGGGACTGTAACTCTGCACACTGCTTTCCTTTAAATATCACCTTATGCTAAAGGATGCAGCTCCAGCTCTATCAAAGTGATTATTTCAATCGATGTCAAACATCAGACTTACAGAAACTGCGTGTAAAACGAGCAACCGGCGTTGCAAAGTTGAGACAAGAAATATTGCAAAAGAGAGAGCAGCCTGGAAAGTTTCTGATAACCTATAATCTTGAACAGCCACACAACTACAGGACATGTAAGAGGAAGACGCTCTCAAGTACAGTACTGTCAACTGGCTGCTCGGCGTTTGGCTGAAATTACTTCAAAGTGGGAAAAATAACCTCACAAAATAAACTTCGCTCCTCTATAACTTTCCTCCGCCTTTGTTTCAACCATGAGTACTCTCCCTTTGATGGCTTTAATGGATCTAATCGTGCAAATAATAAAATAGTAGAGTTGTGTCAACTTTTGGTGGAGTTTTTAACCTTTAAAATTCTTTCTGTCTTTTGTTTTGCTAATTAACTCGCACCTTGTTTGCTCACTGCGCACGCGGGCTTATATTCAGGTGGATTGATCCTAAACTGGTCGCTGTTCATCCCTGCAGTCACTGACATCACTCCCGAGTCACGAGTGCTTCAAAGTCGCTTGCAATAAGTTGCTGTACGGTAAAAACACTTCGCACAATTGGCTTTTTGGGGGGATTTTTTATTCCTCCGAGAAAGAAAACGATGTGGCGGTGAGCGCGAGGACCGTGCGTCCGTGCGTCCGGCTGCAGCAGCAACATCTGTCCGCATCAGTCCCCCCCCCCTACTTCAACCAACTTCTTGAAAAACTTCGCGGCGCGGCGTCGCGTCTTACCTCGGTTTCTCCTGGGGTTGGCTTGTTTCCTGCGCTTTCCCCGGCTCTCCTCTGTCATCCCCCGGCTCTCCTCTGTCATGGTCGCGCCGTGTTTCGTCTCGAAAACGGGGGTCCGCGGGAGCGACGCGAGCGTGTGTGTCCTGAGCGGCTGCCTGAGAATGAATGGCACTGAGGCATCGCCTTCGGTCACAGCGGGAGACTCAGACCTTGATGGGACTCCAAGCGGAGGCGACGAGCCGTGAGCAGTGATGTCAGCAGCAGAGGTTGGCCCTGAGGTCAGTCTTGGCACGGCGGACCTACACCTACCCCGGAGCAGCGACGCGACGGAGATCTGCTCATTTAGCCTGCTCATAAAACAAAAACTTCGGCGTTTTACTTTGACAATATTTTATTCTGAATCGCGCCTCCTTTTTTTTTGCTGAAGGAAATCCCAAGCGCGGCCCGTGGTCTCGTTTCCCCCCTAATAAAGGGTCGTATTGTGCGGACGGGTGATGAGGTGATGAGCACGTTCATCTCGTGGCCCGAAAAAACTTTTTTTTTTAAGGTTTTGTTTGGGCGTATTCACATTCGACAAAGCTGTGTGTTTCACAATGCTGTTGCGACACCTGATCGGAGTAACTCGTGGCTGTCTTGTGTTTTCTTCGCCCCACACGTCGAGCGTCACCAGCTTTTGGTCTTTTGACGACGTGCAAATGAGCCTGTTAACTTCTTTCACGTTTTTCCATTGACTGAACGAGGTGCAGGTTAATGAGCACAGGTATGTGCGCCCCCCCACCTCCTCCTCCACCTCCTCCTCCTCCTCTGCTGCCGCTCCATCACCCTCCCCTTCATGTTTTACAGCCCTGCTGTTATGCGCGTCACCTGCGCTCAAGCACCCCGGAGAGGACCCCGTCCCGAGCCCCCCATTCACCCCTGGACAGCTGTAGGAAGTGGCGCATCGGCCCTCCTTTGTGTTGCAACCTGGACCGTAATCTGTTTTGCAACTGAAAAAAACATCCGAAGTAAAACTGCAGCGCAGCGTTCAGGACCCCCACCTTTGCCTTCCCGAGGCCCCCCCACCTTCAAACGACTGTGCCAGATAACAAGAGCGATCCGGGCCGCTTTTCACGGCGCATAATGTGCTCCACTGTGGAGCCAATGCGGACTAAACAAACAGGGATCTGACACAATAACACAGATTAAGCGAGGTAAAGACGGGAAAGTAAAAGGAGGATTAGCTGCACTGAAGTTTTGAGAGGATCTGAAAACACCAACCAAGTCACGTCTAAACCGATTCAGCAATAAACTAAAGCATCTTAGATCAGACACCAACAGTTTATTCAAAGTTACACGAATTTGTGGTGAATCCTGACTGACTTTTAATCGCATGAATATTTTTAAATTCATGCAGAACACTCATTTTGCTCGTTTTGGTGTGACGATTTACTTTATAAAAGTGAGTCCACGCCAAAAATGTGAAGCTCCTCCCACTATGTGGATTTCCTAATTGATGGGGTTAAATGTTGAATCCAGTTCCAGCCTTTATCATCAATCACGTGACTTATTTTTTTCGAGCAAAAGAAACAAGCAAACGTCATTGATGAAGACACACACGGAGCTTCAGGTTTTCCACTGAAACAAAGAGATGAAGGATCTCTGACAAGTCTTCCTTAGAGGTCTGCTGATGTATTGTTTAATCTTGTATGTATTGTTAAACTGAGTGGATCAGTTAAGTGTCAAACTTTTCATTCAAAGCACCATTGGCTCAAGTTGGATTAACTCAAAGTTTCAAAGGTAATTTTAACCTAAATAAAATTAGAGATGTGCTTCTAATAAATTACACGAGTAACTAAATCAAACTCTTTGTTTAGCCTGAAAAAACCACAAAACTCCATGTCGATTTCCAAACCGACGGAGAGAACATGATGTTATTTATTGATCAAGACTTCATGTCTCCACCCTTTAATCTTACCCAACACTCACGAAGGACTTCAGAAGTAAACAAGACCTTTCACTCAGTATCATCAGTCCAAACTAGATGCATAGCCCTTCATTCCTTCCTCCGTCGTGACTACTGGGAGGGGGGCGGGGGGGTTGTTTCCCAATTGGATCGTGGAAGAGAAAGCGTCGTGAAGGTGGGGAGGGAGCAGAGGCCCAAAGACAGAGAAGGACAGAAAGGGTCATCCACAGCCCCCTTTGTGGCGAGATGGATAGAGGAGAGGGAGGAGAGAAAGAGGGTGGAGAGGAGGTGGATGAGGAGGGGGCAATAAACTTTGCTACAGATGAGGGTCACCGAGGTGCAGAGGTGCCTCAAAGGTCCTGGGAGCTGTTTCCAAATTATGTTTATATATGACCGAGCAGAGAAGGTGTAGGTGGGTATTTTTCATTCACTTTCACCAGAGTCTTGATTCTAGTCGACAGAAGGCAAAGTGACGGATGAAGGCGCGACGCGACCTGAAGGCTTGAGCGAGAAAGTGACTTATTGGGCTTGTTTTGATGAACACTCAGATGCCCGTTTTTCTGCCCGACGACAACAGAGATTGGTATGTCGAAGGCTTTGTGTTCTAAAAATGGTGTCGCAGTTGCGCAGCCGAAAAAAGGATGCAGCGGTGCTTTGGTGGTATGGTTTAAGACTGCCTTGTTAAAGCAACTATTTACTCTCTTTCTAGAACACACACACACACACACACACACACACACACACACACACACACACACACACACACACACACACACACACA
>JAUESE010000080.1:11955052-11965790 GCA_032274725.1 Malacoctenus triangulatus
GGTTTGACCCCCCCCCCCCCCCCCCCCCCCTTAGGGAAACACCCCATGAGACCCCTTTTGTGGAAACTGAGCTATTGTTTTGAATCACAAATCTGGATATGCCAGATTGCGGATCAGTAGTCCGTCAGGAAAACTTCCCTTCGCCTCGGAGCAAATGAGTCAGCTTTTAGCGTCGCTGCCAGGCTGTAGTGGCTGCCGTGAGTCTACTGTGCCATGCCACAACACCACAATGCCAATATAGTCTAAGCACACTGGGGCCCCTGAACCGAAAGGAGCCAACACTGTAGAAAGTAAAGGTAATGACAGCGTTTTGAAAGTCCAAGTCGCTGCGAAAACATCTCCCAAGAAAAATCATACGCGACAGATATAACGGCAGCGATGGATATTTCAGGGAAATGGAAAGACTTTCCACTTCACATTCTAACAGAGGCGACGTCAAGGTTAAGAGGAGCTACTGTCACTCACCGATGGGGTGTCCATAATGTCTGTTATGTTTTGAATGTTATCTTGTAAATTCAAGCCATGGTCATAAAACCCAATTAGAGAAGTGAGGTTGCCCAAGTAGCAGGTGCAGGTTTGTTGCAACTGCTTGAAAAAACATGAAAATAAATTGGAAAGTAAATGGCAAAATGTAAACTCTTCGGGAGATAGTTTATCAACAGTTAGCTGTGCCTGAAGTGCGTTTGACAGTTGTGACAGGGAGTTTTTAAGTTAAAGCCAGAAAGTGGCACGTTTGGTTCAGTTCCCTGATGTACTCATTCAACTTTAACTTTTATTTAACTATCATGTAAGCTGACAAATGAACTCATGAGAAACTGCAAGGTGGAAAAGGTGCCATTCGGTGGGAAAAGCTGGCAAACGGAGAATTTCCCACGAGGAAAGTGCGCAATTTCAGAGTTATGAGAAACTGATGCAGCATCAATCAATGACACTTTTGTGCACAACAGAAACATTTGCTGGGGGTAAAAGTCTAACAATAAACAATAAGAAATAAGTTACAGTCCTGCTTAGCCAGCTAGACTTCATAATGATCTTGCTAAAAAATGGCTATTTCACAAGTTTAAAATGCACATAATTGAAGAGTTGTCTGGTTTCTGTCGGGCTGACTTGCTGCCCGTTTTCATCTTCCCAAAGAATTTTCCCAACTGGGAAATATGGCTTTCCCAACTGGTAACTCCCCCAGTTTGTTGCAGCATAAACACACAATGTGTTCTGTCTGAACTCGGGATGGGCAGAGCAATAAAGGAGCAGCAAGTTGCAGCAGCCCTGTGATGGTACAGTTCGAGTTGTTATCCTGTCAAACGGGTGACTGGCCTCCTAAAATAAACATAAAATGTCACGGGATGATTAAAGGGAGGGGGCATACGTTTTTCTCCCACCTTGCACGAGTTTAAGGGAAAAATCACTCTCTGGTTGAACTGCTTGTGACTCATGTTCACACCACTATAACCTGTGATGTATGACATACAAATAAACATGACTTCATTTTAAAGAGCAACAGGCCAACAGCATTGGGAACCACTTGCACTTTTTCGGAGGACGCGACGCAAAGTTTTCCCATCTCCCTCTTTTATACGGCGTCTTGTAAAGCCCAGATTGTTGTTGATAATATTTTACAAGCGTGATTTGTGCAGTTTTTCTTTCTTACAGCACTCAGCAGCCCGTGGTGCCAGTTCCCACTGACCACAGAGAGCCCGTCCAGGCACTGATGTCACCAGGAGCAGCCGCTTTTAATGCTCATCTACTTAATCTTGGCAGATCACTAGAGCTCAAAACGGACTGCCATGAGGTCTAAATCACGTCTATAACAAGGGGTTTTCCAAACAGCCTCCAGGGCATAAACAAAAGGGAGGATGATTTAGGACGAATGTCTCCTGCTTGGTCATTTGAATATACTTTAGAAGGTTTGGGTGTAAACTGTGCAAAATGTGTGCAAAATGTGCAAAATGTACTATAGTTTAACTGCTTCCAGGCAGAGCAAGCAGAGAAAGTATGCAGCACTGAAGGGATGCTATGGTGGCTTCGTTTGTGGTGAATGAAATTGGAATAAGGTGCCTGAGCTTGTTCTCGGGCTACACTGCACTCTAATGGAGAGAAGGAGCCGTTGCATTTTCTCAGAAAGGGACACTTTACTCGAGGCGCGAGTTGCTTTGTCTTAACTGGAACGTTGGTTCTTGGCACCTTATCTCCTCTCGCTCTCGGTTCGTCATGCATAGAATTGAGATATCACACAAGACAGAGCGGAGACGAATTGCTGCAGCGACACGACTGCAAACAAAAGAGATGGCAACAAAAGATTTGACAAGCATTCTGCATCCATCCCAAACTGAACATCTTTATTCATAAAATGGTAAAATATAGCACATATGTATAAAAATGTAGAAAATTGTACACAAAATATAACACTTGGCTTTTTTTCAGTCTATTATAGTTATTGCTACTATTATAGCTTTCTGTTGCTAAAGGTGATATTTCTTTTGCCAGCAAAAAAGTCAGAATGAAGGATGACAGTTATAAAAAAACAACACACACTCAAAGAGAAGACAACATCCATAAAGTTCATTATTATAAAAAGATACTTTTATACAAAACATACATTCTAAAGAACAGCACTATCAGTCAATGTTTATGCCCTTATTGCTAGTGTTAGTGTTATGTTAAAATAGACTATTTGTGCATCTTTGTGTCAGTCATTTCTAGGTGTCTTTGGTAGGTCGTAGACTTTTGTTTTTCTTTACAAAATGAGGAAATGTCCGTCCGTACGTATGCTCAAACGAGCAAGGAAGAGACGTCGCTAAGAACTTCTGAGAAGTCATATGAAAGACTTCGGGAATACGTTTAAGTTGCTTCAACTGAACATTAGGAGCGTTGAATGTGTGAGCGTTTGAAATCACAAAAAAATGCCGTGATGAATCTACGTATGCTGTCATCAAAATGAGGTTCAATGTGAGTAGTAAAGAGAGACAGATATCTTTTCAAACAGTGCTGTAGTCAGTGCAAAGCCACAGTATAAAAATCAGTTCTGCGAAGAGCTGCAGCCCGTTTCCATACGATACAGCTCTCCATAGTTGCAAAAAGTACCTCAATATACCCATAAAAATACATCAAATTCTCAAATTGATCGTATGAACGCTGTTTCAATGTCTGAGTGTCCTGGTTTTGTTATGCAAAATATCTCACACTGTTCATCTTTAGTGCACTGGCACTGCACTGTGAATGCTCCTCGGTTTCTCAAATACCAGATCTGGTAAAAGACTTAAACCAGCTGAGCTGAGTTTCATTCAATAGCCGTCGCCCAAAGCTGAGTCATGTATGAGTCATAGGTCAAATGAATGTTAAGGAGAGGCTTTACTGTTGATAATATTGGACATATTGCTATGTTGGTAAAATAACTGATTCATATGATGTTCGAGCTTTGCTCATTGTATGTACCTTTGAAATCTTAGAGCACTATTTGTCTCGCAGTTAAAAAAAAAAAACACAACTGAAGAAATAAGTACACAGCTGCTTTAGGAAAACTTACAGTAAACATGTGGAGTGCAAACTCTCTGTCTGGAAAGGCAATTAAAACATACAGTTAATGTGAACGCCAAAGATTTACACAAGTCCTGAGTGTTTGTGTGTGGGGATATTCTGTGTGTATATTCATTTGTGCATATGTGTGAATACTGATATACCACTGTAGGATATTGTGTCGTTCAGGACAACGAAGACGTCTCGAGCGATTCAGGTGAATTTAGTAGCACCCAGAAAGGATTTCTCAGTCAATGAAAGCGCACCTTCCTCATCTTTTGACCCCTTTCACCGACATCCCATGCTTTGAACATTGGCCTTCTGAATCCAAGCGGTCTGTCCAAAGACAGGGGACACAACTATCCGATGTCTCATTGTCATATACACAACATTCTGTATATATATTTATATTTATAACTTATTTACACGTATCCTTCTCTGCTCCACTCTTACCAAAGGCCCTGTGTGACTGGAATGCCTGTTTCGTTCAGCGTCATTATGTCGCGTCAGGCACACAGTTGTTGTGTCTTACAGTAAGGCACAGAAATTAAAGTACCAAGGCAAGCGAGGGAAGCTGTTCAGGCACCTTTGGTGTTGAAGTTTTTGGGTCGGCGCTCGTACATGTGAAACCTGGGCCCTCAATTGCTGATTGAACTCAACTTGCAATCAAAGTGAATGACAAATACGTTGTTATTTAGATACAGCATAACATTTTCACTGAATCTGGCTTGAAGAAGGTTCATGGGTGGGTTTATTATTTTCGAAAGCCAATGTATAATTCATCAGAGACCACCGAATAATCACATAAAACGAACCACTCTAAGGCTTTTTTTCACCCTGACTCTACTTTCTTGTAACAAAAAAAACTGTCTGTCACAAGGCACAGAATTGGAGTCGGTAACATTGGAAACTGGCCGATGCCAGTGGTTGATTGTTCGCCTAAATGTCTTCTCAGCTACCCCTGAGTCGTCTTCTAAGACAGTGTGTTCAGGTATTTGTTCTCTCCGGCCAGGGACGTGAGCATGGACGTCATGTCACCCACAGCCATGTTGGACCGGCCGGAGCCGACGGCGAGGCTGACAGAAGTCTGGGGGGTGGTGAGGCGGGACGAGGCCTGGGAGGAAGACCCCGGCAAGGGATTGTCAACCGGGCTGAAAGAGGAAGAGTCGGCGTCATCGATGATGGAAGTGAAGTCTATGCGCGCATTGTCCAAGTCCAGGTTTTCTAAGGCGTTGGAAATGGGGCCGGACTCTGGATAAGGAGCCATGGGGGCCGATTTTGTGCCACCAGCCGGATCCAGACCGGAGCCCATGTTGTGCTGCTGGTTCAGACAAGCCACGCTGGGCGCATCCATGTGTTTCTCCAGCTCCATGTTTATCTGACCTGAGTAGTACATGTTGTTGTTATTGTTAGAGGGGGAGAACATTTCACTCTGCGGATGCTGCGGATGCTGGACCGGGGGGAGTCGAACCCCGCGCCGGGGGCTGGACGTGGAGTGGACTGGGCTGAGGTGGGGTGGGCTGCCGAGGTAGCCTCCTCCTGCCTGGGACAGGCTATTCTGCCGGCTGAGAGGTTTGCGGCCCTGCGGGGGCCTTGGGACCACCATCTCCTGGTTGTAACAGGACCCCTGTAGAGCGGCCAGCTGCTGGTCTTTGGGCGCTACTGAGCTGGGCACTCTGCTGTGGGCCGGGGGGCTCATGACCAGGTTCTGGTTGGGGTACGCTGGGTACGGCTGACTGGAGAACAGGTTCTGGTTCGGGTGCTGTGGACTGTGCTGCATGACGGCTGTCTGGCCACTCAGATCCATATTGTCAGAGAGAGGAGGAGGTTTTATCCCGCTCTGTTGTTGTTGTTCTTGTTGCTGCTCCCACATGAGGGCTTGCTGGGACTGTACATAGTTCCTCACCATCATCTCCTTCACCTGCATCATCGGGGTCTCCGACCTCTGACCTTCAGCCAGCGCGGACCCAGTACAGCCCAAACTCAACCCTCCTCCGCTGGGGAAAGAGTTCTGGTTGGGCCCTTGAAAGTCACAGCTGGGATTGTTGGCGTTCCTCATCATGACCTGGCCCGTCTGCTGTGGGTAACCCTGCGTCTGCTGCAGGAGCATCTGCTGCTGCTGATGGAGTTTCGCACTTTGACAAGCGTCGCCACCTCCCATCCCGGGGTGGAACTGCTGCTCGGGTTTGATGATGAGTTTCTGGATCCTCTCCGAGTTGTTGTAGAGGCCCGTCTGATTGGCGAAGTGAGGCTGTGTCTGTTGAGGCTGCAGCCCGGGATCCGAATACTGCATCGCCCGCTGGCTCTGAAGAGCGTGGCTGGGAGTCTGAACTTGGCTGTGGTTGTCATTCCAAGTGCCCGCAGCATCCCCACCCTGGCCCACGCCGGGATAATGCGGGCCTGAGGGACTGAGCTGGCAGGTGCTCATACTGTACTCGGCCTGTTGCAGGAGTGTGTTCGACATCCCCTCGGGCTGAATCGGTCTCGTCGGACCCATCAGACTCGCACCAGCCCGGGAGGCGACCTCCCCGCCCTGGCTCTGGTAGTGCCGCTGCATGTAACCCGGATCCGGGCAGCTCAGAGAATCATGGCTCGGGGATAGCTGGTTTGAAATGGAACCTCCGCCTCCGAGGCTCTGATTCTGCTGCTGGTACGCTCCGAAGCTCCTGTCTGCGGGGCCCATCATCATGGAACGGTCCCTGGCTTCAGGAGGCGCCAGATGGTGCTCCATACCCATCGCCTCCATCATTACATTCTCAGTGATGCTGGGCGGCCGGGGCGAGTACATGTGGCGCGACAGACTTGTGTCGGAGCCGCGGTGCTGCAGTGCATTTCTCCGGCCCATCATGGCTACATTATTCAGGCTGTTGAAGCGCTTTGGGAGAGCTTGTGGATCTGCTGCCGATCGAACCGGATCACTGGCTCGCCTGGTGTTGTTGCCCGGCGCCTGGTGGGGGTAAATCACACCGGTACCGTACTCTGTGTTGGCGCTGTGCCGTCGAGGACCGCCTTGCTGGAGAAAAGGAGGGAGAGGCTGACCCTGGTACTCGCTCAAAACACCTCCTCTTCTCACTGGAGTACCTGGCTGCTCCATATTAGGTAAGGGAGTCGGTGGTGGTCCACCAGTGGCAGCAGCATATTTGGCCTTCAGGCTGTACTGCTGTGCAGGCGTCAGATTCGGAAGGCCCGGCAGCCCTCCACCTCCTCCTCCTCCTCCTCCTCCTCCTCCTCCTCCTCCTCCTCCTCCTCCTCCTCCTCCAGGACACGGAGCGCCTCTGCGACCGGTCTCAGGAGACAAAGGGTCTCCAGCAACCTGTTCGGGGCCCAGAAAGTGACTCCCCGCCCCTGCTGCGCCACCCATCTGTGACACCTCACTGGACCTTCGGCTGGACAGGTACGGAGACACCATCGAGGAACGACGGCTGACGGTGTAGGCGGAGCTTAGGCTGCTGGTGCCACTCCCTCTCCTGTCATTAGTCGAGCAAGCAATTGTCCCTCCTCCCAGATCGTGGTTGGACAGCTCCATGACGCGCCGATTTGAGAGAAGGGGAGACGCTGCGCACATTCCCATATTCTCACCTGAACCTGAGAAGGAACATTCAAGAAGAAGCAATTTACAGAGTCAATCAACACATAACAGTGAGTTTAATATAGTTTTTGTGTTATTTTAAAAGGTATTACAGTGAGTAACATAAGATAATTATTCATCAGTCATAACTAGAACAATCCAATAAGTACTTCAGCTCCAGAACCTACCAGGGAGGGCAGGAAGCTTGTTGCTGGCGCAGCGACCGGGAGGCGTCGGCTTGCGGATTTGCTTCAGTTTGTCAATCTTAAGGTTTTCCAGCCTCTTCAGGGCCTGAGCCGACATCCCCATAGCTACCGGCTCCCCTCCTCCTCCTCCTCCTCCTCCCCCCCCACCTCCCACTCCACCTCCTCCTCCGTCTTCCAATGCTGTGAGATCTTCCAAGCTCCCGGCTGCATTCAGATTCATCTCCACACCGCTGTCGTTGTTGTTGGCGCTCCCTAGTGGAGAACGCTCACTACTGCAAGATGACTGACCTCCGGGGCTGGGCTGGGATTTCTGTGAGATATGAGATATCGATGTGATTACGTTTCTCTTTCACTCAAGAGATACTGCAGGAAGGTGTATCTGATCTGTAAAAATGGGCTTGATTGGTGAGTAGTTTTCTTGGCTATTGATTAAAGCTTCCTTCACAAACACTGAACACTCACCAGAGCAGTCTCAGGCGCCAGCAGCTTGCAGTCTTCTCGGCGAGTCTCCTCTTTCTCCAGCAGCAGTTCAGAGTTTGGGCCCCCGGGGGTCATCGCTGAGCCCGGGGGTCGAGGGCCCGTGTCCCCGCGGTGCTTCTTGGTGATGTGGGCCTCGGGGCCGTGTACCGTCTTCACGTGCTTCCGCAGAGAGCTCGGGTCTGTGTACCGCTTAGTGCAGCCGGGGATCTTACATACGTAGGGTTTCTGTGAAGCAGCAAAGCACCCGTCAAGACACATCTGTGCTGTTTCTGGGTCTCAACAGAGTAAAATAAATCAGTTTTTGGCATCATAGTTCCAATAAAAAGTACTGTTAATGCACTGCACATGCAGATAAAGTCACATGGACAGAGAAATATGAAAATTAAAAATCAGTGTGTTGTTCTCAGAAAGATACAGTCACGATATCACTGCGAATAATGGAGAGCAAAAAAGAGGGAATTTGAACCCAGTCGTTCGGTTCACATTTATTAGGCTTCTTAGTGTTGTAAAGCGCAGTACCTCATTGGAATGAGTTCGGTTTTGGTGCTTGGCGCGGTCTGACGCGTTGGAGAAGGCTTTGTTGCACCCTTCGTGCTCGCACACGTACGGCTTCTCGCCGGTGTGAGAACGCAAGTGGGTCTTCAGATTCTCCAGGCGAGAATAAGCCTTGTTGCAGCCTTCAAACTGGAAGAAGAAACCATAAAGAAACCTTTAAATAATGGCTCCACCACAATGGCCAGGATGCAAAAAGGAAAACAACTGAAATGACCAGTCTGTGAAAAATTTTACAACGGAACGTTAAATCTCTGTTTGAACTTTATTTGAGAAATCATAAAATGACTTTCCATTCTTTTTTCTCAAGTCACACCACATTTATGTGGACTCTCGTGGAGCCATTACAAATAAAGGGAAATAGTTGTTTGGAAGTGAACAGAGTCAATAGTCGTCAAAACTTCATTAAATGAATCATCTGAGAAAGTCATGAAGAAGCTGAAATGATTATGTTGTTGTGCTGCACCACAACAAACAAACAGACACACAAGTGGACACAAAGACAGAGCTGTATTGTATCACTCACAGTGCACTTGTGTGGCTTCTCTCCTGTGTGTCTGCGCATGTGAACCACCAGCATGTACTGGGCTTTGAAGGGCCTCTGCTCTCTGGAGCACTCCTGCCAGTGACACACGAACTCCTTCTTCTCTCCGTGGATGTGCTCATTGTTGATGTGCTGAACAGCAAACACACAAACAAAACACCAGAATTAACATTCACGTTGGCAGACAGTAAATAGGTGAGATACGACAACCGAACTCGTGATTTTTTTCAACCTTCCTTCAAGTTTGTCTCTCTACCACACAGTCCTTCAGTTTCACCTTCACCACACGTGTCTTACGTGAACCAGCTGGTCTTGTGTGTCGAACTCCTTGTTGCAGCTCTCCCAGCGACAGTTGGTCTCGTAGATGGCCTCTGGTTCAGGTTTACCGTCCTCCTTGTCCAAGTCGTCTCTGCCGTCCAGTAAACCTAAGAGAGGATCCTGAAAGAGTAGAAATCAACTTGAGTTTACGCTGCACATTCCAGGAAAAAAAGTCTCATTTCCCTAAAAAATAAATGTGACATTATATCATCTCCTAAAACAGAATTACTCACCAGAATCATCACCATGCTGTGACTGTATTACCTGATGCTAAATCTATTTCACTTTGACTTCCCTTTTATAACTGCAAGGTAAAACCGAACTGTTAAAAAGACATTGTTATACCTGAGTGCCGGTGGAGGAAGGACTGGCTACATCTCCCTCCGACCTCTCCTCCAGGCTCTTCACATTCATGCCATCCATCACACCTCCGAGCCCCGGCTCCGTCTTCAGCTGTCAGCGACACACACAAGCAATGACAACTCCATCTCCGAGCTGTCAGCAGCAAAGCCAACACTTAGTGAAGCGAGTGAGTGACACGGCCGTCTTACGTGTCCGTGCTTGGGCGGGGCGAGGAGCCGAGGATTGTGGGGAGGCAAGCGAGAAGCTTGGCAGGGACCCGGCGTGTGGCCCCCCAGTGGGGTCCCCCCACCTCCTCCGTACATGGAGCTCTGTTGTCTCGACTGGCAGTTTATGTTGCTGGAGTAACCCAAAGAAGGACTGTAGGGCCGAAAGAGACGCGACTGTGACGATTCAACCCCAAAAGATCCACTCAGTGACAATCATGGAAATAATTAATATAGTCAGAGTTCAATTTGCTGAGATCAACTTGAATATAAAGTCTATGAATCAGAATACATCAGACTGAGTTTAACTTTGCTTTGCAGTTTCATTATCTCTGAAACGTTTCATTCAGATTTTAATCTGAAAAGATCTTTTTGAAGGTGAATGAACGAGGGATGACTTCCATTACACCTGAAAATGAACTGCAGCCGATACATTTTTATTCAGGAAGGTGATCTTTTTCTGACTGTCATCATATCCAGGTTGTATTGCTGTAGGTCAGAATAGTGCAAATGTGCAGTGAACTTCTATTTTTTCTGAGATAATGTCAGCATTTAATGTCTGACAGTTAACCAACACTAATGTGATTTCTCACTGAATTGGTGAAATGCTTTTCTATGACAGATTGGTGGACATGTTGGAGTCCTGGAGGCCAAAGTAATGAGAAGCATATCAGCCCAAAGTTGCAACTATCTGCTTTCTAGTAGCTGTCACGATTTCGAGACATTGTAAAGAGAATGATGGGTAAATTTTAACATATTTTTGACCTCAAGAAAGTAAATTTTCCCCTGAATTTTATTCTTTTTTATAGATCTTGACAAAACACAGAAAGATCTCTGACCTCATGGCGCTCACAGACAGATGACCGTACGAGCTGGCACCGTTCGGGTTGCAGCGCGAGTTGACAAAGGCCACGAGAGAGTTGGGTGAGGTCCGGATGACCGTCTGCAGGTCCACGCTGGCATCGGACAGAGGAGAGATGGACAGAGCTCG
>JAUESE010000080.1:12059865-12070168 GCA_032274725.1 Malacoctenus triangulatus
GTGTGTGTGTGTGTGTATTGAGGGAAGCTGGGGGGAGTGTTGATGAGAGAGCTAAGGGAACATTAAAGAGGAATGGGTGGAGGAGGAGAGAATAGGTGAAAAAGGTTTATTCATAAGCACCGTATAACAGGCTGATTCACAATTTTTCTAGCAGCTCCTCTCCGTCGCTGAGATGGACAGTCTGCTTCGTCCTGAGATCTAGGATTCATGCCCAAAACGATTCTTTGCTTCCTCACACCGTCATTCAGTCTTCCTGCTAGCAGTGGGCTACATGTATGGGAGGAGGAGACTGAGTCACGCCTACATTACAGTGTGGCTTTACTGTGTGCTGCTGGTTGCTTGGTAGGTTTGTTTAAACAGAGTGGGGTTGGGACATGTGGGTGTCCTGGTCAGTGATGTGGTGCAATGTTGCTGATGCTGCCTTTGCTGTTGCATTGCCTGGGTTTTTCCCACACTGGGAATCCCTGCTTGGTTTATTTCGTCATCTCATCTATTCCACAGCACAGTGGTTCAGGCAGACACATGCATGAATGGCATTCGTCCTACATGCTCGCACTGCATGCATTAATGCTGGTTATCACGTTTGTGATGCCTGGATTTGTACCGTTTTTGTTTCAGGTTACCGTTGAGTGCATGTATGCATGCAAATCTTAATACACACTGAATATGGTTAACAAGGTTAACCTACCATTGACCCTGTGACACAGAAACCATATGCTCATACTGCATTTACTGCTATACTGTTGCGCTGTTCCCCAGAATAAGAACTTGTAGTTTAATTGGTTGGAAAAATTGTTTTTTGATAGAGGACTGGATGTTAATGAAGAGAAGCTCAGGGTTGTTGTTGCTGCAAATGATAATTTGATGATAATAGTCCAATCTATGTAATTTGCTTTTGTGAATGATGGAAGGTAAATTGATGTTATTATGGAGGGTCTCAAATAATTTTTTGTCCGGCTTCTATTGCATATAACGTTTGAAGTTTTCACTTGCATGGTGAACTCAGAAATATAAGCTCATGTATGAGGACTAAAGGAATATCAACACTTATCAGGTATTACTCCAGTAAAGGAATAAATATATGGCATTATGCTGATTTTTACGTTCAAAGTGCAGGATTGTTTTAAGTGCTCTTGACATGCGTTTGTGCTTTGATCTTCCTGCTTTCAGCTCACCCTTTACCTAAAAACATACCCCCCATTTGCTGAGTAATGATGCCCACAACGTGGAAGCATGTTTTTTAAATGGTAACAAAGTCAAATAATTAACAATTTATCACCAAGGCCCTCCTTTTTAAAAGCTGCGTGACAGAAGGCTCTGAGCTTTCAGCTGCTTTGTCCCCCTCCCTGCTAGAATTACCAGCAGCAGCAGCAGCAGCAGCGATGAGTCACTCAGTGTGTGAAACATGACGTCACCCGTGTCTTCCTCTTCTGCTCTTGTTGTCCAGGGCTCCTGACTGTAGGACAAACCATGCTGCTGCACTAAGCCGGAGGGAGAGAAGAGAGAGAGGCCCCAGAGGACCGCTGAGGTGCAGGCTGGCCTGCTGGTGTGCCCCTCCCCCTTGTCTGGTTGGCTAACTGCTGACTCTTCAGTTCACCTGACTGCTGTAAATATAACATTTTTCTCATATGTGCATGTTATTATTGATTCGTAATATTTTTTTTTCTCAGGGTGTAATTTCAAACAGATTTGTATCCATCTTGAGCTAAAAAACTCAGCTTCAACATTTGTTTTCATTTTTTAAAAATAGTGATCAGAAATGTTCAGTGTTATCGAAGTTTTTCAAGGATAGGACGAAGGTGTTCTGTTTCAAGCTAAAGTAGTTAAGGGGATGAAAAGGTCAAAGGGATAAAACTGGTCTCACAGGTACTGTATGTCATTGCTTTGTTGACATACTCATTCTGTTTAAATTTGAGGCTAACCCACATGTTTATGTCTTACACTGGATGTTAACCTGACCTGCAAACATATGTTTTCGTACTGGTTTGAAATTGCCTCTGATGACTGACCGTGAAGCCAGTAGCACAGATCACTTGTGTTTCTTTTTTTTGTATAAATGCCTGTTTGTCATGCGGTTTTGCCCTTTTTCCCTCCACTGTGGTAGCTCCCTTACAGCCCCCTACCGAAGCTTACTATGGACTACGCTTCGCCCCCTGCTGCAGCTCAGCCTTGTGCACTACCTTAGTGGGTCCCCCTCCCTTTTCTGTGTGTGGTTCCTAACCAGACTCACTGCACAGTCCAACACAGATCTGGTACCACCTACAGGTAGATGGTGTAAAAATACACTTCTGACATAAACTTCACACTTGTTTTTCTGTTGTTTGAAGATTTATTTTCTTCCATTCTCTCACCATCTGAACTTCTTCTCTTTTACCCATTAATTTCAGCTGCTCCTGGGTCCTCCACCCAACCCCCTCCCCACTCCCACCCTCTCCCCCTCCCGTAAGAAGATGTCAGTGAGCCTGACAACAGACATCCAGCAGGAGGGAGAGAGTGGGCCACTTATCGAGCCCTGCAGTCGAGGCAAGGCCTCTCCTCAACCACAGGGTACCAAGGAAGGGACAGGAGAGGGCCTGGAGCCTGATGATAGCGCCCCACAGGATGCACAGGTAGGAGAACCAGACGGTGTGAGCAGGATTTCTTAAGTAATATGTTTTTAGTAACTATTAAATGATCCAAAGAAAGGAATTGGGGTTAGGTGTTAAATTTGGAGGCAAACAAGTAGTTGCTTTCAGTAGTCTCCTTGCCTCCATAGAGAACTACAGATTTGAGTTTGTTGAACAGGGTGGGTGTTGTTTCGCATTTTGGAAAATGTTTTCCTTGTTTTTTGATGTTGGTGCCAACACAGAGA
Organism: Malacoctenus triangulatus; assembly: GCA_032274725.1. Lineage (NCBI taxonomy): Eukaryota > Metazoa > Chordata > Actinopteri > Blenniiformes > Labrisomidae > Malacoctenus > Malacoctenus triangulatus. The sequence goes on from JAUESE010000080.1 coordinate 12,062,717, forward strand.
GTGGGATTCACATTTGAGAGTGAATTGTCCCTCAGGAATGTTTTTTTGGGGCGTAAAGTTTGGCTTTATAAGTATCTGAAAGAACAGGAGTGACTGATCCAAGTGGTGATACTTTTAAGCTACAAGATTGATAACAGGACAGCACAGTGTCTTCATCCTTCATCTGATTGGCCAAGGAGTGATGTCAACAAATAAGCCTCGACAGACTCAATCACAAAAAATCCGAAAAAAGTGATGCACCAGCCCCACAACCGTATCGACTGTCAATATTGGCACAGAGCAACACTGGTGGCAAGACCTCTCCCTGACCACTCTGCCATGATGTCATTCACACATATGCAAAGTAAATGTGCAGCAGCCCTCAAAAACCTGTCTGACGTGGGCTCCCTTCTTTATCTTCAGCTGGGATATCGGGGGAAGGGCGGTCCTGTTACGAGTGGGATATCTACTGTTCTAGGGGGGAAAAAGTGGGTGAGGGGTGTGAATCTGTTGCTCAAACCGGTACCAGAAGGCATTCGAGTTGTCCCCCAGGTCTTTGTTTGTCCCTGCAGGGGGCAGGTCTCCTATAGGTTATGGTATCTCTCAGGCTGCTGCATACTGATGCAGGGTCGCTGGCTGAAAACCTGTTTGTCAGCTTTTCATTGCTTTCTTAAGCGTCTGATCGCGTTTGTCAGTCGGTTTCTGGCCTGCTTGTAAAGGTTTCCCCTCCAGTCTATGTTCGTCTCTTGCCTGACAAGTCGCCTCAGTTCAACTCTGTGCACCATGATTTGTCATTGATTTATGTGAAGAAGTACTTTGTCGTTATATGCATTGACAGTATAAAATGCCACGATCCAGTAGTTGTTTGGTGAGTAACAGTCCTTTAAATGTTTGGTTTTATAAATGTTTTGAAACAGCAGATTTTTGCTGCTGTGCTTTAAGAATCCATTCCTTCATCACCCACCAGTGGATTTGTTCATTCCAGTGTTTTTTCTGACTGAAAGGCAGACAGACTATGGGCATAGCAGCAGCTGCTGCCACCAACACCCACCTTGTTTTAGGTCATAATGCGGCAAGCTTTTTGAGTGGGGACATGGCTCAGACACGAGTGAGCTGCCTCATTTGGACATGTAGTCTTATTTGGGAGCAAAATCTTCAAGATATTCCCATAGATAATGTGTTATTGTGCAGTGTCCATTTTCTTCATTAACTTAATTTGTAAACTGATCTTTTAGAAACGGGCTCCGAACCACAGCCATGGAAGGAAAAGGGCCAAGGTGAGTGATTGTCAATCAGTATTTTTCCTGAAGACTTGGAAAGTTAAAGTGCCTAATTTCAAATTCACTGTTTTTCTAATCCTGCTTTTTGGAATGACATTTGCCCCATTTTACAATATTTTTGCCCTGTTTAGGACTTTAATCATTTTTAGTCACAAATTTTGAAATTACAAAAATGTCATATTGAGGATTTTTCCCAAACTACAACTGACTGTAATACAGCAGAAAACTACAAACATTATGTGAATGTTGGCAAACTTTTTTAATCTGGATAATGGTTCCCTCATTGTGTTTCAGTCTAATGCCAAAATGAAGTTGGTCCGGAGTCTGGCGGTGTGCGAGGAGTCCTCCGGTCCGTACACCAACGATGGGCCTCCAGAATCGGTACTAATCTATTTTTTGATAAACAAACACTTGCATAACCCCAAAGCTTCTGATGGAGTCTCAGTAACTGAATGTGATTTTGTAGGATATTATCCAGCTTCATATTAGCTGTCCCTCCGACAAAGAGGAAGAAAAGTCATCAAAAGACGAATATGAAAATGAAGAGAAGGAGAAGAAGGACAAGGCTCCCCGGAAGATGTTGTCACGTGGTAAGATGCAAATTCAGTGGTTTTGTTGCAAGTTTAAAGCATGCAGGTCTTGTTCTTTTGGCATCAGGAGAATCTTTATCTGAAAAAGCGCTGCACAAACATTATAGTAGAGTTAACTGCTTTAATACATGGTAAAGACGCCTGTCTACTCCTCAGACTGCAAAAATAAATATGCACCACAGACATTTGAATCGAACTACCATAGCATCACAGAGTAATTTTGTTAAAACCTGATGGGATCTCTACTGCTGCCTCTTCTTTAATTACCCACCTTGCTCTCACTGCAGAGGCCCTCAGGTGTCAGTTAGACCAAGAACAGCAGAGATGAAATGGGTAGCCCAACTGTCTCGAGTAGCGGAAAAAAGTGGAAAATGATCCCCTGAAGTGTGTGCGTGTGCGTGCGCGCGTGTGTGTCTCTCAGAACAGCTAGCCAGCATCTCGTGCTACTTGTTTTTGATGTTTATCCCTCCTGAACAACTTGGAATGTCTGTGCTGGCGCGTCCATGTACCATTTTAGGAGCCGTGCTTGGCGGCTCTCTGACTTGGCTTTTTCTATCCGACTCGCATTTCATGAAAGTGTCGCATTCTCCTTTTTTTTTTTTTTTTTAAACCAATTTTTCTACTTTTTCTCCCTCTACCCTGCACTTTCTCTCCTTCTTTCTCACAGACTCCAGTCAGGAATACACAGACTCCACGGGCATCGATGTTCATGAGTTTCTGGTCAACACACTGAAAAACAATCCCAGGTATGAGATTACTCCAAAAGCCAACTGATAAACAAGGAGAATGTCAGTCAAGTAAAATGATATATAAACCTATAGGAATAAAGCCAGACAGTCACATAACTGTTTGCATGAAGTTCAGATTATTTTGATGTGACACAGTTGAAAATTTACTTAACTTAAAGACCAATTTGTATTTTTTCAAGCCATGTGGTTGGTCTTTCACAAAATAGTTTATTTGCACCAAACGGATGAAAAAACAGGTTTTCTACCCTTATTTTTATCACTTTAGTTGCATTGGTGACGAGATAAAACATGAAATCCATTAGGCACCACCACCAGTGCAGTATACATTTTCAAGAAAAAGAAAATAATCCTATAATTTGTTTTTTTATTCTTTCAAGCATAAACACTAATGTCAAACTACCCATTTGATGCCTCATGTGTTGCACACAAACAGGTGATTAAATCCATAAAGATCAGCAGCCCTTTGTTTTTTTTTTTTTACCTCACCTGCCATTTGTCATGATATTATGACTTCTTGCAAAAAGATGCTTAAAGAAAGGAAAACAGAAATTCAGATGGATCCTCATCAGTCGTGAAAAAAATGTTCACACGGGTATTATTACTATCGAGGTTCATAATACCACTGTGGTCACATTCTGACTGCACTGTAGTCACTAACTGTCACGCCACTCATGTCTCTCACTTTCTTTCCCCCCTTTGGCCCACCAGGGATCGAATGATGCTGCTCAAACTAGAACAAGATATCCTGGAGTTCATTAATGACGACAAGTAAGCCATGGTCTTCATAACACTCGCTTGTATTTAAATTTAGCCCTCCTGCATTCATTCCTTGTTATTTATAGATTACTGAGGTAACAAGATAAATATGTCAAGTTGTAGTTGACACATGTTTCCCTCATGGGAAAAGTTTCAGATGACGGTATTTTGGCTATCACCTTGTGTTTCCTTGTTACCAAAATAGCACCTAAAGAGATCCATTATTGCAAAACATGTTATCAGGTGTTTTATAGGAGTTTCAAAATTACGTAAATTCAGTAATTTGACTTGGGTGATTGGAAATCGTCTATGAAATAAAATGCAATTTATTTTGTATCTTTAAAAGTTCCCGTTAAATAACAGTAAAAGAACGAAAATAAACTTAAAAATAGGCTGCCACTCACTCTTGTATATTTTACGTCTCTTGCAGTAATCAGTATAAGAAGTTTCCTCAAATGACTTCTTATCATCGTATGCTGCTGCACCGTGTGGCTGCCTACTTTGGCATGGACCACAATGTGGATCAGACAGGCAAAGCTGTCATCATCAACAAGACGGGCAACACGCGCATGTGAGTGTAATTTCTGTTCCAAACAGGTTTAAGTTTATGTACATGACCTTACTTTGGGCCTGTAATGACACACATCAAACTCTGTTCTGAACAACCTCATGGGAACAAGAACAAACCCATTTGAGGTCAGAAAAAATGCTGCAACAAAATTACACGGCTGGTTACTGTGAAATAAAGTTAAATTCTAGTCCACAAGTCGATGCAAAAACACTCCACTTTTCCCTTTGAGCTTGTACTTGACACATTAGTTCATCTACCAGTGTTTTGAAGTTGAGTTTTATCCCTCAGAGTCTTGAGCATGAACTCCAAATGGCTGATGCTCAGAAGTTTTTTAGTTTTCCTCCCCTGCCCGGAATAAATTGCTTGGATTTTTTATGTGGTGAATATTCAAATATTTATCAATAGATTTTTCACTTGTAGCAAAGCGAATGTCAGTTATTTTGTTAAATCTCCACACTGAAATGTAAGAGAACGGTTTTGAAACCAAATGACTGCAAATCTTTTTTTTTTTTTTTTTTGACTGAGAAAATAAATAGAAACAGTCAAATCGGTTACCAAAAATGGTCAAAGTTGGTAAAGTGTAAACTTTAAACTGTGAAATTCAAACTATCAAGTATAAATGTCAGTTAAATCAGCTAAAAGCTTCATAATTTGCATCAAAGATGCAATGAGTAATCTGCAAGCATTCACTGTATTTTTCTCACATGCTGTTCCGGGCAAACATTAGGTAAACACAAGTAAATGTTAAAGTGTCGATAAATGCCACTTTGATATTTTGTTTTTATTTTTTTGGGGGGGGGATCAGTAAAATGCAACTAACAAATGTCTTCAGAAAGTACTTTGAGAAAGCTTTTTCCTTTCCAAGTGTCATTTTCTCAGTTTACACTTTCACATGCCAGTTGTTCTTTGGGTTTTGTTTTGGTTCGTATGTTAACAACATTTTTGTCCTGTGTGTCCTGCAGCCCGGAGCAAAGGTTTTCTGAACACATCAAGGATGAACGCAACATGGACTTCCAGAAGAAATTCATTCTCAAGAGAGACGACGCTAGCATGGACAAAGACGATAATCAGGTCGGCCGGTTGTTATTATGTACTTACGAAGTGATCCAAATCATTTTTTCCTTATCATTTGGATTCTGTAGCTATTGGCTAGAGTTGTTTTATAAAAGTCAAAGAAATTTGCTTTCATGTAACCTGGCACAGTTACCCTCACAGGCCAAACCTGCAGAATTGTTGAAATTCCATCCAGATTCCGGATGGATTATTACGATGGTGTTTTTATGAAAGTTTTAGGCCAGAAAAAGTCTGATCTACGACGACTGTGCCTGCAGCCTAAGAGGGTCAGTCTAACATCAGACATCTCGCCATCAGACACCTGGTGCTGATGTTTAGTGGATTCATTAATGTGAAGCAGAGTTGTTAGTTCTGGGATTTTGCAATTTGTTGTGCAAGTCTTGAATCTTTCCAATTTCAATGCACAATAAGCAGGATTGAACTTTTTATCTCAAAGGAAACAAAGAATCGCCTTCATAAAAAGACGACTTTTTTCTTTATTTTTGCTGTAGATCCTGACATTTAATGTTTGGGATTTTCTTTTTCTAACTCAGCTTTGTTTGCTCTGTTGTCTGAAGCACATTTCTCACACTGCTTTATTTGTTTCGGCAGTGTTTGTTGGAAGCTATGACACTTTCTGTTGGCGCCTAATTCTTGCACAGATTTGTCATACTCTTTTTGTATGATTCTGAGTTTTATCACATTGGTGGTGTTAAACCTTCCCACGCTGATTGCATCCCTCAAAACACTCGCTTCACACAATTTCCATTCTGCTGTCTTGTTGTGACAACAGACATCTGCTCTTCCTCACATGCTATTGTTGTTATCCTGCTAGTTGGTGCAACTTTTCTCTCCACCAGGTTGCAGATAGTTACAGTGTTTGCGCAAGTTCTTTGGGGGGAACGTATTTACCAGTTGGGTATGTGAGTATTACTTTAGTAAGTGTTGATTTTTCTCCCAAATGTTAGATTCGCGTGCCGCTGCAGGACGGGCGGCGTAGCAAGTCCATTGAGGAACGAGAGGAAGAATATCAGCGGGTACGAGACCGGATCTTTGCCCGAGAAGTAAGTATTGACCCTTGGCAGTGTGGAGTGAACAGAAAAGGCCAGATTAACATTAGATTATAAGCTATTGTATATATTATCTTTCATGTTAGTGAATTTTTGGAAGTTAGAACAAGATCAAGATAAGAACTCCTGGAAGAATGATGCTTTTCATAATGTGCAGGTGTCCTTTTTTTTACAGTCCTCTCAAAATGGATACATCAATGACAACAGGTAAGCTGACGCATCCTCCCACAGAACCTCAGTGTGTTTCATTCATGGACTCCATCTTTGCCATCTCTCCTGTTAAGATATAGTTTGCTTGTTGGAGTTTTATTAAGGTAGGCTTGTATATACACCCCCAAAAGGATCAAGAAATAACTTCACTCAATGATTCTTTGACAAAGTCTTGTGTAACATCTACAATTTCTGAAGTAAGTTTCTTAGTTGTACCAGATTTGATAATTGGCTGATAGTTCCCTTTGAGGAAGTAACTGTGTTTGAGAAAAACTTGTAAACGATAGAAATATTCTTCCCAAAGCACTATGCCTATCAGAGTATTAGTACTTATATGCTCAGGGAGAGGGGGGGGGCGAGGGCTCTCTCTCCCCTCAGTGAGTTCAGGTTAAGTTTTTTTTAATTCATTCACAGGTCACTGTGCTTACCTCCACCTGCTTCCTTCTGTGTCTCACCCACCTTTCTCTAAACCCTCCCCTGCTCTCCAATCCAGTGCTGTAACCTTAGCATTCTCTCCTAATGTTAACCCCAACAGACTTTCCACCGAGGGCTACTGCTCTAGCTCTCAAAAGAGGAGGCAGATCTTTAGGTATTGAGGTGCTGCGGACTGACTTGTGTGTTGCCATGCCCATTTTTCCAAAGTGGTTTGGTGATGATAGTGGTGACTTGTGGTGGTTATTCTCCTTGCTTGGCGTAGTCGGCTGATTAATGGCTATTCCAGCATTGCACCGTGGGGTTTCCCATGACCCATGCATGGCTGCTTTGTGGTTTCACTGGGGACTGATTGACCTACTTACCCTTCCACCCATCCAACATCAACAACATTTTATATATATTTATATATATATATATAGTAACTGCATCACTTCCACAGTAACCTGTTTGTTTTGTGGTTTGCTCAGTCTTGTAGTTTTTGTAACATGTTTCTTGTTACCAGGTTGTTTCTCAAGACACAAAAGGCGATATGTACACAAGAAAGTGCTGCAGGACAAAACAACACACAAGACTGCAAAGAAGACTTGTTTTTTCCGATCAAATGCAGATAGTGATACAATGTTTGCTTTTAGTCTTATTTTTATCAACTTCTCTTTTAGCCTTTAAAACCTGAGAACTGGTAATAAAGAAGTAATGACAGAGAAACTTGAGTAAATCCTGCAGGTTTGCTGTTGGTCTGTTCAGTATCAGTAACTACAC
>JAUESE010000080.1:12125576-12142662 GCA_032274725.1 Malacoctenus triangulatus
ACACACACACACACACACACACACACACACACACACACACACACACACACACACACACACACACACACACAGAGGCAAAAATGGAAAATAACCAGCAGATTATTCAAACAAAAGCAGTGATGTCATAATTGTAGATCAGGTGATTCTGATAGTGTGGAAAAACGGAAATGAAGATTGCCTCCTTGTGGTTAATTTATGGACATGATATAATTAATGATGTTTTCCTTTCTTCCAGTCAGACCTTGATATTAAATATCTTACAAATAAAAACCTTTTGGTGTAGCAAGGTGCCATTAATTTTGCAATTAAGTCATCTTTTTAATCGTCATGGCCTCCCACACCTTTCTGCTTTCTGTTTAGTCTTAGAGCCAAATGACAATGAAGTATTTACTGGTAATGTTACTTCTATTTCCATACCTTCTGCTGACAAGATTTGCACATACAATTAGAAACAAATTTTCTCAAAAATTGACCGTAAGATCCAATTAAACCTTTAATAATCAGTAATTAAGCTCTGCCAAGGCTTCCAATTTCCACCCGAGAGCGTTTCGATCGATCGATGGATCAATCCAGCAATTAATCACCCCATTAATTACATCAGGTGGAGACTGTGATCAGGTTGAAGGTCAAAGCACAAAGAGATGAGGCGATATATGTCTTGACAATAGCTGCTCAAACAATGCTCGCAGTTTATTTTTAAATGGTCTAGTTTTTTGTATGAATACTCTTTGTGATAATATTTTATTAAAGATAAAGACTGATTACAAATGATTGTTTGTATTCACCTCACATTTCACATAGAGAAACAAAAACTTAAACTCCTGCTTACAAGTTCACACAGTAAATATCGACACAGTAAATTTAAAGTATAAGCAGAATATGTTCAGTACTTCTGATGGTCTTTCATAGTGACTTAACTTCCTGAAAACCAAATCTTTTCTTGGTAAGGTTGAGAAAAAAGCTGTTGATTGGCCCTTGAGTTTTGCTAACATTCTTGTCTGGCATAGAAAACAACACAATTTTAACACCTAATTTCTTATTATTCCCATTGCTCCTGTCGTAATGACTTCTTTATTACTTTGGCCGACCAGTGAGCTCAGTTTGACAGCCACCAAATCCAACCCAACACATTACAGATATTTCTTTTCCACGAAGGCTTGGCTGGCAAAGACGCATAATCCAGCCTCTGGCGACTGATTCTCTGGCTCTTTATCTCCCAGTTATATTTGTGTGACAGGAAAAACACTTTTCCTGGTGCCACATCTCTCACAGTGTGAACACTTCATAACTGTGGAGTGTTCATCAGATACAGAGGACTGATAAGGAGGGTAAAACAGACTAATATCATGTGTGATAACATCCCATTTCACATTGATAGCACACATTTCATCCCCCCCTCTTTGTCTCCCTCGGGCTCAGGCCTCACACACAACACCAAGGTGGCATCATTTCCACCCTCCTCCGTCCTCCTTTCTTTTCCTGCGCTTGTGTAGAAGCCCTCATTGTTTACACACAAACCCAAACGGCGTTCAATCCCTGAGGGCAGCTCTCGCCGCTTGTGTAAGTGATATGGTTGTTGGATACTAATTGCATTAGCCCAGCGGGTTATTGGAGTTTTTTGCTCTGCAACTTGTGGTCAGCGAAGAAAAGATGACCTCAGTCACCAAAGCCAATCGGTAGGTTGAGCATCAGTGAGCGCATGCCGGCGTGGCGGTGAGTTGTGAGACACAGCGTGGGTCCCATTAGTGTCAGCCACACAGGGAAATATGGAGGTCGTTTAGCTGCAACAGAGGGAAGCCGAGATGGGATTTTAACATTGAACTGTCGTGGATAAGAGGCCCCCTGCTTAGTGGGCTTAAGATGCTTCGAGGATTTCAGCTTGTTAGATGTCTTGCAGATTTTTCTCCTCTTCTGTTTACACTTGTTGTCTGGAGAGAGCTGTTTGCATGGTGTTGATTTCTACTCAGTGGCCACTTTTTTAGGTACACTGGTCTGATTTAGGGGGGAAAAGGATAACGGCTTGAAATCATTTCGGAAAGCATTTGCAATAGTTCTGTTTGAGACAGTCAGACAGGTTTTATTCATGGCAAAACAGGTTGCAGTTTGCAGCAGTGTTCAGAGATGTTTGTAATTTTCTGGCCACTCTGTCAACATAATTTCTTCAGGGCATAATATTATCAACTACCACTTCTAGCTCAAACATGAAAATACATATAAACCAAAACCTCTCTGGTAATCAAAACTGAACGTTATTACCCCATTTATGACAGAATAGATTGTGTGCTGTACCTAATTGTGGCTGCTCAGTGTTTATCACATAAGGATTCATTCCCTCCAAAGCTTCCGGTTTTACCAAATCAAAAAAAGAAAAACTCCAGGATATGATCTGCTAGTCTGCTAGGATGTCTGTGATTAGTTTTAATAATAACGCTGGTGAGCAGCTAATTAAATTGTATGACTGCACATGGTGGGGGCTGATTAAGAGGGGTACTCAGAGGGCATGGAAATGACAGCAGGTCATTATTTGAGCTTCGCGCTGTCTGTCTTGATATTTTCCGATGTGCATGTTTGAAGTCACGTGGCACGATACACAACACACTTGCAGATTTAACGCGAGCTCACAAGTATTGGAGATGTAGGAAGACGAGTACACAGTGAGAGACTTCACGCAGACAACTGGGTGTGTTTTCTCCCACATCACTCTGAATTTCCAATAAACACGGGTCAGGCCTCAGAGAAATTCCTCGCTTTGGAGGAGCACGATGGACTAATGAGTTTAAACACACACTCCACTGGAGGCCAGACTTCCTGGCAGCTCCAAAGCTTCAGCAGCCACGCAGTGGATATAGATGTTTTTTTGATGTAAACAGAGCATTTGTTTTTATTCTTTCTTTTTTTAAGTAACTAGCTGTCACTGGGTTACTGGAGGCAGGGGACCATTCAGAGCGAAGAAAAAAAATATATTTAATACCTTGACACATGGAAAGATGAAATGAAAACAATATGAAAGGAAAGAGGTCAGTTTATACTCCTACTTAAACACACATTTTTATTTATATATTTATGTAGCGGCAGAGCGAGCATAATATAAATACAAGAAAACTTTTAATGAGGCTTCAGTCAGGAGGAAAAAAAAGGATTTTAATGAGACAGATCTCTCCCACACATCCCACAACATGACACTAAAAAAAGCCTGCTTCCACCACTACAAATGGCAGTGAAGGGATGGGAGTCGGGCTATTGGGGACGTGATGTCAGTGCTGATTGTCAGAGAGAAGATTAGAGGGGAAGGGATATAATCTTTACTTTGGCTGGACTAACTGCAGAAGAGCCTGAAGGCAGAGGGATCGGGCCGCCGAGGCAATTCCAATTTGTCGTGAGGGTGTCGCTCGTTGGTCACCGAGAGTTAATGAGGCGAGGCCCTGAGCTCTAAGTCATCCTGCCACCGCCACCGATCCCAACGCTGATTACTGTAATGAAATGGTCAGGAGATTATTAACCAAACGGGACTATATATCCACGTACACACACCATACAGATTGGATCTCTGACATGCACACACAAACAAGACAAACACATGCAAGGGAAAAGAAAATAGGCGACAGAAAAGTGATGTAACATGGAAACAACAGAGCGCGCGAACAATATCAACGACTTGTTACAAACGTTGTTCCTGAGTGATTGACTGGAAGGAATAAACGTCGGAGGAACATTGTCATGAAACGCAGAGATACGCTGCAGACACGCGACTTCCTGCTGTAGTTGTAATTGATGTGGACTCCTGCGGCGCCACAGACCCAACGGGTGTCGCACCACGTTACCAAAATGTGCCGGGCTGAGTGAATGGCTTTGTTTCTTTTTTAATGCTGTATTTGTTTAGCATGATCGAAGTTTGTTGTCCGGACCGATAGACGAATGATGAAAAGAGGAAAAGAAATGCGTACGACGGTTTTAACAGACTGCATCTCTATAAAGGTCGCAGGCTGTACACACATTGAGTAGTTGTACAATAGATCACAATCCACCAAGCAGATTGAGAACTTAAATCATGTTTATTACAGTAGTTTGTGACCTCTTGAAGAAATAGAAAATAGAAATTAAATTTATTGCCTTTAGTCACTGTACAGGATCCTGAAGGTACAGCCGCAGTAGGCCATCATTCTTTGCATAACATCTTGTCCAGCAGTCAGAATTATTGAACAAGATGTGGTTTGGGTTTTTTTTTGCATCTTTTTGTCTGATACACTGGGAAATACTACTGTGAATACAGAGTGTAGTCATTAAAAATGTTGCCCCGCAGCTCTGCAACACTACTGTGAACTCTGCCCTTACAAAAATTGACAAGAACATTGATAGAAGAGTCTCAATCAATCGAGTGTCATAACTTCAAGCAGCCTTTTATAAAATAAAAGCCTTTCATTTTAAAATGAATCAAATGAATCTAAAGTTGATTTTTCTATTAGATAGTCCTGTTTGACTCTGAGATTCCTGTCGGAGTATGCACAGCCAACTTTTACATTTTCTATCTCAATACTTTCCTGTCGTGTTAAATGTTTGTATTCGTCGTGGTTGCTTGTGATTATGGAAGATTCAGCTTGTAACATGAAATCTGGATGCACACCTTTAATTCATATGATCCGACTCAGCCATTGATCTCACTGCTCACACATGCACACACGTAGTTTTTATGTAGTTTGACTGAACAGTTGGAAAAAGAGCTTTGCTTTCGGCTTCTCCTCCTTTTCAATGCAGTACCACCAGACGCGCGATAATGCACCCACACTTCTGTCCACACATAAACACCGGCCCCCTATAGTTTGTATATTTTTGGCCGCAACTTCGGGAGGTAGAAGGTTAAAGTTAGATTTCAAGGTAAACCCTGAAGTCTCCTTTGCCCGACAATTATGACGTAGCACAGAAGTCTATTCTTGGCTGAATGTCTCGTGAAAGGCAGAGGCATGAAAGCTCATTTTTGAACCTGCGTAGTTAAAGCTATGTGACATATTCTGCAGCGGGCAGAGGAACTGGCCTGTGTACAGAGCAGACCGTTGGTCCGTCTGCCGCTTTGCTGCTCCCACAGAGAGCAGAGGTATTTTTCACTGAATTATCTCCCCTTAATGACCAAGGGATTCTAATTAAAGGCATGATTAGGGATCGCTCTTAAGCACCTCATTGGAAATTAAGTACAATCCATTCTGCCTGACAGCGAGTTTCTGGAGATACACTTTTGCTGATCACCAGGTGAACAGCGGGAGGGAGGATGCTAAGCTTGGCTTTTTTGTTTACACTGGCACAACAGGCCAGGCCCCCGGCCAGTTTTTATCCACAAAAATATTGCTGGGATGTGTATCTTTAAGATAAATGAGAGCCTCTCTTTTCTCCTTACCCCACAAGTACAGAAAATAGTATTATACCCTTTTTGCTCTCTATTTCCTCCGTTTTGCCTCTATTTTGGGGAATGAAGTGAGTGCTTTCTGTCTTTCTCTAAGATATTTCACAAGTAAAATGCTCTGCTAAGCAGAAGAATTCGTAAAAAGTAGTTCCTGTTTTTGTGGCATTTTTGAAGATGCTCACAGAAGCATTTTCTTGAACTCTTGGATTTTTTTTCTACAGAGTGAGAGTTTGAAACATCATCTGCTTTATAATGTAACAATTAAAACATTTTCAGAGGTGGAGAAAGAAATTTGTCCAACCAGTTTTGTGACCGAAAGCTTGTAATGTATAATTGTTGCTGTCACATTTTCAGTGATGTGCTTCTTGGGTTTGTTGTTCTTTGAAGAGCTATAGAGCTGCTGCCTCCCTTTGTGCTGTTCACTGAGCCCACAGTCAGCTTAACCATTAGATGTTATATTAACCATTTCTATTGACTAAACTTCTGTGGACGTGAAAAGAATTGCCTCAATAGTCCTGAACCAGTTTTTTATTCCTGAAAGTAACTTAAAAGCTGTCAGACAGGAAGTAACAAGAGTATCTACCTGTATCCACAAAACTGTACCTGCTGCCCTTCTGTTGGAGGGGAACAAAGAGGAAAGTTGGGCTCGATATTTCGCCAAAAAAACCCTTTAATCTAATCACTTTATCCGAAAACGTATCCGCTTTTCAAGGAGTTCCCTTCAAACTGTATCATTTATTAATTATTGAGAAACTTTTGCATCCAAAGCTGGCTAAAACATGACTCTCTGATAAGTACATGATGTGCAATCTTGTGATTAAAAAATAAATATTTGGATTTATTTGGGTTTAAAAGTTTGCATACATATTTCATGTTTTCAATAAGTCCGGAATGGCACCGTGTTGTAAGAGCAGACATTTATTAAAAGCATCCTTGCATTTTTGCAAGTTCTTTTTTTTGTAGTCCTTCGCTTACTGAAAAAGTAATAAAAATGCAATAATTCCAGTTTACTCCTATTGAACCATTTCTGTCTACTGTACATACTGCACACACACAAAAACACCGAACTAAACCCTGAGCCTCAGTATCAGCTACACACACAACAAAAACAATTCTATTACAGTCTATTGATTTGCACCATGCAGCAATAACAGCCATGGAATATTGATCCAAGCTAATACAACAGCGAGACATTATTTGAAATGCATCGCTTGAAGTCTGGCGATGTTAAAAAGCAACTGGTTTTAACTAACTTTGTTTTTGATCCACAGCACATTTATGATGACATTTACTCTTATATTTATATTTTTCATAATAATCTTTTATTTGACTAATACATTTTTTGTTGGATGTGTTTTTGTTTTTTTTTATCTCAGTGAAAAGAGATTTGTAACATTTTAATAATCAGAAAATTAGACACTTTTTGGTTTTTCACAATAACGGGAACCAAATTGGGTCTGTGAGCCAACTTTAGGACCATTTGTCTTCAGAGAAGAAAGAATAATTACCTGATTTTCAATCAACATAAAATATACATGGCGATTCCTCTCTCAAAACAAAGGAATCCATACGGTGGGAATTTAAAGATGCACGCTCTGCCGTTGCTGCATCCCTCACTATCCGAACAAAGTTTCTTGAAAAGGTCATTTCTATCCTGTTAGAAATGAAAATCCTTTAGGAGAAGATTCTCTACCCTTTTGTAACCTTTACACAAGAAATCCCAGTGGACTGACTCATTGTGCTGTGGAGGGGCTCATAAATCCATATCCTATGGAATGGATGCTTCTAATCAATGACTTTCGGCGCTTGTCTTGTCTAATCACCTGGTCGCACCGATTGATCGTGACAGCTGGGTCGGAACTCGGGAAGCAATTACCAATCGCAATGCACACTACCGGCGAGCCGTGGCTGCATGTGCATAAGTGTAATTACATGCATACTTGAGAGCGTGCAGCACCTGCACCGCTGGCTTTATGTGTTAATTGAGCTGCTGTGGGACTAAAGAAGCGAGTGGAGGTTTGGCTGCACCAGCTAAAGTGTGGGGAGAGCGTGTGCGAGTGTGTGACAGGAAGGGTCAGACTCTCCCAGTGGGCCGTGGGCACTCCTGACCTCCCCTACAACACCAATTTAACCATCAGTTAGTCCGCGTGTGGCATGGCGTGGGCTGTTGCCATTTCTGAGGGCTGCAGATGTGTTCAGGTGACATCTTAACTAACTCTGCTTCTATCAATTAGAGTGAGGAGCGGAGATGCCTTGGGACCAAGGCGAGGCCGAAAGTGAGCGAGGGACTGACGAGAAACACAATGAAGGAACGAAGGTGAAAGGCACAGCGCTGCGGGAGCGGACTTCGGTGTTTAGAAAGGCTTCAGGTTAGAGAAAAGGGTTCAAAGTACTCGAAAATAAGTCGTCCTGTTCGACTGTAATTCACTGGACATCTACATAAGGCCACAGCGCCGAGGGTTAAATGATGAAAGTTTAGGAAAACTGCCTGTGTCGGCATTGTGTTTGTATTTTCGTCGCGTCATCTTCAGCTGAGTTCTTTCTTCTGCCTGTCACTTCATCACTTAAGTCTCTTTTGATTGTTCTCAAATTAATCACGCTGTCACAGCACTTGAGAAGCTTCTATTAGCCTAACCGCTACTCAGCAAACAAATGTGTTTGCATGCAAAACGGGGGTGAAAAAAAAAATTAAATGAAATAAAATATGAATAAGCATACCGGCGCAGTTTATAATATAAAAGTTGACATCTTAATACGTACTGGCCACTTAATGGGTGTTCCATCACAATCAGCCTCTGATATAGATGTAGTGGGCTTCTTGTGTATCAGACAGAGCCTCATCAATCTTAGCAGCGCTGTCCCCACAACAAAAAGGAGAGGAAAGCAAATTGCTGTATTTAATTAATGCACTGCCTCCTTTGTTACACTGCTGCTCAGCATCTTTCAGTCCACAGTAAGAGAGAGGGAACAAGAGAAACCCTGCACACGTAGGAAACACACCGGAGAGAGTGAGAGGTAGGAGGACGGTGAAGGAAAGAGGGGAGGGGAAAGGGAAGAAAGACAAAGAGAGAGAGTGAGGCGGGGTAGGAGGTGGGGGGGGGTCTAAAAAATGAATGGCCGAGCAGAACGGGATACATCCATCGGCAAACTTTATAATGAATGTCTAAGTTTGGCAAGCATGATGGATGAGTCGGGAATAGTGTTTGTCACAAATGCAATCTTCTTTGAATCGCTCTGCTGTTTCGCGGTGCAGGGCAAGGGCTCGAGTGCTGTGCTGAACCAGCTACAGCGTCGCCCTAATCGTGTCATTAACGTTTAATGATCTGACAATTAACTCGATGACTACAGTGCACATATGTATAACAAATTTCTCATATCAGTGTGTGTAAATGTTAATCTCGTTAGACTTGTTTACAGTAACGTATTGGGCAATTAAGGCCAGGCCTCTGCATATTCAATTACCCCTGAGTGATGTGTTGGAGCTGTTGAGCCAAAATGACATAAAGCTTATTTGATAGTCGTCTTGTGCGGAGGACACACGGCAGGACCGAGCTCACTGCTCCGTCTGAAAGATCCCTCGCTGGTCCATTAAAACCCACTAAGCACTTTTCAAATAACTCAATTAAGATAAAGTCCTAAACTATGATGTAGCTTTTTTGTTTTCTTTACACTCTCTAAGAAATCATATTAAATTGACACTAAAGTGACATTTTCTGTAGCCACTGAGTTCTGCATATACCTCCTGTTCTGTACATTTGTGATGTTTTTGCTGGCCAAACAATATTTTTTCCAGGTTTTTTGGCCGCCGTAGGTTCTCCTTCCCTCTCCAGAAAAAAAACGAATCAGCGTATGAAACCTATTTAGAATCAATCTGAACCGCTATCATGAGATCATCTGAGTCTCTGTGCTCTGTCCTTAGATTTCCTGATGAAACCAACTTGTGAGATGAAAAGTTTTAATTAAACCAAGTTGTTGGCAGCAGCATCTGGACACCCTCCTCATCCTGTTCGACCCGAGCACAAGCAAGAAGTGAAAATGAGCGTTTTTTTTTTTTTTTTTCTTTGCAAGACTGAAAAAAATAGAACGCTTTTTTCAGGCGTTCTACAGCTGCTGTAAACATAATGGCAGGGTGAGCTGTCGTTAGTCCATAGCTTTATTTTTCACACCTTTGACGGAAATTTAATTTCCTGTGCAGTTTGTACAGCTGGAAAGTTCACTGAACATCAGGGTTGTGTTACAGAAGGGCTTCAAATGAACCCAACATGTACACGTTTTCACAACTCCAACGTTGTCCAAGTTGGATCATTTTTACAGTGTAGTGGAACTTCCCCAAGTGACCTCTGACTTCTAATTGATGGTGAATGTCTGGCTCCATCCCCTTTCGATATTTTCAAAGAGATTAACGATAAACAGGAAAACATCTTAAGCTGAATGGCTTCATGTGATTTAGGTGATGCTTACAAATCGGTTACAAATGGCCGTTTGATTTTCTCACCACCTACGAGGTGTTGCCCAGCGGTATCCCTGCTCAGTGTAGCTCTGTGCACAGACTGCCCACAGTCGACTCTTAAGGCTGGACGTGCGCTGTCTCGCACAGTCTGCTCCGTCCAGAGGACGAACAGCAGGGTCCATTTCTCAGAGACGTGGGTGGCCGGCTGCTTGCCCACCCATCAATATCATGCAAGTATGTTGCGGTGACCTGCCATGCGTGTCCCCTCAGCTCAGATCAATAACACGAACAGATTGTAAGGCCCCCCCCATCCTCACCTCCACCCTCTGAGGGATTAGTGTGTGCCTTTTCAACATCATTATCATATATTGCCACTTTGAAAGGGCAGTGTCAGCTGGAGCGTTACAGGAATTCAATTGACAGAACAGGACATATTAGGACATCACCAAGTTCAGTGCTTCAAGTCATCGTGAGACAGTCACATGGGGGAGTGTAGATGTGTTTATTTGTTATCACTTCATACGTGTGTGTTGTGCTGAGGACATTTTTGGAGGATAAGCCCAACTCTTCTCATTTATGTGACACACACAGCGGCTCTGTGGAAACCGTAATAAAATGACTACCAAAAAAAACAACACCAGTGAATCCTTGGAAACAGGAAAACATCGCTCACACACACTGGGTCAAAAACAACCAGAGGAGATGGGCCACACGCCGCAAGTCTCAGTGGAAAAGAGGACACGTGGGATGAAGGGGGGAAGAGAAAAAAAAAAAGAGAGGAAGGAGAGGTGTTCACCTTGAGAGTGCTCATCCATTACAGGAAGGCTGAGGCCCGCTCTGTCACACTGTCACAGTGATGCCACCTCTACACAACCCGAAAGGTCACCCAGCACTTCACTGCACTGCTTTAAACACAAATACACACACACACACACACACACATACACACACGCACGCACACACGCACGCACACGGAGCGTTACTGCATTCACAAAAAACGCAGATGGACACACTCCCATCTGTCGTCCTATCCCTGACGAGTCACTGCTGCAGCAGTACAAACATAAATAAGCTCAGATATGCACCGACTGTATGGAGGAAAACAGAGAGTACGTCGCGTTTCAAATACTCTTCTTTTTCAAATTATTCCTGAAGACTAAACATTCATGTTGGTTCATAAAGGTGCCGCCTTGAATTCAGCCCACTCGTATTGTTTTAAAGTCTGCAGTGAACGAGAAACACACGTATACAAACTTTAAAGTTATTGCTTTTAAAAGAGAGCTCAATGTTGGTTCAGTGGAAAGCCCCAAGTTTCCCACAGAGCTCCCAGCATCTGTTCCATGTGAGAGAAAAAGTCCAAAAGTTTGACAGAAGGTTGGTGCAGCAGGTAAGAAGGCTGGGCTCTACATCACCGCGCTGTTTATCAACACACGCGCCTTCTGTCTCCTTCCTTTTTGTTGCAGGTTTCATCTCTGACTTACTGGGCAACGGTGCGTTCTTAGTGCAAAATGGCAGCATGCAAACGATGTAAATCCGACAACTGTCACCAGACAATAACCGGCTTTCAGAGAGAGACGACACAACCGAGCAGCGACATAAAAAGACTGGAGCTTGACATGTGGCTGAAACAACATGAATGTGTTATTTCAAACAGACGAATGCCCGAGGCTTTTGTTTACACAGCCGTCTCCTAACAAGACGACTCAAAAAGGATGATACACCCACAACGGCACACATCTTTGAGGGGGGGACTCTTTAGGAAGATGTTTTATGGAATGATAACAGTTTTTTCTTAAAAAATGTTACTCTGACCATTTAGGAATGTCTGTGCGAGTGTACTGACAGCATTTTAGTGCATTTTCATAATGCGTGCCTGTCATCCCAAATCAAACACCGGCGTTACACACTTACTGGATGTGAGATTTTTATCCGACTAGAGGCTGTGAATGGTTGCAAGTGTAACTTTAGTCCCTTTGTTTAGACAGAAAAACAACTTGAGTGAAAAAAAGAAAGTAAAAAAAAAAGATGCTGCAGTTTTTCCATCGTGTTTGCTTAATAATTCTCACTTCAGTGTGATCAGATGCTTACAGTTAACACATTTAATTTGCTAGACAACACAGAAGCCAACAAAGAGTCAGATGTTTCAGTTTTAGGAAGCGTAAATGAAGCGCGTCTACATGTGCAGATTTTTCTTGTTAAGCCAATGCAATACGCACATATGTGGCAAAATGTGTAATATGACCATATGCTCCCCGTTTATTCTTCATTTTTGTGTGAGTGTGTGTGTGTGCGTGCATGTGTGCGTGTGACTTTATACACCGTGCTCTGTAGTCTTGTGTCTGGCAGCAACAACTGCTCCTCCAATTTCAAAATGTCACTTAATATACAGATGGGGCTTAATTTAGTTTTGTTTACACTCAGACACACATAAGTCCGTCCCCAAGGCCAGATGGCAAATGATCATGATGCATCTTGGTTTTATCAGACTGTGCAGGTCGACAGTCTCTAATTCCCAAAAAGTTAGAACGATATATATATATACATATATAATTTGATAATTGATGCAATGATTTGATTTAAAAACAAAAAACCTAACGAGGTTGAACTCCATGACACCGGTGTCGCCCTCGTGCTCACACAGCATCATTATGTCTGTACATATTTATTCGTAGAAAGGACTGCCGAACATTGAGTCAGATTAAAGAACATTACACCACAGAGAGTGAAGTGGACGTCTTCAAACGAGGAGGTCTGCTGCTGTGCGAGTTAGTCAGCGGGGTGAGAGCGAGCCTGACGGCCGGACTCGCTCTGCCTCTTTAGGATCTGGAGAGAACAGGTGGTGTTATGATATCAGCGCCGCGCTTTAGAGGCTGCCTCGCACAAATGTTCATCTAAGCGTCCAGTTAGCAGTTACCTCAGCATCTGCTTGCAGAGGAGAGCCTCACAGCAGGACATTTAGGACCATCAATAACCCAGTAAACCCGCAGGCTTTCTGCAGTATGGAGTTCAGCAGACGGTATTTTAAGGGTGGCTGGCCCTGGATCAGTGGGAGACCCGCACATGACCACTACTCTGAATAATGGACGTTTACTACTTTATATGACGTGTTTTGTTGCTATTTTTCTCACTATTTTTGAATTTATGAACCTAAATTAAATTTTTGCTGGATACTATGTGATATTACAATTTGCTGCTATTTTTTTCAGAGTAATAATACAAAAAAACGTATTCATAAATAAAAAAATACTAAAAAGCGTGGATATAATCTTTTCAAACAAATGTCGTTGCAGTTCTATGTTAATACATCTTTTGATAAATAATCTCATTCAAATTAAATGCATTGTTTTATTATTTTTCACTTTCCAAATTTCCCGATTGCGTCCTGCTTTTTACTCGGAGATCTTCTGCTTTGGTGCTTAACATCAGCTGCAGGAATCTTTAAATCTCAAACAACTCTGTTTTTTCCGCTCTGATTCATATCATAGCTCTGTGGTAACTTGCATCAGCGATTCATAATGTCCTCCAGACAGTGATCAATAGGTCTGAAGTGCAGTTTTCATCAGCATCATTAATTATCCACAATAGCAGTAAACGCCGCCAAGGGTATTACAGCTTTTACACAACAGTTATGCAGCTTCACTTCTTCTACATAAGAGTGACCATAAATAACACATCTCTGATTAGCTCTCTGATTAATAGAAGAGTTTCCATAGCAACTAATAAATCACTGCTGAAGTGAGTCTGAGCTGTGTAGCAACTTGGGAATGAACTTGTGCTGAGGGCTTTAAAAAAAAAACAACATTTTAGGAAACACTTGAAGTTTTGTCTCGAGCAGCGTTCATTATTTTTTCTTAACGCTGCATCTTTTAAAAACTACAAGCTGCCTCCTTGAACCATCCACAGTAAAGCCCCATCCTTCACAATCATTTGCACCACGCCATCACACGCTTTAAAAGAATACGGACTTGCAGAGCGGCGATGTCAGAGGTTAAAATTAGACAGTTTCCACTTGTCACTCTCTGAACCGCCCCTTATTATTGGCACTTGAGCTATCACACCTGATTCGAGCTCTGTCACTTTCAAATGTGATAAATGTAGGCCTGCCTTTAATTTTTTTTCTCTTCATTCGAATGATTTGTACCACTGGAAGGCACCAATTTAATGTGTTATGCTTTACACCTAATGACTAACTGTTTCCAGGAAGTTCAGGTGTTTTCCTTCTTCAGTAATGTTAAATAAGTTCAGTTTCCTCGCGATGTCGTTATATTTTCACAAGACGGTTCGATAAAGTATGGTGACACCATTTTCCATTGCTCAGACAGTCCCCGTCTTTAATGGTTTGAACAACAAAAACCCAACATTTGGTCGACTTAAAGTTCTTGGACAAGTATCACTGCCACTGTTGTCCCCACTTTGCCAGGGCTGCTCAATTGTATCTCTCCATCATAATCACCCGTAAACCGCGTTGGCCTCACCAACTGTCCTGTCAACGTGAAATGCCAAACGCACTAAACCTTCCTCCGATATGAAGCGCAGTCACCTTGAGATCTTGATGCTTTGCCCGTCTTGTTGATCACCACAGCCTGGTCAGATCCACTTCAGTCCGAGTGTCCCACGCAGTGCAATATCATGTGAAAGAGAGACAATCTGAATTGCACCGCTGTCTCCCAGCCTGTTTGCTGCATCGTGGTCATTTCATCCCGTAACTGTTCAGCCGTGCGACTCCTCCGGTTGATGTATTACGAGGCCTTTAACTTGTTACTCAGCCTCCAGGGAGGACGGGATCCCGTGGACGTCTCCATCTCGCGTTTCAAACTCCAAGGTCTCGGTAGATTGCGCCGCTGGGTCGGCGGATTGGATTGAAAGTTAAGTTAGAGTGAAGGCAAAGACTTCTTCTGTATTTGTAAGTTCAAAGATCGGCCTGTGAACATCAGACGAATCACATTTGACTTCAGCACGAGTTAAAAAAACAAAGTCTGACCTTGAGGGGACACATTTTTCAGATTGTGTAGTTGTTGCATTTCTTTGTGTAATGAGCCTCTTATAATTTAGTGTTGATGTTTTTGTTCTTTTGGATGCAAAGTGTGTAAAAAATGAAATGTATTGTTAAGAGATATGGGGAGTTCAATGGGACAAATGTATTTTTCAGACATGTTCAAGGGGGGTTCAAACAATCAACAACTTTGACCTTTAGTTCAGGTGAAAGATGTATGTTTAGTATGCATTTTACAAGCAACTTGCTTTGGGTTTTGTTTATTTTTTCAAAGTGGTTGAGTTACGAGGAAAGAAAAAAAATGGAAGACGCTTTGTGATTTGTCCTCAAATTAGCAGGATAAAAATATTTCACGCAGATACCGGAGTCACTTGACAGTGCCGAGACCAGACCCCCCAGTTACAGCAAGGGAAAGAAATGGAAATGATGAGGAGAAATCAGACTGTAATATTAGCGCTCAGTAGGTGTCAGAGACCAGCAGCTGCTGACAGTCCGTGTCAGTGAAACCTGCTGCACTGGAGCCGCCGACTGGCAGAGACGAAAAGAGAGCGAGAAGCCACAAGAGAAGAAAAAGGTTAATTGTATCTAAGAATACAGAGGACTGATTGCATTTTTCATCATTCTCCGAGGCCCACCTTAAGGTTCCCCGACCTTTTGTTTGCTGCCTAATGAAACCTATGTAATAAATCACACAGTGACACACCTCTCTCCTCTCTCCTTCTCCTACTTGTGTATTTACTGTTGTTGGAAGTCCATGTGCCACCTCGCTGTCCATTTCCATTCCTTCTTCTCCCCTCTCCTGTTTCTGTGCCGCTGTGTCTCTCACCCTTTTGTGGACCCCGGGCCTGCATTAATAACACTGACAGTCCAAACGGGCGAGATAAAGGGAAATGAAGATGGGAACCACAGTCTCTCAATACGCGCACTTCATCATAGAGCCGACAGCCTCTGAAACAAGGGGAGGGGGGGGGACACCAAGTGCTACAGAGGAAAGATGAAAGAGGGAGGTGTTGGAGGAGATGGAGAGACTGGGAGATGGTGGAAAATGGAAGGGGGGGAGTGGGTGAGGTCAGAATGGCACAATGGGCGCCTCAGCTGGAAGGAGGCGATGTAAGGAGTGAACCAGATCTGGCAACAAATATCAGAATTATTGTAAGAAATGGTCTGAATGGTCTTGTTTGGTATCTGGAGCAGGCTGGAGGAGTGTCACCACAGACAAATGGAAGTTAGTAAGTTTCTCCGGGTCACCGGTGAGCAAAGTCTGGTCGATGTAACGTGTAAAACGAAAAGAACCAGGCAGCAGGAACAAAACATTCACGTCTCCGCCTGGATGGGAACATCACATCCAAGCTGTGCGTTTTTAATCGGCAAATGCGAAAGTCTAATTTTTATCTTCATCATCAATTCGTGACATTAGCCACGGTGACTGTTTAATTGGCACTGTCTTCGCACTGTCAACAGATGGTGGTAAAGATTAATGATGGTGTACTGTGAGAGGACTTAAAATAGACTGGTCGCCAAGCTTCTACTTTTTATTTATTTTTTTTTTTGCATCTTGCAGAGAAATAAGTTTCTACCAAATGTGTTTCTTATCGTCACATCGACACACAGGCACCACACTCCCCATGCATCATTCACAGGGTGCTGACCAACCTGCCTTGCAGGGTGCTGTTTAGTATTTGACCTTTTGGGTCCTGTGTTAAAAAAAACCAAACATTTTATCTCCAAACTATTTTTCTTCACATGACAAAAAGTAGACACACGTTGACACATAATTGTTATAAGATACGACCAATCCTACAAACCTTTTCTCCATCTTCTTGCAAGAGATGACCACACTGATTTGTGGGATTAAAAACTTTAATCCACTTCAATTCATCCTCCAGAAGTAAATGTTCCCATCACACCATCTTTTCCTGTCTATATTCAATACTTTTTTTAAACACTGTTTTCAACCCATCCTATTTCAAACATGCTGCTGTTTTGCCACTTCTGAAAAAAAAGCCAAATCTTGACCCCTCACGGCCTGAAAACTACAGACCAGACCCCTGTTTAAGTTTGCCTTTTATTTCTAAGGACTTAGATGGTTGCTAAGCAGCTCACATCTGTTCAGGAAGAACATCATGTTTTAGACAAACTCCAGTCTGGCCTCCGACAGAAACGTTGTGCCGGGACGGCTCTTCTCAGGGTAAATAACGATCTGTTGATGAAGGCTGATGCTTGGGGGGGGGGGGGTGAAGCAGTGGTCCTG